>OX465587.1:36039152-36536652 GCA_950022655.1 Alentia gelatinosa
CACTCCATAAAGTTCACGATTGAATGGTCTAGACAAGAAATTGCCTTTCTAGACACCAAGGTCAAAGTAGACGACGGGAAAGTGTATACAGACCTATACACCAAACCGACGGATGCAAACACGTATCTGAGATACCATTCGGCACACCCACCGGCAACCAAACGCAGTCTCCCCTACTCACAACTGCTACGCATCAAGAGAATATGCAGCAGATCAGGAGACTACGAAAAACATGCGCGTGAAAAACTAGAACAGTTTGGAAGGAAAGGATACCCGAAACGGATCCTGTCCGAATGCAAACAAAAAGTAGACAATCAGGAAAGAAAAACACTGATCAGTGCCAAAAACAAAGCTGAGAACGATGACTCAAACGAGAAAACGTTCCTGATCTCAACATACAGACCAACTGGCAATGTGTTGGGAGAAGTGGTCGAAAACAACTGGGACATCCTGGGTAGATCCATAACCACAAAACAAATCCACAAGCGCAAGCTCGTGAAGGGTTTCAGACGCCCAAAAAACCTGAAGGACCATCTGGTACGGGCAAAACTGAACGTGAACTCTGACTTGTGTAAGAAAGTCAAACCCACACAGAACGAAGCCACGAAAAATGAATGCAAGAAAAAGAATTGCAGATACTGTAAAATGTTAGACAATGGAGGCAAGATCACCTCTAACTCCACCAAAAAGGTGCACATCACAAAAACGAAGGTCACCTGCAACAGTTCAAATGTGATCTACTATCTAGAATGCAGTAGATGCAACATGCAATACGTAGGCCAGACCAAGAGAAAGGTCAAGGAAAGGCTATACGAACACCTCAGGAACATCACCAAGGGAAGCACCCAAAATGATGTCCCCACACACTTTAACCAGTGTGACCATAAAGGATGCGAAGACGTAAAAGTCTATATCCTAGACTTCATCTTCAGTCATCCAGGCAGCAAAAGAGCCAGTTCCCTACGGAACAAAATCGAATTCAATTGGATTCACAGGCTCAAGAGCCAGTCCCCCTGGGGACTGAATACTATGGACAACCGGTATGGTTAGGGATACTTAAATGCCACGTCAAAAAAAAATTTCTCGTCGGACGCCACCGAACGGTTGGCGAAAGCGAAAAAATCTTTTTCCAAATATCAGTTCCCAACTAAAGTATCACCTACCCTACCAAACAAGTAGCCGATCTACCTCTTCCACAAAATCCAGAAAGTCACTGGACAATGCTGTGACGTTCCGCCCGTCAAAATACCCAAACCAGGTAAAAAATCACGGATTAACAACCCGTACATACCTTACGACACCTGACGAGAATTCAGTATAGATTCGAAACCACAATCCCAAAGCCTCAGCGGCAGGCGAACGCGAAGAAAATAGATCTTCACGTACAAAAACATTAAATTCTCGCCCACCGCCCCCCGTTAATGACCGGCCCTCCAAAGCCCTAATGACTGCTCCGCGGGGCACGCGCCGAACATCGCCGAACACGCCGACAGCGGTCAGGTTGTGAGGCACGCGGTGAAAAGCGTCATTAGCAACCAATGGGAACGCTCGCACGCGGCAGCGCTCGACCAATCAGATTGAGGCATCAGGAACAAAGCCATAGCGGACAGAGACTGCGATCGGCGTCATTGTGGTAGTGTTAACGTTCGGATCCGGTTCGAATTTCAGCCTTGTCTTCCACATATTTCTTTGCTCTTTAGCAAAAGGGACTATTTTCCCTGTATACCATGGTTTTGAGGCCGTATACCATAGATGTGAATCTGTATACCACAGTTATGGTATCTGACAGGTTTTATACAATGGGTCGTGGTTTACTGAGTCCCCATACATTTTCAATAGGGACTATATATACGATGGATAATAAATACTGCCACCCACTGGACATCCAAAGATATAGTAAATACACTGCCACCCACTGCACACCCATGACCAGAAACAAATACAGTAGAACCCCGCATAACAGGACACCATAATACAATGTCCCCCCTTCCATGGCGTAAAACAAACATCTCATAGAAGGAACGGTCCCTAGAAAAGGTGCACCCTAAAGGGTGGCGTCCACCAACCACGACAAAGCTACGACAATGGCTTTCCGACAAGGTCCATGACAGATCTACAATTGGAAGCCTTGTCCTAGCCTTGTTGTGGTTGGTGGACCCTAGTTCCCGACAAGAGTCTATGACAGGCTGCGACTGGAAGCTTGTCGGGAGCCTTCCAACAAGGTTACGACAAAATCGAACATGTTCGATTTTTCCTATGACTGGACCTTTGGCGTGGAGTGTCATGGCGTGTCGGGAGCGTGTTGCAAAGGTCTAGATAGGAAATCTTGGTGGAGCGTGCACTTCCCGACACACCCACAACGCTGTCGTAAAGCCCCCCTCCTTACGACAAGGCTGCGACAAGCGCCGATTGGAACTTTCTTGTCTGCGCTTGTTGTAGCCTTGTCGTGGTTGGTGGACGCCACCCTTTACATGAGTTGCCCCCTTACATGAAGTGTCCCTTAAGCGGGGTCCTACTGTACCTCATTGTCCCACTGGTGAATCATATATTTCTTCTTAGTTACCTCTACATAAACCGACATTAGAAATACCCTAATCCCCAATAATGTTAATCCATAATAAGACTCTTTGGGCATGTTTCGAGCTGGCGACTTGCCAAGTGGTTCGCGCCTCAGTCAGAACCTAAACGAGAGACAAACAGACTGAGCATAGTATACCTGTACTAGCCCTCGATGTGAACTGTATTCATGACGAACACTCCATAAACAAGACACACACTACCAACATTATAAATCCAAAGACAAGATAATAATCTGCAACTCGCTATGCTGCAGCAATTTCACAGCTAGAAATATGGTACAGCACAGCTATACAAAATGCAGCCATGACATGCACCTTTATATCCAGCATAAATACACAATCTATCACCTATTTCTTATACTGATGGGAGCATCCTCTGAATAGTTCCTGCTTAGTAATATGCGAGGATATCGCATACACTATTGCAGGGAATAAAAACCGTTACCCATACAGAGAGTTGAACATATTGTGATACCTATTTTTACCCAGGCTCTATGATAACTGCATGAGCTTCCTTAACATGTCCACTTGCTGATGACAGGACATTGTGATTCCGGGAGTCGTGCCTCGCATGATGGTGGACGGCGCGGATCATCATGACATTGTCCAGGGACAACTCGGCGACTGCTGGTTCATGGCCGCATGCTCAGCTGTCGCCCAGCGAAGAGATCTCCTGGACAAGGTAAGGAACTAGTTTATTGTACACCTGTGCACATCGTACTAAAGGCCTCTTTCCATTGGCCGACAAAAACGGGCTCTAAGCCCAGTTCGTTAAGAATTTTTCTCCCATAGAGTGCAGTGAGAAACCTTGTACAGATTACGGCTTAGAGAATGTGAGATCTTCTGAGAGGGGTGCACCAAATGGCCTCTTCCCTGTAGCAACCAATATACCTGGTACAGTGTTACACCTCAGGCAGCAATTGCAGTAACACCATGACCACCACAGGCACCTTAAACCCCCAAAATAGTAATCTCACACTGGTAATCGATGCTATTTTGTTGTACTAAATCTCTATTTGTGCACTTTTTACTCTCTCCTGGAATTCAAATGATTTTTTGGGTGTATTTATCTAAATGTGTATATAATTATCAATGCTGCGGTACCCATATGAATGCCAGAGGGCATCATGCTGCGGTACCCATGTGAATGCCAGGAGGCATCATGCTGCGGTACCCATGTGAATGCCAGGAGGCATCATGCTGCGGTACCCATGTGAATGCCAGGAGGCATCATGCTGCGGTACCCATGTGAATGCCCTTAGGCATCATGCTGCAGTACCCATATGAATGCCTGGATTTCCAACTCCGCTGTGATATTATATATCCATTTTAATGGAAGAGCGCAGTATCCCAAAGGTATGGGGAAACTGGCAATTGAGCAGGGAAGGGGAGGGGGTCCAACTTCTGGGTATGGGTCTAGCAAACTAAATCAGTTTTCCTGTATTATTTCCATTATCAATTGAAGAGTGCGGTACTCATAATGCACCGTTTTTATTCACAGATAATCCCGCCCAATCAGGTTCTCACCGGTGAGAACTATCGAGGCCTCGTCCGCTTCCGGTTCTGGCACTTCGGGAAGTGGCGTGACGTCATTATCGATGATCAACTTCCGACTACAAGGGGCCACCTGGTGTACGCACATGGAGTTATCCATGGCGAGTACTGGGTGGCCCTCTTAGAGAAGGCTTACGCCAAGTAAGATTTTTTTAATTCATTTTTTATCTAGTAATAAATCGTACAGTTATTTTGTGGGAAAGATCCTCCACTGCAAGAAGATACCTACTTCTTCTTCTTCTTCTTCTTCTCCTTCTTCTTCTTCAATTGGTTCTTCTTCAATTGGTTCTGGTGCCTGCTGTAGTATGGGTACATGGCGAATGATGTGTAGCTCTTGAAGGGTTAGCTGCGACTTGTCTCTTACAGGCTGCATGGGTCATACGAGGCACTTATTGGTGGACGTTCCATGTCTGCACTCATTGACCTCACAGGCGGGGTCACGGAGCTCTACGAGATCTCGGGGCCCGACGAGAACCTCTTCCGGCACATGCTGTCTGCGCACCGCGCCGGAAGTATCATCACCTGCAGCTGCATGGTAAGTAGCCTGTGAGCCTGGTCTATGTGCTCACTCACATACAATAAAACCCGCTTCAGGGGCACCCCGCTGAAGGGGACTCGTCCCCTAAAAGATAATTTGCTCGGAATGGAAATTTTCCTTTCTATTAAGAATTTATTTTAACCGCGCTTAAGGGGACACCCCATTTAAGGGGACACCCCATTTAAGGGGACACCCCACTTAAGGGGTCAGTTATTTCGGTACAGAATGATTCTAAATCCCGCTTAAGGGGGCACTTTGGGGATCAAATCTGATAGGACATTGTATGGACAACACTCGAGATTATATTGTATGCTTATTTATAGTGTATGTATGAGGCTGGTAGACTGATGTCTAGACGATCAGGCACCAGGCAACAGCCTACGTAGGCTCCTTCTAGGCATTTGTGGGCTGTCTGTGTGGTTATAACAGTGTCTCTATGTCATAGTGTCAACTACTACTTAGCCTACTTAGGACAGTTTGCTGGGAATGGAGGGTTTCCCCTTAAGCAGGGTTTTACTGTATATTACACTCATTACATCTAAATGATATTTAACAGATGCATTATTGTGACCTATAGTGTATTGGGTTCAACTTGTGAAACAAGTACTGATAAACAGAGGAGAGTGCTGATTGTACAGTATTTCTTATGTATGTCTAAATCATTTAGAGTATGTCTTACATATGTTACATTATATTTTTTTGAGTTATGTACATGTTTACTTTGGTTTGTATGGTAATATACCTGTTCATACTGAATGCAAACTATGAGCTTAAAGCTATCCAATGATAGTGTGTATTAGTCTAGGTATGACAAAAATGGGATGGTGGAAGACTGCGACATTAATGTAAGCGGACCATTGCCAATAATATAAAAAAAAAACATATTAGGCCAGGTAGCGCCCGCCATTTTTCTGGTTGCATCATGGGCAACAGCCGCCATTTTTAGGCTGGTTTACCCACAAAAGGGTGTGGCAAAATCTGCTATTTTTTAGAGAAACATTCTACTAAGTTATATTTTATCTTTTGAAAAGTTGATATAGCTTTATTTTATATCATCGTACATTATAAACAAGTAGTATTAGGTTATTTGGGGAACCTTGTGAGGGAGAGAGGTTGTGCTGGTTCTCCTTGCCACTGCAAATCAGCGCTGGACCAATGAAAGTTCAAAGTCACTCACTTGTTGTCCTAGCTGGTCGTTCCTGTCCCATATTTCATTGGGGCATGAAACCAGTCTACAAAGTAGGTAGCCTGTGAGCCTGTCCATATGTGTCCATTTTTCTAGGGTTTTGTTGGATTGCATTCAGCTGGCACCTGGTCAATGCTAGTAAGTTTTTTTTTCATGCGGGTTCCCCGGTAATTCACGAAATCTGCCAGTTTTTAGAGAAACATTTTAAGTTAGGAGGAGTACGTCTTTTCATGGGTTGCCATTCCTATATTTTGTATTGTCATTCATCTTAACCAGTGTAAATAAGATATTTGGGGAATCTCCTCAGGAGAGGGGTTTGAATGAGCGTGCAATTATAAATGAATAACAATTAAAAGGTTTGGGTTACATTCAGGATATGGATCGTTTTCTGAAATCTACTTGCACCCAGTCAACTTGCCATTTCTTCAACTGCCTGAGTCTAAGATCCAAATGTATCAAGCACCAGTAGGTCAATTAGGTATTTTGGTCTTGAGCGATTGGTCACAGTCAGCTGGGCATGCCTCTAAGACCCTGAGACACTGGCACCCTGCTCCTTTCCCAAATATCAGAGTGAATAGCACACAGGTAGTTAAAGGATAGTCTCTTTTTGCAGCACGATGAAAGTCTATATGTGTAACTTTTATACGTTGCCACCATACTCTAAAAAGTGTCAACTGAAGTCCTGCGATCGCCGGTCGCAAGAATCCAACAAAAACTAATTTATTAGATTATCATTTTAAAAAGTTCAGTTGTTTTTTTATTGTAAATAAATACAAAAGCTAGATGTACATTCATCTCTGTTTTGTTGTAGAGGACAGAAGGGACAAAGGAAGAAAAGAAGGCCAAAGGGCTGGATACCCGCCATGCCTACGCCATCACCATGGTAGCACGGGTGAGTATTTACATAGAACTGCATCGAGAATCGTACAAATAGACAATACTATCCACGAGTTTGGCTGGGCCGCAATCGTAATCGAGGCGAAGCCGAGTGATGATTATGACACAGCCAAACTCGTGGAGTATTGTCTATTTTACGATTCGAGTGTGGTTCTGGATTTTATATTTTACCCCTTTCTATGACATTAAATATCATCACAACTTCTGAATAATCAGAATATACTTAGCAAATTCACTACACCACGGCCGTGGCGTAGTGTTGTAACTTTACCAGGGTGATCGTTGAGTATGTTTTTCTAATGTTATTCCTATGGCTAAACTTGTACCAGGGGTGAGATAAAAAAACAGGATGAGAGTCATATCTAGAAAAAATACCGTGATTTCCACACCAGCGGGCGTCTGCCAAATATGCTTACAGTATACATAGACAATGATTGATGGTTTTGTGGACAGGAGAGGTTGACGCATCGTAATACACGAGCGCTAGCTAGAGGAATATTTTCACTGAAAGAAACGAGCCACATTCCCGACAAGGTAAATACGTTTTTATAGGCCTGGCGTCCACCTACTACGGTAGAAATTTAGACCTTCTGATATGGCACCGATACAAAAAGCAAATATCAAAGACATATCGGGAAGGTACAAAATCATAGACATATGTCTAGACATGCCAATCCACCACGCATTGTATGGGGTTTTTATTGGTGTCTAATCACAGAAACATAGTCAACTGCTCCGATATCAGGTGAGCTTCCGAGGCGATTTAGATTTTTTATCGGGAGGTGCATCGTAGACCATATCGGAGCCATATCGTAGTAGGTGGACGCCGGGCCTAACTTGTATAAAAATACACCTAGAAATATTGATAATTGATCAGTTATTTACCAAAACATGACAACGACGACGAGATATTGATAATCTGTTGTTACTCATGATCATAGATTCAGCAGTCAGAGGGGACCGAGCATTTAGTACGAATACGGAACCCGTTGGGAGGCCATCACGAGTGGAACGGGGCGTGGAGTGATAAGTGAGTATGAAAATAGACAATTTTAAAAAGCTGCATTTTATATCATAAAACCCATATCATTTTCCTCAAACTTTCACAGAACATAGTAAATGTATAGTACTGCATATCTAAGTAAATTGAAATGTTGGTCACCGTCTTTGTTTTAAAAAGAAAACCAGATTTTGTCAGAATAATTACTGTATTTATAAATCGGGCAAATGTGAAAAGGCCTAATTTATGTATTTGGTTGGGACAGAATGAACAGAATGTTATATTTCATTCAGTTGGTATTATGAGGAAACGTCCTTACTGTGGACGAAACGGCTCCTGTCCGAGGTCAGTCTTCAATCTCATACTGCCTGACGCCATAGGCAGAAGGCAGTATGAAATCGAAGACTGACCAAGAACGAGAAGCGTTTCGTCCAAAGTGAGGACGTTTGCTTATTATTACATACCTATGGCCGAACATCTATGAAATACTACCCGCTGCTAGGGGTGCAGGATAATTAATGTTCGGGCGCACTGCGCCCGTAGTGAATATTCGGGCGCACTGTGACCATTGGGTCAATTGGTACATTTAATAAGTATCTAAAATGGCCTTTTTTAATATTTAGGTATGTAATAATAAGGAAACGTAGTGACTGAGTCCGTAGGGATGCCATTCTCGGCCTTTTTATGCCATAAATACGTCCCTCCGCCTGCGGCGTCGGGACGTATTTATGACATTAAAAGACCTCGAACGGCCATCCCTTCGGGCTCAGTGACTACGTTTTCTCTTATTATTGTATACCTTAAATTGATGGAAAAAACGACATTTTGATGACTGATTAAATCACTCTCACAACTGGCACGAACATTACTATTACTGCACCCCTAGCAGAGGGCAGCATTTCATAGACATTCGCACACAGGAACCAATTTGGAATGATAATTGTACAAATATTAAAAAATGCCTATTTCACAAAAGGATTATTTTTGGTTTGATCTCGGTGGCCCAGACACTACTTCACATTAATCCATGCACAAATAACCTTCAGAGATGAGAAGTGGGACTCAGTGGACGACGATGTCAAGGAGAGACTGGAAATGAAGTCCAAGAAAGATGGTGAATTCTGGATGTCCTTCGCTGATTTCTGCTTTGGGTTTGAGAACGTCACAATCTGCTCTATCGGGCCCGACCTTGACGGCGATGGCTCGGCCGACCACGGAGGTATGGGCATCTTAAAGACAGATACTAATAGTTGGGTGATTTCTAAATTCTGTTGAGTTTTGCAGATATTAATCAGGATAATATAGGTTCCATATATCAGCAAATAGAAAATGCAAAGAAAATGGCATGTTACCATGCTAACTTCTATGGGAGGGCAATCTCAAAATGTAAGTGCTTAACTATTGGTGTCTATGGCCTTGTTGCTAAATGACACTGATGATCGATTGTTATCTTCAAATAATTCTGGTTTATGATAGTTGGGAACATGGACATGCTAATTTCTATGGGAAGGCCATCTGAAGAAGGTAAGTGCTGATCTATTGGTGTTTATGGGAAACTGCTATATTTTCATGAAACCAGATGGCAGCACCAGTGTTAAATTAAATGGAAACAGGCGCTTTGATACCTACCCGCATTTGTCTTTAAAGGCATATCCTACACTTCATGTAGGGGCCACCTGGTGATTTTTATTAATGCCAATTATCATTCAAAGCTGGTTATTTCTTATTCATTCTTGTTCTAAATGAGTAAATATAATGTTTTGTCCAGATTAACCAATTTAACCAATAAAATAGGGCAATTTACATTGGCTTGATTTAAATATGGTTTTCTTCAATTCTCTCAAAAACAAGGAAGGTGACTTATGGTTTTTAAAAACTTAAATATGTAGTACTGTACATCTACTATATTTGTGAAAGATTGAGAAAAATACCATGTATGCGAAAAACAACCTTTTAGAATTTCTCTATGTTGTTTAACAAGATATTGTCATATTGATCTATAAATCAAAAACTAGAATGGTGACCCCCAATTCTTAAGTTAGATATGTGTACTACAACACTAAAAGAGATCATCATATTTAAATTCAGGAAAATGGCATGGGTTTCAATTTTTAAGCCAAAAAATTGTCTGATATGCCTTTAAGGGAGTGTTCCACCGGCTGATAGCATGACCACAAAAGAGCATCACGGCGACCACACTGTGGCAGTTATGTCGGTACGGAAATGCTTCTTGACCCCGCTTAGGGGACAGTTTGGAGGGACATCTTATCAAATACACTCCCCAACTATCTTAAATCCTTGTTTATAGTGTGTGTGTTTGGTGGCCAGACAGTGGTCGCAACAAGGGGACACCGCTGAATATCACAGCTTCAAAGGCCCCAGCTCGCCCTGCGCCATCCACTATTAACCTGTATGTGGGCCTCTTACCTGACACCTAGCTGGCCCAAAAATCACTGGGGCTACTGCACACTCACCGTTGACCGTCCAGGGCCGCTAGAGAGGCAGGGATTAGCATTCAATTGACAAACTCTGGCGGCCGAATGCTTTGTCTATTGTCTCAGTATAGCACCAATGATTAAGAGGTAAGCGTTGGGCGGCGCAGGGCAGGCTTGGGGCTTTGAAGGTCTGATATATATCTTAGAATACTATCTTGACTTGATACTCTATAAATATATATCTTGTGATATAATAAATATATATATATATATATATATATATATATATATATATATATATATATATATATGATATTATTTATCTAATTTATATTTATTTCTTATTCATTTCGTATTTATATTTCATGTATTTGCTTAGAATTGGTTATTTGATAAACCTTTCCTTTAATAGCTGGCATTTCCTGCGTTTAGATAGGTATAATACCTTACGATATAAGCATCAACAGTCTGAAAACCCTGCTTAAGGAGACACTTTGCCCGGAATGGAGGGTGCTCCCTTAAGCGGGGTTTACTGTGTAAGACGTTTGAGGGTGCGTCCACCAACCACGACAAGGCTGCGACAACGGCTTTCCGACAAGGTCCACGATAGCTCTATGATTGGAAGCCTTGTCGTAGCCTTGTCGTGGTTGGTGGACCACAGTTCCCGACAAGAGGCTACGACAAGGCCACGATAGGCTGCGACATGAAGCTTGTCGGGGGCCTGTCGGGGGCCTTCCGACAAGGTTACGACAAAATCGAACATGTTCGATTTTGGAGCCTGTCGTTGCGTGTCGTGGCGTGTCGCAGAGGTCTACGATAGAATATTTAAGTGGAGCGTGCACTTCCCGATAGGCTGCGATAAGGGCTCACGTCAGCTCCCCTCCTCACGACAAGGCTGCGACAAGGCACCGATTGGAAATTTCTTGTCGGCGTGTGTCGCAGCCCTGTCGTGGTTGGTGGACGCACCCTCTTTAAGTGCTTGTAACATTCAGTATGATATACCACCATTTATTAATGTTTTTAACTTATCCAAAAGCAAATCTTTTGAGGCGTCTTTAGGAGTTTCATTAGAGTGTTCTATACATGGACCAAGAAGTGTTTGGAGAGTGAATTTTCTATATTTTATGAGCAGGTTACCTCGTGTCTGTGCATGGAGAGTGGATACCATTTGAAACTGCAGGAGGTACTGTACAGAACCTGGGGTTATTCGCTACCAACCCACAGTACTGCATAACCTTCACTGAACCAGGTAAGAACATTGTGACCTTCACTCAACCAGGTATGTACATTGTGACCTTCACTCAATCAGGTATGTACATTGTGACCTTCACTTAACCAGGTATGTACATTGTGACCTTCACTCCACTGGTATGTACATTGTGACCTTCACTCAACTAGGTATGTACATTGTGACCTTCACTTAACCAGGTATGTGTATTGTGACCTTCACTTAACCAGGTATGTACATTGTGACCTTCACTCAATCAGGTATGTATATTGTGACCTTCACTTAAACAGGTATGTACATTGCGACCTTCACTTAACCAGGTATGTACATTGTGACCTTCAATCAACCAGGTATGTACATACTGACCTCCAATCAACCAGGTATGTACATTGTGAACTTCACTTAACCAGGTGTATATTGTGACCTTCACTCAACCAGGTATGTACATTGTGACCTTCACTCAACCAGGTATGTACATTGTGACCTTCACTCAACCAGGTATGTACATTGTGACCTTCACTCAACCAGGTATGTACATTGTGACCTTCACTCAACCAGGTATGTACACTGTGACCTTCACTCAACCAGGTATGTACAATGTGACCTTCACTCAATCAGGTACAAGTACAGTGTGACCTTCACTTAACCAGGTATGTACATTGTGACCTTCCCTATACACCTCGGACCATATAAGGCAGCATAAGCCTACCCGAGTTCCTTGATAATTTAGCTCAGTCCCACATGGAGACCAAGTATCATCAAAGATCTGCCAAGAGAGTGGGTGAGTTCCAGCACGGCCCATAAAGATGGCGCTACTTAAGATATTGTTGACGTTAGACTTCTGTATCATCACCCATCCTATTGGACCACCACGTCCTCCACCGGCGTGGTGCCCACTGCCACGATCTCCTATTGGTCAGGTCAAATTAACCAATGGAGACACGTTTTAGACCCTTGTATGAAATATTCATATCAATAAGGCAATTATCAAACAGATTATTCATATAAAGTAAGACCCCGCTGGGGCACCCGGCGTTATGTGATAGTGTAGCTACAGTTATATATATATATGAGTGCTTATATTTTGTAAACATCAGCATGATTTGTAGAGAATAATTGTACTTATAATTAATTTGCATATGGGGAAACGCCTCATAATGTGAGACCTTTGACCGCATTTTGGCGGCTCATCCCATAATAATCCATTTTCAGCATATGAAAGATTTTGTTTTAGTCTTGGTTTTTTTCCCACAGATCCCTTTGACCCACTCCAGGATCACCCAGAAATGGAAGGAAAGTGCAGTGTTGTTATGGCCTTGATGCAGGACATCGAGCGAGGGTTTACACAGCCTCAGATGGGCTTCCTCCTCTATAAGGTATAGCCCTTTATGGGGGGCCGTTCTGGACATTCTCCTACCCTCCCATATTTCGTCATATTTTACTCGTTCCGTCCCATGGAATCACTTTTTCAACGAAATCAATCCTGCGAAATCATATTATTCGCCAAATGACCTTTCGCGAAATGATACCAGTCACGAAATCTATTTGAGAAGTCTAGTCATCACAGAATGAATTCACAAAACCCATTTCGTCAACGAAATCCAGTCATGAAATGGATTTTTTCACAAAAAGGATTTCACAAAATTTATGATTTCATTTCATTGACGAAATGCATTTCTTCAATTCATTCTGTGAGAAGACCATTTCGTAAATTGATTCCGTGACTTGTATCATTTCGCGAAAAGTCATTTCGTCAGTGATATCATTTCACGGCATTGATTTCGTTGAAAAAGTGATTCCGTGGGACGGGATGAGTAAAATGAAAATAATTAGACTAAATATCGGACGGTATGGGTACTGGCATCCCTGAGTATTGCAGTTTTCTTATCTACTTTTCTCGTGAGAAACCAATGAGATCTCAACTTTCGCTGGTAGCCCTTTCAAAACTCCGCTGATTCCCCCCACCCACCACCAGCCTAAGTATTTGGCCTTTGTAGAGCACCTGTCTTTGTGGAGCAGTCAGCAGAGCCCTCGGCTGGGACAGCGAATGTATGGAGTTCGATTCCCACTAACGGAGGTGGCACTTCGTTTTTCTATATTTTTCCCTCTAACTCGGACTCGACGAAGTCGCTGGTCTAAATACTAAAATGGTGTTTTCAATGATGTTCTTTTAATAATAATAATTTTGTATAAATAATGAAGTTTTATTGTATATAATCAGAAATGCTAGGGAGGTCTAGCAAAAAAAAAATATATATATCAAAATCCTGATTATATCCATTATTTATCTCTAACATGAACCCTAAAGTGCTGATTCCACGAACACACAAGATGTAGCGAGATTAGTCCCGATTTGGTTGTCTTGCTAAATCGGCTTAGGTATGAATAATCATGTGCCTATTTGTCTTGATGTTTCCTGAGGTGTCGCGGTGGTGGAGCACGAAAACATACACCCGACACCGCACAGCTACGTTTTGTGACATAGGAGATGCGACATATCCCGACACTGTAAGATGTAACAAGGTACCCCAAGACATACCACGGCAAATACATCGTGTTGGTGGAACCAGCCCTTTAGATCACAAGTAAATGACCGGAAATAACCAGAAAACTGACATCCGTGTTATAGTATAGAAACTTATTCGTAAATTATTTCCTTTCCTCCCCAGGCTGACCCTGCAGGGCAGCGTCTGGGTGTGTCTGACTTCACGTCGAACGGTCACGTGGGCACATCCGGGGACTTAAAGAACGCGCGGGAGGTGAGCGCGCGTCTCACGCTGGTTCCGGGCATCAGCTACACATTCATCCCGTTCACGTGGCTTCCCAACCAAAAAGCCTCCTTCCTCATCCGGGTCTTCTCTCGGGGGCCCTTTGAGATCGTCGGGTGAGTCTTTTTTTTTAAAGACATTTATTTATTCTAGTTAGTGCTCAGTCCCTAGGGACTGGTCTTAATGCATAGCCAGCTCCATGTAAATTACATCACTTCTTTTTCTCGTGGCGCATATATGCAACATGCATATATATACATTCAATGTGAAATAATTAGAGCAATATTGTAAATTATCGTTTGGGAAGCAAAAACGTTATTTGAAGTACAGTAGAACCCCGCTTAAGGGGCCACCCTCCGTTCCGAGCAAATTGGCCCCTTAATCGGGGTGTCTCCTGAAGCGGGGTGAGCCCTTAAGCGGGGTTAAAATAAACTAAATATAAATTTCTGTTCTGAGCAAATTGTTCCCTTAAGTGGGGTGTCCCCTTAAGAGTGGTGTCCCAGAAGCGGACATACTTAGAGGATGGTCCCTTACACGGGATTGAAATCAACACTTGATAGAAGAAACAAAATCTGTTCCGAGCAAAAGTGATTCTTTGCACGGGATGTGTCTGTTCGGTTTATATATATATATATATATATATATATATATATATATATATATATATATATATATATATATATATATACTGTATTGCGTTTTTTTTAAAGGGAAAGTTGATCAAACTGGCCTTCTGTCACCCTGTTTGGCTGCTCTTCAAATGAAGTCATTGTTATAAATATTAACCAGGTTAATGAGAACATTTGTGGGTCATATTTGCACTGCTTTGACCTGAAACACTCTCCTTTTCAGCCCATTGTAATTAGCTGACCAGCAGGATGCCACAAAGAATGTGCTTGGAGACAAACACCGGGTAGACACTCAACACTACCTCAGTGAAGACGACTGTCATTCTTCGTATTGCAAGAGACGATTATTGGCGACGATTCAGTTAGGGTGTCGGGTGCACCCCTCTCATAAGATCTCACGCTCTCTAATTGGTATTCGTTCTTACTGCACACTATGGGAGAAGAATTCTTAATGAACTAGGCTTAGAGCCTTGAGAATCAACTGGCACACAGTATTCCCGTTAGGTGGCATCATTGACGTTATAGGAATCTTTGGGTTTGCATTGATGTACGTCTTTAGCACGGGAGGCAGGCCAGTGGATTCTCAAGGCTCTAAGCCAAGTTCATTAAGAATTCTTCTCCTGTAGAGCGTAGTGAGAGTACAGAATACCACTTAGAGTGTGAGATCTTATAAGAGGGGTGGTCAAATCACGTAATCAAACGATAAAATATTGGTTCAGAGGAAAATCGGCCAGATTCTTAACATCATACCCGTTCCTATCGTGCTCGTCCCGACCCAGGCGCCTGTCACAGACACCCGCCTATAAGGGGTTAAACCGGGATTCAGTTCCAGGTTAAACTGTCCTCAGTTGTAGGGCGCCCACAACCAAGGTTCTACCGTTTACTCTTGCACCCCTGAAGATACCTCCAGACATTTTTTGACATGTTATTTCAAATAAGAAATAAGTGCAAATTTAAATGAGAAATTATAAAATGTGTAAATCAGTGCACTATGATAGTGACTCTAGGGGGTCGCTGCAACTGAGTGATGCTAAGGTGCAGGACTGAATATAGACTTGCGCAAGTCTTTGATTATAATCATAAATTGAATGATTAATATAGATTACAATGTGTAAGGTTCCTCTCACTGGCTCAGGAATCAACCTGTGTCGTCCAGGCCAAGGGGAGTGTTAGGGGCTGTGTGCGGGGGCGGCAGGCGGCGGGGGTGGGTACCACACACTCACACAGGGACTGAAACTAGTCTACACTGAATGTTAACCGATACCCACTGAGGTGGACGATGGGGTTATTTATCAACCTCCTGATTTATGAAACTGTGATACTGTTTACTCAGGGAATTTAAGCAGTTGGGCATCTAAATTGAACTTCCATTTTGTCATTATGTATTATTCATATTTCGTTGTAATAATGTTTTTATCCTTATGTTTAATAAAACAATGGTTATTTTTTATCAGGACATTAAAGTGTTTCTAAAGCAAAAGAATGTTTTATAATACTGTCTTTAGTACTTATAACATAAGCCACAACTTTCGCTCAATAGATAGGAACTGATGTGTTAGATTGTAAGTTAAAATACGGAATTACATGCCTACATTTGTAAT
Source organism: Alentia gelatinosa (assembly GCA_950022655.1). NCBI lineage: Eukaryota > Metazoa > Annelida > Polychaeta > Phyllodocida > Polynoidae > Alentia > Alentia gelatinosa. The sequence goes on from OX465587.1 coordinate 36,055,568, forward strand.
CGATGATGTTATTATGTTAACAGGAAAAGAAACCTCATGAAAACCAGCGCACGCATACATGCAATGCTGACAGGTTTCTCTTATTGGCTCTAGTGAATGATGTATATCAAAAAACTAAATGTATACTGTGTAAAGTGAAAAGAACCAATAAAATCTGATAAATAAAAAAAAAAAAATAATAATTTAAAAAAAATAGATTCTGGTCATCCAACAAAGATATTGGTGTACGTAGATCTTATGGAAGTCGGTTCGCTCACAACTTACTTTATAAGATATGAGTAAGCACCGAGAGGATATTTGTGTGAAGAACAGAAACTATTTAGAGCTGGAAAACGGAGAAATCAGATCCATCTTCATCCAAAGTGCAATAAAGTTGATCTAATTCAATCACGTTTTCAAATTTACCCTCATCTTGAAATACCTCTCGCTGTCCTTTCTCTCACTTTTGTCGGTAACTAACAAAAAAGGTACTGAATATACATAAAACGGGAGGTTTTCAAGCTACTCTTCGAGAATCATTTGATTGAAAATATCAATTGAAATATCAATTGAAAAATAAATTTTTAGAAAATCAAATCATGTGGTTCTCTTTATATATTTTATTGACATATACATCCGATATCAACACACGGATCAATTTGTACAATCGGGAGAAGTATAGCATAAATACATCATTAAATGTCTTAATTATAAATGTACAGGTCAACCATTATCGGTTTACAGGTATCTTAGACATAAACATTATATACATTAGGTTTGTTTGGCCTTGTTTTGATGCAATTTCAGCTTATTTTATTCGTCATTTACCTCGGGATGCAAGTTATGTTTGAGAAGATGAATGCTACAGGGAAATCTAAAGGGAAAGGATTACGGGATGCTGGAAACTGTTGAATGTGTTTATATAGCAGGGATGCCATTCGAGGTCAGGGAAAAAATAGTGGAAATATTTTTCGTGTGGTATTTATTGCTTCAGAGAGACTGAGATAACATGGAAGACAGTGTTGGCCGTGGAGTTGGGCTGGGGTGTGTGGGGAGGTTTGAACCAGTGTTTATTGGTGTGAATGAGACCCAATTCATTCTCTTTATTTTACACAAGAAAACAAAATTATAAACTGAAAATGAAAACAAGGATTTCCTTAGAAAAGAGGAAAATTGACAATAAACGAAAATTGTGAAACTCTGGGTATCGGTAATTCATCGGAATACTTGCATCTCAGTAAGCTTAGTTTATGCAAGTCTAAAGAGGGTTAAGGCACTACGTTCTATATTACATGACTCAATGTCATTGTATAGTGAGCATGAAATCATCTGTACTGTTTGTATTCGTGTGTGGTGTCTGTGCTTTCAGTTAAGTCATCATGTCCTGTTTTATGTTCTCGGTACAAAGTCAATAGTTCATGGAAATCTTGCAGAAAATTCTCGGCAAGAGATGCTTACATATACTCAAAATATTATAATATCCTAAACAATGATTATCCAATTATGTGGGGCTTGGAGCTCAAATAATTGTCCCTTTCTCGGTAATGAAGACAAGTCTCGAAGCAATAAGTAAATAAGATCAAATTTATCATATAACAACAACTGTTATCACAACATAATGCGGTATATATACTCATACTCTGCAGTATATCTCACAGAGATCATAATGTAAAAGCAGCTATCGACACAATAGAACCTCGCTAAAGGCTTGATTCCATTAACCTTAATTATGTCCCGATCCTGCTCGGGCCATGTTCAGTCCCAATTCAGATCAGGGCTAACGCAGCGCCCCGATTAGCGCCTGAGCAGTGATCGGCAGCAAATTCGGCCAAATGGAATCAAGCCTTATAAAGGGCATCCTCCGTTAAACACCAAAGTGTCTCGTGTTGTAGGGTGGTCTGCTCAATGGGGTGAAACAAACATGAAATGAGGGATTTCATTCTCGGTCGAAGTTCCCCGAATTGCAGGATGCCCCCCTTCATGGGGTGCCCCTCACTTGGGGTTCTACTGTAGTCATATTCCTTTATCTAGAATATAGTGAATCTGATATTGGTGAATGACAAGAGATCTGCATACAATGAAAATAATGGAGTTATATACTTCAGCGATGATAATGAAAAAAGACTCACCAAAGAAATACATGGAAAACTGGTTGGAGGTCCTTAGAACAGCGATAAGGAGCCGGGGGGGGGGGGGGGGGGGGGGCAGGGGCTCCTGAAGCTCCAGGAGTTTCTTCTGGTGCTTTTGAGGGCATTTTTAAGTTTCAATGGCTCAGTTTCCACTTAACTAAATCATATTATTTTAACTGTTTCCAGTAAGTGATGTACATTTTGTGCCACAATCACTTTGATATGAGACGGGAAGTATACAGGCTGTTTTATCTTTATTTGTAGCACTTTTCACATTACCAGTGTTAAATCTACTCTGAACAACATTGGTGATATTTTCATGGCTATTGATGTCACGCGGGGTGCCTCCTTACGTAGGGTGTCCGTTAGGCCGGGTTCTACTGTATACCCCCCCCCCCCCCCCCCCCCACAGCAAATATACTGAAATATATCCATCTCAAAAATAGTCCTGGGGGTCGGGATATTAAGCAGGAATCCTCATTCTTGATACTTGTTTTAATCTCGGCTGGAAATGGTGACTCTAGACCTTATCGTAACTGACTAAAGATCACGAGGCAGACCTCCATCACTCCTCACGTTCAGAAACTCGTGTCTGACGAATCCTCGAACGAGCGCCGTCGCCGCCGCTCCTCTGCGCGTGCGCGGATCTGCACACCGACGCGCACGCTAGGGGGCGCGGCGGCTTGAGCCTCGTTCTCGGACGATGACGTCGTCGATGACGTGTACTTCCGGTCTGTGACGCGCGCCACCTTGTGACGACTGAGGGAACCGGACGGCGAGTGGTCGAGTTGGCGGATGTCAGGCGGGCTGGTGACGTCATCCGGACTGACGAAGCCCGCGTCTGCGCGCGTCTCCACCAGGGGGCGTTTGGAACTGGAAGGAGTTTTCCTCTTTTTGATAACAATGTTTTAAAGATGATATTGATCTCCAAGATATGAAATGGATTTATTACGGTTTACTATCTCCAATTTATGTTGTTGTTGTGCCCCCTCCCTCTCACTCTCTCTTCCTCCCTGTCTATGTCTGTCCGTAGATGTGTCTGTCTTACTCTATTTCTCGTTTTTTTTCAGTATGGAAGGATTCATTTCAATTATAACATCCATTTTAACATACTAGCTCAGTATTGATGAATTTGAGCAAAACAAAATTGTAAAACTAATATCAAGAGACGTCACAAGTTTGATTCTGAGTTTATTTATGCCACGCATTTTGTAGGCTCCATAATTTCACGAGTTGAAGACGAGTGACATTACGGAGCCTACAAAATGAGTGGCATAAATAAGCTCAAACTCAAACGAGTGGCGTCTAGATTTTATCCTGCCCTGTTTCCATATTGTTTCAGTATCAGAAAGCAGTGGCATAAACAACACTTTATATCACTACCCGTGATATAAACAAATCCCATGTTAAGCCTAAGGCGTTTTTATTAGGGGTAGGATAACTTATAGATCTAAGGTGTAATCCAGAGAAAAAAATAATATTCAAACAATAACATGAACATGCGTGTTCTTACTAGAGTATATAACATTTTGATTAATCCCTTTTGCGATCTAGAATGATAAATCACTTATTTCTTACAGTTCTGATTATAATTGCTTTATGTATTTTACAATTAATTCGTTTTCCTAAGACCTTATCAATTTGTTCTTTGCATTCCATCAATTATCAGGAACAATTTTGCATTTCATGATATCAATTTTCTTTTGATTATTTGAACGTGGCTGAAAAAAAATATAAAAATTTTGTTTTGAGTTTGTTCCTTTTCTTTTATTGTTGGTGGTGGTGAGGGGAGGGTATTTTTGTGGGTCTAGCTTGTTTACAAATTGCTATAAAGTCACAAATAAAACAGACGATATTTGGTGTTCTGTACTCACGATCTGTGAGGCGTCCTAGCCTGAAGACCGGCGTTCTCCTTGTCAGCGTCTGACGTCACAATGTTGCCCTTGATACACAGAATCTCTGTGACGTCATCGTGTGCTGATCCAATGTAGACAGCACCTTTAGACAGAGCACGGCCCAGGTAGCGAGCACAGGGCAAGCGTAGTAGTGTCCGGGAACCCTCACTGTAAACAAACATATCATAATTAGTAAACTATAGACAAGACACTGTGTCTTATTACATGTAATAACATAGTAGTGTCCGTGAACCCTCGCCGTAAATAAACATATCATAATCAGTAAACTATAGGCTAGACACCATGTCTTATTGAACAGGGCAAACGCAGTCGTGTGTGGGAACCCTTACTGTAAACAAAGATAATTAATAAAGTACTGTACAGTAAAACCCTGCAGTACTTGTGGTGGCCGAGTGAACCCTACATTAGACGTACCTGTGGTGGCCAAGTAGACCCCATGTTAGGCGAAACTGTGGTGGCCAAGTGGATCCCACGTTAGACGTACCTGTGGTGGCCAAGTGGACCCCACATTAGACATACCTGGGGTGGCCAAGTGGGCCCCACGTTACACGTTCCTGTGGTGGCTAAGTGGACCCCACGCTACACGTACCTGTGGTGGCCGAGTGGGCCCTACATTAGACGTACCTGTGGTGACCCAGTAGACCCCACTTTAGACGTACCTGTGGTGACCCAGTAGACCCCATGTTAGGCGTACCTGTGGTGGCCAAGTGGATCCCACGTTAGACGTACCTGTGGTGGCTCAGTAGACCCCACTTTAGACATACCTATGGTGGCTAAGTGGACCCCACGTTAGACGTACCTGTGGTGGCCGAGTGGACCCCACATTAGACGTACCTGTGGTGGCCAAGTGGACCCCACGTTAGACGTACCTGTGGTGGCCGAGTGGGCCCTACATTAGACGTACCTGTGGTGGCTTAGTGGACCCCACGTTACACGTACCTGTGGTGGCTTAGTGGACCCTACATTAGACGTACCTGTGGTGGCTTAGTGGACCCCACGTTACACGTACCTGTGGTGGTTTAGTGGACCCTACATTAGACGTACCTGTGGTGGCTTAGTGGACCCTACATTAGACGTACCTGTGGTGGTTGTGGCTGGGTGGGATCTCCGTCACTTGCACAGCGTTAAAGTGGATCGTGTAGAGGTAGGGCGCGTTGTACGCTGTGTGAGAAAAACAACAGTATTAGTAAAACAAAAGCAGTTCTGTCCATTTCCAATGGAAGAGCGCGGTACTCACACAGTAATCCACTCTCAGTCATAATTAGCACTACTTTTCTTTATATCATTACAGCAGCATTTACTACAAAAGTTCGTACATCTAGATATCCTCATCGGTGTATAGATATATTTCAAATCCAAATCGCCTCTGTATTTATCATACAATATTTCAAGATTCATATAACAATATTTCCGGTCAGATATATCTAATAGCTAATTGTTTTTTTGGAGGGATCAAAAGTCCTTTTGTGTATGTGCTGATATAAAACCCCTTAATCAAGTCATAGTGTCATGTCCATGTTAAGACTAGTTATCTAACCTTGTATCATAAGCCCTACTTTTAGCTTCAAGTTTTTTTTCTCTTTTTTTCAAGTTCCTTGTACTTTCTCTAAGTCTAGCGGGGTATGCTGTACTGATATAGGCACACTAAATTGCAGTATGACTATAGAGGTGTAATGCATTTAGGGGATGCAACGCAAATATAAAAAAAAAAAATGAAAAAAGGGAACTCACCGAATGCCAGAGGCAGCCCGCTCCACTTGACATCGTCCTCACGACTGCGCTGTCCAGCCGCATCAACGAACAAACCAAACTCTGAAATACACAAATAAAACTTGAGATATTCAGCAAACTGAGACATTACAGAATCACAGGGATGCCAAGTGGGGTCAGAAAAAACAGTGAAATGTTTTTCATTGCAATAGAGGGTTTATGCATTGCATACGCATTACAGTGGGGAATCAAAGGATTAAGGGATTTTATCCTGAAAATGAAAACATTAATTTCATTGGAAACATTGAAAACTGGCATTCCTGATTGAATAATATTTACTGGTTCCAAAGATGTTAGTGAGGTCCAGAAGAAACCTGGAAAATATCTGAATCCGGATAATGTCCACTATGCATCTCTAACATAATCAAGACTTAGTTCACTAGCAAAACCAGGAAAACTTACATATCTGTGGTTTTAATGAAGAGAGAATCGATATCATTCACGTTTTGGGATTCATTTTACTGACATCCATTAGAATAATTTTACATATACATAAGAAAAAGAATGGTAGGATATGATTACCATGGTAACAGAGGAGGTACTCGTCGGGTTCGTTGAATGGTGCCACCTGCAGGACAGCGATGGGGAAACTGTCGTAGTGTGCCGCGCCAAACGCTGCAAACGCCACTGTCGTGTCTCGTTTGTCAAGCAAGTCTGTCAACACAATGAGAAATTAGAGCAGGTTGAAGGTGTTTTACGCTGTAGTAACAGCCAGGGTCATATCACGGCGAGATTAAATCTATGAGATGAGGATGACAGACAGAGCAGGAAACAGTAGCACGGCTGAGCCACGAACTCCAGACCCTGAGTGGCATGTTAGTACGCTACTGACTGAAATATCCTGCTTCCTGAGCGGACATCATATAATACACCGTGCCATAAATAGTATTGAATTACCTTATTCTCATCCTACCATAATAAAAATGTGGCATATATTATATCTTCAAGGCAACTAATAGAGAATAATGGAAACCAGTAAAGCTTTGCTGGGTTGCTATAGAAATTGTGTCCTATCGGGTTAAAAAAATACATCATAGAGACATGACTCAGAGTCTGGTCGAAAAATCTATGACAGATCCTAACAGCAACAATTTACCAATGTTCATCCTGAACGTTCAGAGGCAACTTCGCATTGGTATTGCTTATAGAAACACAAGACGGAACTAACCGGTCATCTCAAAGTTGTGGAGGTTGATCTTGTGGAACTTGTCGGTGCCCACGATCACGTGATTCTTCCCGAAGTATATACAGCTGCATGCTTGTGACGTCAGCAATTCCTGTGTACAGTGACGTCAGAGGTAAAAAACATAAGAAATTTGAATCAAAATGGATGTAAATTGGAAATTTGAGGAAGTTCAACGACAGGCAGGTAAATTCCTGTTTAGTTTTACAACCGATAGTAGAATCGGAAATGCCAGTTGACGAGTGTTTTTCGTGTTTTTTTTTTAGATAATCTAAGTTTCATTGATCAACATCAATACATCATTCAAATATCGACCTTGTGTAGTCATATGATTAGGTTTTTGTTATGCAATCAAACCCTTTTCCTGCACTATTTACGAGTTTGATTCTCATCACCAGATACTTTAACCTATGAGTAAAATCTGTCAAGGTTTGTCACATGATTACCACATAAAATCTCATCTCACAATTTCAAATATATTTTTCACCGTATATATTTATTGTTGAGACGCAAACAGGGTTGATGGTGGTAGACTGCACTGTATTTTTGTACAAGCACGGATTGCGATAGTGTATAGGTCCGTGGTACAAGCAATAATGATAATTTTTTAAGAAAATATTTTAAACAACATCATCTCTGCAGGCACGCACTGACCTTGGTGAGGACGAAGGTCCCCTCGTCGGGGTCGTAGACGAGGAGGAGGATCTTGTCGGCGAGCGCGGCGCACAGGAAGGTGTCGTCGCTCGTGTCGCCCCAGGCCAGCGTGGTGCAGGCCACGGCGTCGGGCAGCGGGTAGGGCGTGACGGCGGGCGCGCTGACGGGCCGCCCGGCCGCGCAGCCCGTCAACTCGGTGAGCCCGACCAGCACCACCTGCCGCTCCCGCCCTGTAAGGTACACACAGGAGTGTCAGTGTCAGGGAGGACTCTCAAACACGAGTAGTAGGGAATATTTGAAAATCACGTTTTATTATACACACGCTAACATCTCGTGTATATTAGCCTTAGAAAAAATAACGTCATATCTTTTATGGTATGCACCTTCGCTGTTATATATCATGTAACACCCATTGGTGTGATGTTTCTCATGATAAAATATTTGATCATTTCTTCATTTGTTTCTTTATTCCTTGGATTATACTTTATAATATATGGAAGACCGATTGTTAATCGAATACAAATGTTCAATAATAAAAAAATATATATAATACCGCATTATTATCAGGGAACTCTCAAAAATATGTAATGAGGAATATTAGAAATATTAGAAATATTGGGAACTAGGAAAACTGCCACTTCATTTTCTCCAAACTTTCACAGAATATGGTACATGTATAGTATTATATATTTAAGTTTTGAAAAATCATAGGTCACCGTCCTTGTTTTTGAAATAAATGAAAAAAACCCATATTTTTCAGCACATTTCCTATATAAAGTTATCAAATATAAATAGGCATATTTTACCGATTGGTTTTTAGCAAAACTGAGCAAAACTGGATATTTGAGATATTTGGCATTATAGGTCACAAGGAATCAGTTTGAACATCAAATTGTCCATATTTAAAAATCACCAGGTGGCGCCACTGTGAATTGTCCGATATGCCTTTAAGGCGGAAATGACGTCACTGACCTGTGATGATGACGACGACGTTGAGGCTGGTGACCACCTCCATCTGGTACACGGCCGCCACCCCCTTGACCTTGGTGAGAGGCCGCGAGGGGGCGCCACCCGTCACGTCCGTCACGAAGAGTCCGTCGTCAGTTCCCACCAGCACCACCTGGGGGCACCACCAAACACACAGCACGTCACATGTTAGTCACGATGAAAGGAGAATACAAGAACGTGGATATGATTAGAAAAGTTCTATAGACAGATTTTATAATATAATATGTAGTAAAGGTACCACACCCTTCACACATTTCTGCTATTCTTTTTCTATTTACTCTAGTGGTAACTTCTGGAAAATAAAGTCTCAACAATGACTACACCCACCCACATAGGATTTCTTTCACGGAGATGCAAAGGAGTATAGAAAACAAATATGGCAGTGGAAAATGTTCATTTTCACGGTTCGTCCTATATGATGATGATTCATTACATGTCCCTTCCCGAAATATCAGTACCCTAAGAATCTACAGAAAACTGGTATACCTACTTTCATAAATATAGACCCAACCAGATTGGATAGAAACAAACTAAGGAGTTAATTGAAGTAGTTAATCTCAGGGCTCACCTGTTCCGATATGGGCAGCGTACAATTAAACTCCATTCGTCTGTCTCCACTCAGCGAGACGATGGTGTTACCCAGCAACTTCTGAAAATCATAAAGTGTACTGTGGGTTAATAGTGCATAACAAAAACAAACTGATATTGACTTGTCACTTGTCCAGTAAAGGTGGATAATAAATACAATATAGGCTGGTTTATGATTGATTGACCGCTATTATGTGTGACAGGTTAGTACTTTATCATTGATTGACCACCGTTATGTGTGACAGGTCAGTACTTGATCTTTGATTGACCACCCTTGTGTGTGACAGGTTAGTACTTTATCATTGATTGACCACCCTTGTGTGTGACGGGTTAGTACTTTATCATTGATTGACCACCCTTGTGTGTGACAGGTTAGAACTTTATCATTGATTGACCACCCTTGTGTGTGACGGGTCAGTACTTTATCATTGATTGACCGCCCTTGTGTGTGACAGGTTAGTACTTTATCATTGATTGACCACCCTTGTGTGTGACTGGTTAGTACTTTATCATTGATTGACCACCCTTGTGTGTGACGGGTCAGTACTTTATCAGTGATTGACCACCATTATGTGTGACGGGTCAGTGCTTTATCATTGATTGACCACCCTTGTGTGTGACGGGTTAGAACTTTATCATTGATTGACCACCGTTGTGTGTGACGGGTCAGTACTTTATCATTGATTGACCACCCTTGTGTGTGACAGGTTAGTACTTTATCATTGATTGACCACCCTTGTGTGTGACGGGTCAGTACTTTATCATTGATTGACCACTGTCTTTTCATGTTAGTCTTTCATCAAGTAGAGCTTACCGCGTCTGCAGCTCCTGGTTTAGGGTCACTATGGTCTACGATGGCCTCCAGTGTGGCCACCCAGCGCTGCTTCTCCTCAAACGTCAGGGCCATCAGATACACACTCCTACAAGAAATAAAAACAACATGAGATAGAAATTTGGTGGAAAAGTCAAGTACACTGTCTTGCTACTGGGGAAAGCTAGAAAATCCTTCAAAAAGTGGAAGTCTGTAGACTCGGTCTCACCTGCCGGGCCAGCAGGTGGTCTCGGGCTCGAACTCGAGGCGCAGGATGTAGGGCAGGTCGGTGGAGGCAGTGTTGGTAAGCTCGGCTGCGGTGACTGCGCTGTGCACAGTCACCCTGCCGTTAGACGGGCACAGCGCCAGCTCCTCCACGTGGTCCGCAGATGTGTCTTCATTATTGTAGATGTGGATGTGGTTGTTCGTGAGTGTGACCCATTTCTTCTCCCACAGCTGTTTGCCAGGTCTGTAAGCAGAACAAATACTTAACTGTTAACTTGGCCCAGTAGGAATTAAAATGGACACTAAATTGTATGCAGGTGGATCAGTAAATAAAAATGAAAAAAATACTACATAAATAAGGAACGAAGAATACATAAATATCATTTGAAGTAATAAGGATTATTCACAATATTACTGACTACTCTGTACGTCAACAGCTAAGATACTATTTTTGTATTACTGGAACTGGTGCTAAGAGATGGGAGACATTTAGATAAAAAAAAAACTACCCTTGGAATATTCATCTATGAACTGAGCATGAGATGCAGAGATCTTTACTCAACTGGGCATTTATTTACCACGCTCAGTGGCTAAGTGGTAGGGTTGTTTGCCTCAAGCATGGGAGGTCATCGGTTCAAACCCTGTTCAGGTCATACCAAAGACTTCCATAAAAATGGTACCCCACTGCCCATTTAGCTTAACACCCACCATTAGAATGAGGAGTAGGGGGCTAGGGCCAGAGTGGAAGAACGGCTGTATCAGTGATTGTGTACATACAATATTCCCTTAATAAAAATTGCTTAAAAAAACCATCTACAAGCTTGAGATACAGAGATCTTTACTCACCTAGGAATCTTCATCCATGAGCTGAGCTTGAGACGCAGGTCTGCAGCTGACAGACGTGATGACGACTGACGCGCCATGACGTCAGAGAAGTGGCTGACATACTCGGTGGGCAGGCCACATGAGGCAGGCAGGTTGGGTGCACACTTCGGATGGCATACCACCTGACACTCTGTTCATATAAAGAAAATTTCCCTCTTTAGTATATCATCATACTATTTTTAACCCTTTAAGGACGGGTGCCTGTGGCACTTTATGCCACTAAAGGACGAGCACTTAGTCGTCAAAACCCATAATTTGAGTGTTTTATCATGTGATATGAAATATAATCTTAAATATTTCATTTTTTCTGAATGGAAATACTAGTTTTGGTGTTAGACCTACATTCTGTGAATAATTGATTAAGATTGCTTCATTATTTCCTTGTTAAAAACGAATTTGTGTATTTTAGAGAAATAAAACATCAAGGCATTATTCGCCCTGGGCTGGTTGATGCCTCAAGGCATCATTCGCCCTTAAAGGGTTAAAAAACACCATAGCTGATAAAATTCTTACCGGTTTCCTTTTCTCTAAGACTGGATTACATTATGAAGATATCACAGTGGCTTATATGCCTGTAAATAGTTGAGACGTTAAAATATAATTGGAATGGGGCTGAGGTGTGTAGGGAGGCTTGAACAACTGTGTTATTGCTGTGAATGAGGCACTATTTATTCTTTCTTTGTTTTACACAAGAAAAAATTATTTTATAAACTGAAAATGAAAACAAGGATTTCATTGGAAAAGTCTCTGCTGTAAATGCTAGTCATTCTATATACCGTAAAACCCCGGTTGTAAGCCGACCCCCGACTTCAGTAAAATGCTATAAGCCGATTCTGGGGGCATTTCAACTTTAGGAAAACCCCGGTTATAAGCCGACCCCCCACTTTGTGATCCTGCCCCTCCCCGCCCCCCCCCCCCCCGCCCCCCAACTCACAACTTTTTTGAGAATGTTTTAAGATAAGGTATAGAATATGAGCGTTTCTATGAACCTTTGTACCAATATAGGATATCACATGCTATCTGACAGATTACTACCATTAAATGATTCACATTTGCATATCTCTGTGTTGGGGTACTTTATCATCTTTGGTACTGATTTTGAGGGTTTTTTTAAATTGATTTTTGAAAAACCCCAGTTATAAGCCGACCTCCGACTTTGGCAAAAATTTATAAGCCGATTTTTTCTCTCAAAAATCCCTTAAAAAATTCGGCTTATATGCGGGGTTTTACGGTGATAAAGGACACTCACCCTGGCACTTGGCAGCCTGTTTGACAAAGTGCACCGAGCCAAGACACACGGCGCACTTTGTGGCACGACTGTTGAGTCCGGTCACAAACCGATGTGGGATGTTGTGATGCATCCGCTCCTTGCGCGGCCTTGACCCGCCGGCCGTGACCTTGGGCATACTGTAGACCGAGGTCACAGGGTTGGACTGTGAGGCCGGGGTCAAGGTCAAGGCCTCGGTCGCCGATGCCCTCTTGCCTTGATGTTGGTCGTGTGACTTGCCTGTAACAGTAACTCCAGTGATTTCATGTGGCAGAGAATATAAAAAAAGTGGGTTTTTTGTTTTGAAGTAAAAAAAAACCTCTAAATCATGTGGATGTAGTTGCAGATTGAAATGATAAATTACCATCAAATGTTATGACTGAATGATAGTCTAATTATATATTGGGTATTTCTCCCTTCCTCATCCCCTTCAATCCGATCCCTTATTTCATGGAATCTTTAAAAATGGTATTTCCCCCTCATGCTTAGTCCACATCAAGACGGCACTATTATGATACTTATCTGACACATTGGCAATGATTAAAATATATAAGCACAGAAATAAAAAGAAATCATTAATAGATTTTTTTGTATACTATTTCAGAAATATTTCTTACAAAAATTAGAAAGATTTAGCAATGACTTTTGAGAATGCCTGGAGTATTTCTTCATCTTCTCTTTGATAATAGTAGTTCCTCCAAACATCAATCAAACGTATAGTGTTAAACCGACCGAAACAGGGACAGACACTACCTTTATTTCATTCTTGTATTTAAAACTCATGACATGTATGTACTGGTCTAAGACCATTTGGATGTATAGTGATAAAATGTACTGGTATACCCCTCAGGGACTGCACAACGCATGTGTCATACCAGGAGCTGGAAATACAGACTTTATGTATCTACAGAGACTATCTAATTTTTTATTGAACTTTGAGGTGTATCCTCAAGCCAAAATAAGGACTTGGTTAGTATATGAGTTAAATTAGGGTTACACAAAATGGACTGAGTTTTGTGCGTACTGACCAATCTCTTCAGTGTACAGAGGAAATGTTTTCTCTAGTTTTGTTTGTTAATTTATTGCTAAAAAAAATTCCATTGTAGAGATTGGAAAGTCGTAATCGTGTTTGATTCTGTACTTTGAACTGTAAGGGCAGATCATACCGGCGGTTAGCCGATGTCCTTACAGTATAAATAACGAACATTTAAAAAAAAAGACAAAAAAAAAGACGCATGACTAAGTCTGAGAGGTCACCTTCGACGTGTTTCTGGTATAACTCCGTCTGGAGTCTGGTGATGGTCTGTCGTAACATGGAGTTCTTCTCCCTCTCATGCTCCAGTGAGTGCTGGAGTTCTCTGAACTGGATGCCCACTGACGTCGTCTCCGGCTTCTTACTGCCGAACAACTGAAACACACCGCCGTGAGGAGATGATGAGGTGATGAACATTCACGTATCACAAGAAATAAATCAGTTGTTTTTTTATTAGTTTTTTTCATCTGAAGTGCTTTTCGCCCCGTATTCTAAATCAAGAAATAAATCAGGATCAGAACATGTAGCCTGAGGGTCAGGACCTATATGTTATCCAAGACCACGCACTTTTTTTAAAAGCAATTTTTATTCAGAGAATATTGTGTGTACAATCACCAAATTTGGTATTTGGTGATATAGCCGTTCTTCCACTCAGGCCCTAGCTCCCTACTCCTCATTCGAATGGTGGGTGTCAAGCCAGATGAGCAGTTTGTGTAAGCTTTTGGTATGACCCCATCGGGGTTGAACCCATGGCCTCCCATGCTCGAGGCAAACACTCCTACCACTTAGCCACCTAGCTTGGTCCAAGAAAGGTAGAGAGGAGGGGGGAGTTTATACCCAGCCTAAAAATACCTAATGTACAAATACATAGAATAGAATTCGCTCAAACCGTTATTTTATCAAACAGTGAATGCTGTATTCATAATGAACTATACACATGTTTTAATCACAAACTATAGTTGACATTAGCCTTGCATTACATCAGAATGGCTTGAAGAATTCTGATGAATCACAGTCAAGAACCTTTGATTCTGCCTGGCTCTTCCATCATTATTTGGTGGAGTTGGTGTAAGCAACGGCCTGTGCCGAGTGTCGGAAGGTAGAGTCAGTGGGAATGAAGACCTGTGGCCTGTGGTGGACTGGTATTGTGTCTCCTACTTGGGCAGCTCAGATGTTCTAATACTAGAAACTGGGTCCAAGTGCGAAGTCCAATTTAATGGAAAGAGCATGTAGGTGAGACTAGTGAGTGGGCTGGCAGGGAAAGGGCCCCTATAGATACTCCCACCCGAACTGCAACTCTATACTGACTGACCAAAACCTGTATATTTAAATTGATAATGTTGGCGTCAGATTCAACTAAAACGTTGACCCTAGCATTCTGCGACATCCATCATAAATCATTGTAATGGTCAACACATGGGTTTCCTGGAAGTACGACTGGGCACCGTGTATAGTTTTTTTAATCAGAATTAATGATGCCGGATTATCAAAATTTATATAAAGTGCACTTCCAGGGAAAAGTCAGAGACTGACATCTCTGGTATTTTTTCAACGTACCCCCTTTTTCTTCTTGGGTGGGTTCTCCACCTTGGCCTGCAGGTAGTCTATGAGCTTGGTCTGCTGAGACAGGGTCGACTCCAGTTTGTACTTCTCGTGGTTGGCATTCACCTGCAGAGCCACAAAACACAAAATGTATACAAAAGTAAATCACTGTTCTACTTGAATTCAATGTGAGATTGTTTCGGACTTCTGGCCACTCCAAAAAAAAGTTTCTCATCACCGCGCGCATCAGCAAAAAACATTTTAAATTTTTTTTTTCTTCATAAAATGATCCTTGATAGCAATTCTGAAAGGTATGTGTATTTGATACAAAATTAAAACTCCTGATGTCACAAATGCTTTTGTATTTAATTTCATATTACACACAGTAAAATGAGTGAGATATTAGGAGTTTAGGATTCAGAGCGCAAGATAGGACTTAAATAAGTATGTCTGAAGCCCATGACACTTCAAAAGCATTTTTGATCCAGCAAAATTTAAAAAAAAACAAAAAACGCCCTCATTATATTTTTCATGGCTTGGTGATGAGAAACAAGTTTGTTGTTTTGAGTAGCCTATTTGATATGAACTATGCGACGTACCATGTTGGACTCGGCCTGGTTGGCGAGGTCGGTGTTCTGACTGGCGAGCAGCTCGTAGCGGTCCATCGCCTCCTCCAGCGACTTACTCAGCTTCAGGTTGGAAGCCTTCACCTCGCCCACTGATGTGATCAGGCTCGAGATCTGAAACAGTGAGATGCCAGTGAGCTGTGTGTATACCTCTTTATCTCACCGCTGGAATAAATGTCCATAGGATTAGCATTGGGAACTCGTTCTCCATGCCCCTACAAGTATTGCAGTCCGTTCTTCATGGTCTATATCCTGTGTGTTGTCCATTCTTTTAATGTGTACATGGGGGAGATAAATACAGAAAGCAACTCGTTTTGGTCAAAGAAGTCATTCTGCAACTCGTTTGAACGCTACGTGATATTCATTCGGCTATTCCCTCGTTCATATCACTCCACATCAAACTCGTGGAGAACAACGACTTTGACCAAAACTTGTTGGTTTCTTCTTTAATATGAGGCATTATTAATATCTACAAGGGGCAAATGTAGTTTACATGGCTACAAATATAGTTTATAACTACAAGAGGCAAGTATAGTTTAAATCTATGAGTGTATGAATATAACGAAAAGAGTTAAGTGACCAGATATATATGGTATACAAGTATGGCTGATTGTTTGAAAACAGCAAAATTAATCATGGTGACAACATCTTTTTCAGTTGATAATTGTTCTCCCCAGATTTGAAGTAAGATGAATGATTTGCAAACAACAACAACAACAAAAACAAAAACAAAAACAACAACAACAACAACAACAACAACAACAACAACAAATTAAGCTTTGTTAAAAGGGTGTTATTACGATCCAAAAGTTACACTCAATATTGATATGTATATTTGCACTCACGACGTTACAAGTATGTTTGGAACAACGCGGTTTATCTGTAGCCAGGGTTCGTACATGGACAACCAATAAAACTCCAGGCTTTTTCAGGCTCTAATATTTCTTTTCCAGGCACATAACAATCTGAATCAATACCATCTTGCTAGTGAAACAAATATGAAGACGAATGACCAAAACAGCTATACTATTAGCAAAGAGGATTTTTGGACGTATCTAATCTAAGTCACTCAAATTTCATAGGCAGTCAGGTACCGTAGTTAAGGAAAACTAATAATGTCCAGAATTTCATAGACAAAAAAAAAAGTTTTTATGCAAAACTAAATTTTCCAGGCTCTTCCAGGTTTTTCCAGGCTCTCTGTAAGAATTCCAGGCTTTTCCAGGCCTGGAAAACCTAAAAGCATAATTCCAGGCTTTTCCAGGCTCTGTACGAACCCTGTGTAGCGAGTCTGTCTCCCACCGCAATGCACTTTCCTACCACGGGTTCACACGTATAGTCCATTGGAACAAAAAATTATGAACACGACGTTACAAGTAGTTTTATTAGATTTTTTCAAGTGATAGAAAAATCCCTCTTCACTCACCTCCTCCTTGAGGCGCACGTTGTCCTCGTTGGCGGCCTTCAGATGTCGCTGTGCAGTACCCAAGTCTACGTCCAGGTGCGAGTTGTTACGCTCGAGTTGAGTCAGCTGTGCAGCAAGCTCCTTCATGGCGGACTTTGTCTCGTGAAGTTTGGTGGTCAGTGAATCGGTCTGTTTCTTGTGTGTCTCGCGAAGCCTGGCCACCTCAGCCTTAAGCTGATTGATTTGTACCTCGTCATGCTGTCTGTAGAGGGCAGCACACATTGAATTCAGGGATGCAAGTCAAGGTTAGAAAAAATCGGGGATAATATCTAGAGGGAACAATGACTGGCTCGTGCCGGGACTGGTAGTAAAACATGCTCAGAGCTGTGGGATGTGTGTATATAGATAAGTTAAGGAGACTCATTCGTATTCCGAAAATGAAAAAGTCATCAAATACTGGCAGCTTTTTGGTAGCCTGGTATCACCAGGTTATGTCTGGGGTGCTGCTCATTTGTACATATAACGTCAAGTAGAGCAGTGTCGAGTCTGGCCAGAGATTTAAGTGGGGTTGCCGAAGATGTGATCAGATTTAATTCTTACCTAGAGACCTTCTCCTTGTTTAGATTTCGCTGAGTCTCATCGAGTTCCGTTTCCCGTTCATTTACAGCCTTCTCATAGGTTGACCTGTAGACAAGATTAAGAAATCTTCACTGGACATACACACGATGAACAGTTTATTATTACACGCATACAGCAGAACGATGTGACGACTACAGAATCTTACAATTAGAACCTCCTGGTACAGGGATTTCAGTTGTGATCAGGAAAATAAAGAGGGAAATAATCTTTCATGTTGAGCTTGCTGCCTCATCAGAGAGACCACAAAAACACGAAGTTGTCGGCCACAGTGTGGGACAGAGAGTCTGTAGGTGTTCAAAACTACTGCTTTATTGATGTGAATGAGGCTCAATTAATACTACCTTGAACCTTGATAAAGTCCATGTTATGGACGAAACGTCGGTTCTAATAAAAAGCCTATCACTACTTAGATCAACTGGATGGTTTTACTATTTTCACCTAAAACAATTGATACTAATTTTCCTTTTTGTTATATTCTGTGCTCCTAATGCTTCTTAATGAGCAGGTACACACCAGTTTGATGTCAACTATACATGTGTAGAATAAAGTATTAGTATTGTAAAAAAAATATTGTTTGAATCAGCCATCAAGGTAGAAGGTGAGGAGTCATGCCAAATCATTTCGATGTTAACTGTTCAATACAATTTTTTCTAAAAAGACCGAAATTTTCCGAAAATTGTGACCTTCTAACCTGCCTCACTATACACGCACTTTATGGATAGCCTTTATACAAAAGTAAATTTGAGAAGACTGTAGAGTGTAAAGAGAGACTGCTCACTTGTGGTGCGACCACTTGCTGGCCTTCTTCTCGTACTGCTCACTGAGCTGCTCGAAGTCCTGCAGCTGACTCTCCAGCTCCTCGGCCACCGCCTTCAGGTCCGTGTGTTGCTGAAAAATTATCATCCATCGATTACCAAGTCCCCGCTGAAAATGTACCGGGCCACAGCAAATCACAATCCTCTATAGTGGTCACGAAATGGCGGGTTTTGGATGCCATTACGCCACATACACACACCTATAACCCGCTCAGTAAATCATTATCCATGGTTTTTATGTTGTCAGAAACCCAAACTATTGATTACAGATTATATCTGAGAACTGGTATAAGAGGATTATAGCGTACCACTCTGAGCTTGTCGTGTTCGTGCTTCAACTGCTGCAGCTCGTCTCGGTAGCGCTCGGCATCCAGTCGCACTCTGTTACGGTCCTCCTGTAACTCCTCCACGCGACGCTCCAGTTCCTGACACACAAAGATGAATAATCTTTTGTTAAAAACCTACTACATTCAACAATATTCATAACTAGCAACAAGGCGGATGATCCGAAGAACAGCCTGCTGTGACAAGTCTTCCTTAAAAGCACAGGTCTGATGAATTAAATGTTTTGATTAATACCAGATATTTTTATTTTTTTCTGTTGCCCCGTTGAATAGAGTCTAGATTTATAGAGTCTAGATTTATAGAGTCTAGATATGTTGCCGGTTTTAGTTATAAATAAATTTATCGGCACATTATTAGGTATTAATTTTGAGATCCAAATTATGTTTCAATTTATTGATTTCGCTGTCTGAGAGTGACAATCTGAGCTAAGTCGTTATTATTTATTGTTTTTTTTAAATGTTATGATTGCAGGTCAGTAGGATTAGATCAGCAACAATTTAAGCTAAAAATTTACAAATCAAATTTGTAATAGAATTTTTAATTTAGGATTCAAAGTAGATAGCAACAATGTCTCAGGAAACTTGCTTTTTTAAATCGAAAATCGTCATACTGCTTCATCATTGCTTTGTTATCCGAAGGAAATTAAAGCACCACAAATGGTCTTGGTGAAATAAGTCAATATTTTGTGAACTTATAAGTCATGTTAAGTCCAAATTAAGGGCGCTTAAATAATGACCTCATCAACTTCAACTGCTGGAAGGGAACTCTAAATATGTTCTTAATCAGGGTTTAACCTTAATTAATGGTTATTAACAATTACCTGTCACTGAGTAATTGAAGTTATATGTTAGTAAACAGATAACGATTGAAGAGTTAAGGATTTATTTTAACTCGCAAAGCTGCCACATCATTTGAGATTTTCTAATCCCATATAATTTGATTGACAAATTGTTATATTACAATATATGTTGTAGGGATATTATTGCCAGTTAGAATTTGGAATATTTCTATTTTATTACCACTTCTAAGGTGAAGATCATTTGATAAAAAGAACACAAAAAAAACCCGGAAATAACCGGGACACTAGCATCTGAACATATTGGATTATAATAGTTTTCTATTTTTAATCCATAAATGTGGCATCTCTGAAATAACAATGGTTGGAGAAGAGGCAGCCTGGACTACCTCCACGTAAGCGGCATTTGTGACGAGAAGAAGCCGCTCCTCCAGGCGACACGCATACTCAGTTAACTCCTGGAGGAAGAAGACCGGGATGCCCCAATACATTAAGTCTTAATTATAAATTCTAGAGATGCCAGTGTGCCCTCAAAAAAGCAGGAAAGTTTCTTAATCCTGCTCATCTCCACTTTTTAACTCGAAGGTGAAATTTATTTTAGTTCATCATAAAAAAGCTCGGAAAATTGGAAATAGCCAAGACTTGGCTCTCTGAAAATAATCTTAACCAGGGACGTTTAAATTTACATGGGTAACTCCCTCATATATTTTAGGATGCCGCGAATCTCCTGAAATGGGTGAGTTTGCGATTAGCCAATATATTACTTCCAGTATATGATGTCAACAGCCATGAAAATGTTACCAATCTTGTGCACAGTAAATTTAACACTGGACATGTGACAAGTGCTACAAATAATGACAAACACTCTGTACACTTCAAGTCCTATCTCCAAGTAATTGTGGCACAAAATGAACATCACTTACTGGAAACAGTTAGAATAGCACTATTTCATACAGTGGAAACTGAATCATTTGCAACGTTGCAAACATAGCTGATTCGTTAATGCATATAACATAGACATCATATCCGATGCCATTAGCTTAGTCATCAAATTAAAGTTTTAGCCATTGTTTATGACTTAAGTGATCGAGTGAACAATGCATATCATTCTCGTAAGATTTGAGCAAAGTTACCATGCAGGCATCGAAATAGCTGCTGTGGCAAATAACATGGCAGGGCAGTATTCGTTAGGTGAGAATGAATGTTATATTGATAGTACAAGTAGCTCAGATTTGCAGCACTACGCTCTGCAGTAAAGTAATCATGCCAAGAGGGTTCTCTTCTTGTGTGCTTTTACATAAATTCAAATCTAGTCATTTCTCATTTACATCATATTTTATCAAGCATCCCTCTATGCATCTTCATGATCAAAATTCGCTGTTTTCCTATATTTTCATTGTCAACTTCGCTGAGACACCTTTGGTATTGCATGTAGGTATTCTAGTGGTAACAGCAGTTTTGGGAGTAGGGAGATAACTTAATTACAATATCTTAATTCTCTGGGTACTGTGCGTCATTGAGATTTACTCATAGAATTAAAGTGATAAAGTGCAAAGATGCCAGTCAAATCTAGGGGGGGGGGGGGGGGGGGGGGGGAAAGGCTGGAAATTTCCGAATCCTGCTTATTTTTTCTGTCTAGGGCAAGATGGCGGCCTTCAGGCCTGAATAGCCATTTGCTGTATAGTGTGACTTTCTCCTGTTCGAGAGGTTAGAGGAGGTAGCCTTAAACCAACCCAGGGTTTTCTGTTACACACTGCCATTACCTTTGTTAGGTAATATAGATTATCTCAGCCCTGTGCTTTTTTCAACTTCACTTAACATAGGATGAAAGTACTGAACCCCACGTTGATTAGCAAGAAAAATAATCAACAGGGTGTTAAGATCTTGTTTATTCATGTCTTCACAAAATAATAACCAATGATTTTCAAGGACCAAAAGTCGTATTATAATAGAAATGTTACTTTGTGAGTGTAGATAGCTTACAGATTAAATTTCAGGAATTTGGGTGAGTTCAGAAAAAAGTCAGATCTGTATAATTGTGAAGTATATCACTCGCTTATGTTTGCTAATTCATCTCACTTGGCTACACCTCTTGAGATTTCTACGCGCCTTCAACTGGTGGCATACTTCACAATGATACTGACTTCATGTAGTTCATCATACTAAGACCAGGCCATATCTGTATTGTGTTACAGGGTTGTGTATCAAACCAAAGAACTCACCTCAACTTCAGGCTGCAATTTTTAACTCAAGGATGTCATTTGGGTTTAAGATAAAAGTGGAAATATTTTTCAAGTGGAATTTGCTGTCTCAGAGAGACCAAACACACGTGGAAAACACATCGATGTCCACGACAGCGTGAAACTAAGGGTCGGGGTGGGGGGGGGGGGGGGTGTCAAGCCACAATTTTTATTGGCGTGATTGGGACTCAGCCTTTACACAATGAAAAGGAATTTTTAAACTGAAAATGAAATAGTGGATTTTTATACAAAATGGAAAGCTGACATCTCTGTTAACTTAAAAGTGAATTCACTTTTTTCACACAAACATACATTTAGTAGTTCAACGACTTATTGAAAACTGACTTATCGTTGCTCTTTCTTGAAACATTACATATGTAATATTCAAAAGTTTAGAGTACGCGGGTTTAGAAAACTAATGCGGACTTACCTGGTTCTTGGGCTCGAGTTGCTGGCATTTGGCTTTGGTTTCGCGAAGCTCCTCCTCCTTTGGCTCCAAAGCCTATGAACAAAACAAATAATTCCGAATTTAGTTCCTCAGACAACTGGTATATTGTGAAGCTAATCTATAAATAAAAAATTAATGATCTAAGATTATATATCAGGAAACACAAAGTTTCACCCTCTGTTGACAATTTTGACAAAATAACGACAAATACATGAGTTAGTTGAGAGGATAAAAAATAATTATCACATATTCTATATGGATAAAAAACGTATTATTGATATTTCATATTGTTTATCTAAATCATACAGTATGATGACCCTTACCGTGACCTTTGTATTGAGGGCCTTGACCTTGGCCTGCAGGTCATCCCGCTCTATGGTGAGGTCGGTGACCTTGCGGCGACCATCGATGCGCACCTCGTCAAGGTCACGCTGTACCTTGTCGAGTTTCTCGCGGAGTGTGGCCTCTTTCTGAGCGGAGTTGGCAGACGCTTCGCGTGCTGCGCTGGTGGCCAGCTCAGCTTTGTCAAGCTTCTCCTTGAGCTCAGACACCGAGGACTCCAGGTTTGTGGATTTCTGTTCCAAGTAAAATACCATATGCAAGAATGAAAGTTGGGATTGATGAAAAACATAATTAGAAATTAAAACAAAAAAAAACAAGCATTAGTGACATCATTTAAGAACAGGATGGCCATGAAGGTTTGCGTAGAGCTGCTAGGTGGTGCTTCTAGAATTGTTTGGGTGTGGATGACTGGAATAAATTAATTTCAAATGAGGCTTGGGCAAGTCTCTGCTGTATTAAAAAAAGTCGGCGCCTGACGGAACACTGTCGGCGGTTTACACGGCAGTGAGTGCCTTCTACTGCCTCGTCTACTGCCTCGTCGGCGTGTGCATGGTACCGCGTACATGGATGTCGGCCAGAGGCTTGTACCCCGGCAGGGAGAGAACATCGCTAGGTGCGGCCGGCTTGCTGTCGACAAGGGTATAGCAGGGATGTCAGTTGGGGTCAGGGGAAAAAGTGGAAATATTTTTCACGTGGAATTTTCTATATCAGAGAGACGCGGAAAACTTGGATAATATGTCCTTGTCGACCATGGCATGGGGCTGAGGGTCTCTGGGGAGGTTCAAATCACTGTTTTATTGGCGTAAATGAGTCTAAATCAATATCATCTCTTTTTGACCGAGGAAAATCAATTACATATATTGAATATGAAAAAGAAAATTTCCACGGAAAAGTGAAAAACTGACATGTATGATCTCTGGTATAGAACACAGAGTGATTGCTAATTTTGCTATCATCCGTCGGGAAATTGTAAAATAGCACCACTGTAGTCGGGGTTCAACCACTGTTATCAGTTGTTATAATCTGTAGATACTATTGAGACGAGGCTAGAATTCATCCATGGCAAGCCCCCCACAATATGTCTGATAAAACCATTGTTAATTGGTTCCGCTACCTGGTGTTTTGGATAGCGTCGGGGGGCAAGATGGCCGCATCCATAGCACAATAGCTATGTGCCTTATACATACATACGTGTGCAGGGGGTCCAGGATGATAGGCACCCCTGCATCTTTATGAGTATTGCTGCACAATCAGTACAAGGTAGATGGAGATCAAATTAAACATTTTTTCTATCTAGCTCTAGGTAATACTTTTTTTGCCTCGTCAGATTATCATATAAAAGTAGGTAAACATTGACGTGGAATGGCCATCACCTCAGTTACTTCATCTCTACTTTTACATTACATTTCTCTTAAGTTATCACCCTAAATACCTGGGAAAATGGTAACGTTTTTGCAGTCTCGGAAATTTGATTCATTTTTATTGAATTCAGAATATATTCATGTATTTTTTCCAGTTTATTTTGGCAATTCTTGTAAAAGAAAAATAGTCAAAAGGTTGAGATAATTACATCACGCATCTCGATTTTGAGGTCGAGCGCCCGGAGTCGCTGTTGGTGCGCGGCGTCCTTGTACTGCGCCACCTCCTGGTCCAGGTTTGACACGCGCATCTCAAGGTACGCCTTCTGCTGCTGCAGGTCTGACCACTCCTCCGTGCCACGCCGGCTGCCAACACAAAAATGGAATCTAGTAGCGTCTTTTATGATGATGTTTCAACACACAAAAATGTATAAAAAAAATAATTAATTACTTGGATCGAAATGATGCAAGTCAATCCTGAAATGCAACTATAAAGCATAAAAGATATAGACAATTTATCCTTGATTCTCATTCATCTGATAATTATACATAATCAGCTATGATCATTATATCTTTTTGATATAGTACACCTTAAAACAGCAACCCAACTGAGACTAAAGGGCCAGGGCTGGGCCACAGACCATGGGAAGAGTTTGGTTTGCAGTTTTGAGTTATGACCATCAGCTGTCAGTGACAAAATAGAATTGGGTTTGGGTACATTAAAAGACTCATTGAGATTTACCTTTTTTCCTTTTCCACTTGTGCTGTAGCTTCATCATCCTCTGGGGCCACCCGGGTCTTCTTGGCTTTTGTCGGTGAATCACCCTGTCCGCAGTGAATCACAGTTTCATTCGCTGAGTGGTAGCTGTCTCTGGTGTGATTCGGTGAATGCTCGCTGTCTACAGTGGTCTCGGTCCCTGATTGCTCAGCATCTCCATCGTTGGCCACATCCTCCTGGTCTCGGCTGTCAGCTGAGTCGAGGAAGTCCTCTGGGCCTCGGTCTTCATACTCCTCCTCTGGGATCGGGCTGTCAGGCCCGGTAGACATGGATACATGCACGGTCACCTCGGTCTGCATGGTGTTAGAGCGGCGTGAAGGTGAGTCGGTCTGCGTGTTGTTAGATCTTCGGCGAGATGTGATGTTGGGAGACATGGCATCTGTCTGCATCTGGTGGTAGTGTGGAAGGAATGAGGTCATGTTCATAAATGCATTTATTACCCAGCTATTACGGAGTCTTCATAAAACAGCAAGAGTATAGCGAAAAGCATGATAGATATGATGGAAGTGCCTTCTTACTTGGTTGGAGCGTTTTCTTGGCGGGGATGTGGGTGTCGTTCCCACGCTGACATTAACACCGACCGGACGCTTCTCCGGGTACTGGTGAGGGGTGCTGCGGCCTGCTGGTGGGGTCTCGGTCTGCGTCTGACCTATTCGCTGACCGGTGTGACGCAGTGTCTTCCAGGGTGGCGTATCTGTCTGTGAGAAGCCTGAGCGACGAGTGCGCACCTTCCTCTGCTTATCCTCCTCACTGAGTGCTCGTCTGTTTTAACACACCAGGTATCGGCTTAGTCTTCACGAAAAGGATATTTCATACACAGCCTGTCAGTGCAGCCAAAGATTATTCATATGTCATGCCCAGCAGTGGGCAGTATTTCACAGAAGTTCATAGAAGGTAGTGTTTCATAGAAATTCGTGCACAGCCACTTGAAAGGTTTTTGATTAATTAGAATGTACGACTTTGCTGTCAATGAATACATTTTAACCCCGAAAAGACGTACCTATGTTTGTGGTTCTTGTGGGCCACCTCCAGGTCCTCCCTCATATTGTCCAGTTGAGATTCCAGCCTGCCCACGTTACTCTTCAGCTGTGAGATCGTCTAAGAAACATATCCATATTGTAGTCCACAAAGAACAGTGTAAAGAGACTAAATTCTATGAGGAGACTAAAAAAAACTGCTCTATTGGCATGGAAATTATCTTTGTTTTACACAACGAAAAGGAAATGTATACTGAAATTGAAAACATGGATTTCTATGGAAGTGTGTATAGATGCTACCCCTGAGAATAAAAGGTTTGAATCCCGTTTTTTCTCCACTCTCTATCTCTTACATTGTGATCATATGGACAACCATAAAGAATAAAACAGAAAACTGGAAACCACGAATATCGGGGTTGAGGAAAGAAATCGGAAATTTAAATCTTTTTTTTAACATAATGGCTATGAATCGGTATATTATAATTTCCCTTGATTATGCTGTAACTTTTGGTATTTGATGAGAGATAGATGCGTAACTAAACAGGAAATGTCACTCTAACATTGCTCTCGGTCTGTAGGAAATATTGGAATTCCGTCGTAAAACTTGCATACCACACGATTTGTAGACTCGCAAAGGGTAGTATCTAAGTGGCTATTTTATTGCATTGAAATATGTAATGGTGATCAAAATGGTAATGAAAACCATTATGGTGACAGCCTGAGCTGTCTGAAGCTGTTCTCTTGAACATAAGATTTTGTCGTCTGTCGTCTTCGCAGTATAGATACACAAATATAAAAAATGAATTTTTAAAAATCCCGGCAGAAATACACAGGAAACTGAAAGATTTGTGGCACGTACCTCTTCCTGCTCGTATATTTTCTGGAGTTTTTCCTCGCAGTCTTCAGTGAGAAGCACGCTCTGTTCCTCCAGTGAGAAACGCTCTGTGTTCCGAACGTCCAATGACTCCTCCAACTCCTGATTGAAAGTTTAAAGATAAAAACAGAGATGTCATTTGGGGTCAGAAGGATAATTTCATCTAGAAGTTGGTGCCTCTGAGAGACTAGGAACAAATGTTATATCCATTTATAATGGAAGAGCGCAGTATACCTAAATCATTTCATCAAATAAAAGTAAGAGATATCATAGGAAATTATTGATTGGTAAGCCATTTGTATCATAGCACATGTGACATTTAAATCAAAGTGGCATCAGGTCTAGAGTGTTATGAATAGGTTTGTGTTTTTTTCAGGCATCTGCTGAACATCATTAACCCTTTCACTACCGCTGCTGCATATATGCAGCACCAGGCCAGTACCGCTGCTGCATTTATGCAGCACCAGGCCAGTACCGCTGCTGCATAAATGCAGCACCATGGGAGTACCGCTGCTGCATAAATGCAGCATTTTGATATAAAAACATGGGAGACATTATATCTCTGGAATTAATACATGGATTTAAAAAATATTTTCACTGAATAAAGAAAACCATATTATATATCGAAATTAGCAGAATTCGTAAAGAATGGTCGCCATGGTGATGTTTATACACTGCTATAAATAGTGGTTACTTCAAAAAAGCGCGCCAGTCGAGTCAATCACCTCCAAGATGTCCAACTCGGACTCAGATTGGGAGGACATAGACGATATTCCGTTAAACCAGATACACCTGCTTGATGGTTTAGGCGATGAATTCGATGAGGAACTTGAAATTGTTGAACAGAACAGCGATTTAAACGGTAATTTATCGTCAGATGAAGAAGAAGACTTGGCTATCGCTGACATAACCACTGCAACCACTGAGGCTGGTCGACGGTGGGAGCATACGAAGAAAGGGATAGAGAAGACCCATATCATAAAAAAAATACAGAAACGCCTGGGATCACTGACCAAATCAATCTTGAGAAAACCAAAACCATTTTGGATTTTGTCAGGTTATTTCTTTCCATTAATTTTATCACTAAGCTGGTAAAATTCACTAATGATTACGCCCGCAAGTCTGGAGCAGCCGATAAAACGTCCAAGAAATCAGTGCCATGGCATCAAGTGACACCCAGCGAAATCCTGCGTTTGTGCCTGGTCTAGCATACCACAGATCACATTCACCTTGTCATGGTTGTGACTGAATTTGTCATTTAGGGTCTTGGTCATTGCCCTATTTCTCTGGCTAATAGGTCAACTATGCCACTCAGTTTGCTCTTTGATAGCCCCTTAGCGCTTGAGTGTGTCAGTGTTTTGAGGTTTTTTCCTCTGAAATACTGATCGTTTTTTGTACACTTATCGAACTCAAAATACCATAATTGTCCTTTCTCTGTGCTCTTGAACTTTTTATAGAATCCTGGTTTTCATCTTGAGTATTTTATACCTTGTAGATATGTGATTTCTGTTGATTTGCTACAGTGCAGCGCACACACCATCACAAGGTCACTCAGCCTTGAAAGTTCTATTAAAAGAAACCAAGTCAGTAGTGGGCAGGGGTTATGGTAAGACTTGATACTGGACCCCTGCTTATTTAACCAGGTCTTTATAGTTGGGACATTGATAGTGAAGTGTTAGATTCTCTGCAGCAAGCTGAAACCCTGTGTGAGCATTCTAACCTCTATCTAGATGATGTATATGAGCGCGTTTTCCCGCACTAAAAAACACGGATAACAGGCCTGTGTCGGCCTTGGCATGGGGCTGAGGGTCTGTGGGGAGAGTCAAACGACTGTTTTATTGGAGTGAATGAGGCCAGATCTAGATTTATATTATCTTTGTTTTACAAAAGAGATTAGAATTTAATATGTTGAAAGTTCGAAAGTGAATTTCCTTGGAAGAGTGCAAAGCTGCCGTCTCTGTTACACGGATGTCAGTAAAAAGAGCGGAGATATCTCTCTTGTGGAATTTACTGCCTCAGAGAGACTGGGAAACCATGGGAAAAAACGTCAATGTTGGCCATGGAATGGGGCTGAGGTTGTGTAGGGAAGTTTAATCCACTGTGTTATTTACCAAAATCAGACTGAATTAATACTATTCTTGCTTTGCACAACGACAAATAATATTGCATAATGAAAATGAAAAAGTGAATTTCCTTGGAAAAGTGGAAAGCTGTCATCTATGTTTACATAAGTAGGTGTGGGTGTGGATGTGCCTGCAGGTGTGGGGTGTGGATGTGCCTGTAGGTGTGAACCTACCCTGATCTGACGGCGGAGTTGCTCCTCTCGTTGCTGGCTGAGTTTTTCTCGGGTCGCGTGTTCCAATTCTGCTGACTGGCGCTCCTCCTCAGCTTCCTACACAAATCACCATCAATACAAATTATTAGTAATGGTGCAAAAATTTTCAAATTTTTCAACATAATCAATCTATATACCTTGACCGATAGAAATCTCTTTCTTGAGAGCCAGAGAAAGTAAAACAAGAATGTTTTAACCATGGAGAAAGTACTTCTGAAATATTCACTGTATGAGATTATAAGAAATGAATAGTGCAATTTATGTGCAAGGTGAGGTAAAGTAAAGGTGGCTAACCGCGAGTCGCTCTGCGATCTGCGTAAACTGATGACTCTTCTCAGTGACCTGGTCACGTAGTGTGGCCTCACGTCGTTCGACCAACTCCAGACGATGTGTCACCACTTCCAGTACCTGCTTTGTCTCCTGGAGGTGAAAGATTCAGATATAAAAACTGATCTCTAAATACGTCTACCTAATGTGATGATTTGCATGACTTGAAGAGTTCAGGTTCAGCAGAGAATCAACAACCTAGACTGTATGAATTTTGGATGTGTAAGTTGACATATTAACGTTTCTGCAATATTCGGTTGCCTCATCAATAAAATCTGCCTGTATAATCTAAGGTTTCCATATTTGTCGAAAATCAACTAAAAAGTGGAAATTAGTAATGCATGGGACGACATACCTCAGCGTCAGAGACCCGACAGCGCAGGGCATCGTCCAGGGCCGAGCGACGTCTCAGTGCGTAGAGCTCCTCCTCCAGACGCGTCTTAGACTGGCGCAATGTGGACAGGAGCTCAACTGCCTCGTAACGCTGCTCATTTGCCTGCGACAAGAAAGCATCATAACAGTTAATGCTTTAAGATGGGCCACCGTAGCAGGGCGACATGTTTAATGATGGGTGCTAATGTCCCTTTATAGTGTTAGATGGCAGGAATAGTGTCGTGTAAACTCATTATTTGAATGCTTCATCACGTGATATGATATGCCATCTTTAATACTAATTTTTCTTTTGCTTAGAAATACCTAATACTTATTTTTCAATTCTGAAAAAAATGGTGCTTTGTGGCGTCATTCAGCCTGGATGCCTCAAGGCGTTATTCGTACTTAGAATATTGATAATAAATTCTCACACAAAAATGATTGCTTTCACTGGCTGGCCCGCGAGGGTTGTTCTACGTAACCTGAAATATGGGTTTGTCACACCCATCCCAAAGGAAAGCTACCATCCGTTTATCAGTAGAGAAATGGGGGTGTAACAATATCATTCTAATTGTGTTTTATAACAATTAAGATATTTGTTTGCCTTGCTAATTGACATATATATTTGTGATAAAGCGTTGGTAAAATAGTTACTCATTTACTGCTTTCTTAATATCATTATTGAAAGAGTGAAACAAAACCCTCTTTAAAAAACAGGAACGAAAATATACTTGTTAAAACATAAAAGAAAGTGAAATATTTTGTACCTTGTCCAGCTCCTTCTGTAGACGAAGCTCGCGATCTGACGAATCCTGGTCCTTCAGTGTCTGTTTTAACTGCAAAAAATACCTTGGTATTGGAATTAACAAATCGGAGACCACTTTAAATTGTATTTATTAATCGGCATTGTAAATCACACACTATTTTGTATGCAAGGGACTTTTTCCCGTAATCTCCGCTCTGTGTAGGCCGTAGATTACGACCACCCGTAAAATCTGTCCGGTGAATTATATACACCCTATAGGTTTAGTATGGAGACTCAATTCCATGGAGTTCCCCTTAATTATATACAGTCATCAATTACTTTATGTATCCTCTATGTCGCGTGATGAAGTAAAGAATTCCTTTTCAGCATTTACTAAAATGATGATTACAATTTTTTAAAATAAGAGAAAAAATAAAGAAGATGCTTTCACAAAGATCTGACCTATCCTTATTATGATGAAGAACTGCTGCAGCTACAAGACCTGAATGGGCTATTCATAAAGAATTTATGCAAAATTTCCGAAAAATATTGCCTCCCCAAACCCCCTCTCATCCTTGTGTGCAATAGAACAAAGAAAGAGCATACCCAAAATTTCTAAACCGACCCTACCCCCCCCCCCCCCCCGTACATATGTTCTTCATGAATGGCCCTGAATGAAACCTATCATCTTGTATCACAAGGACTTGACCTAACCTCAGTGACTTTGGACTTGAGGACGTCGACCTTGGCCATGACGTCGTAGTGGGCAGCCGTCTCCTCTGCCAGCTTGTGCTCCATGCGCCCGATCTTCTCACTGAGATGTCGGTTCTCCTCCTCGAGCTGTGAGATGACCTCGCGGTGTTCCTCCAGCTCCTGCCTGCGAAGAGTCAGCCGTTAGTAGTAAAGGGAAACTGACTCCGGACGAAACTATTCCAAAGTTACGAGGTGAAAATCTAAATTAGTATTTAACGAGGCCTCAGTCGAGTCAAGTAATTTTTTAGAACCTCACAGAGTAATTTTTTTTTTTCACTCGTAACCTGTTTCTCTATTCCTATATACCTTGAAATAGTTATAAAAAAAAAGGAGATTCATTGACCTCTGATCGATGAAGTAGCCATATCCACCCTTATCGAGTAACTTAGACTTGGATGTTTTCTTCATCCATAGAAACTTTGATCTGATTGGTCTAAATGGAGTCACATGGTGAACCTTAACATGAAAACTTTAGTTACTACACCCCAATAGCAGTATGTAATCATAGTGTCCAGCCATAACTAAATAGGAACATTGATATTCCTATATCAGAACAATCCATAGTTACAATTGTATTCTATTTTATAAACTAGGGTGGGTTGGAGTGAAACTAACTTGTTGGTTTGGTCGCGGAGTTGCTGGGCCACGTCTGTCTGTTTGCGGATGTCGTCGAGCAGGTTCATCGCCTTGTCCTCGGTCTGCTGCCGGTCCTGCTTCTCCATCTCCAGCAGCCGCGTCAGACTCTGAAAACAATAATTTTTATTTTAAACAAAGTACGCCCATGTCACAGTTGTGTAGCTCCAGGTGAAGCACATGTTGTACCTACGTTTCAGACTATACGGAAACATGGTTACTGTAGTACAAAATACACGGTACAATGGTAAAGAGGTCAAAGATTATCAACAATTTTAACAAGCATTTTGAACGTACAACTAGAGTCATGTTTTTATATTACTACATAACTTCAAATGGACACATTTTACCTTTTATTGATATCGATTGAATGGCTGTACTCTGTATGTCACACTGTGATGTACAGATATAAATATAATATGGATAGGAGCAGTATACATAGATCATACGTCCACATGATATATAGGACCGTGGAAAGGGTGGAAGCTAGTAATTCTCGTTGGACATCTAGAGGCAGAATACACAGAACCACACATGCTATAATACATGAATGCAAATTATTGTTGGATAAAAATAATTGGAAATAAACACGGATAGTACAGTGTCGAGAACTGCTGGAAATGTGTTCATAGATAAGTTCAGGATACTCATTTGATTTTCAAAAATAAGGATCTTTGAAAATTAAAAAAAGGAATACATGCAATCCTGCCAGTATTGCATTTCTAGTGAGAGCATCCTACCTTGACTTCTGTCATGTAGTGTGCCTTGTCAAGCTCCAGAGTCCTGCGCTCGGCTTCTAGGATCTCGATGCGGGCATCGCGGTCTGACATCTGGTTACGTAGCCGGTTCAGCTCAGATGAGGCTCCAGAAAGGCGGTGCTCCAGCTCCTTGTAGCGCTCGCGAGACTCAGTCAGCTCACGTGACTTCTGGTTGAGACGCCGCTCCAGGCTGCCTTTTGCAGCTGGAGATGCAACCTCTGAACTCAGTGATGGTCTGAAGGCACAAGAGAAACACTTTACTTATGAATGCATTTTTATGACTTAAAAAAATTTAAAAAAAAGAGAAGAATTTTTTTAATTGGCGGTTTTAACAACTACTAAAAAAACTTTACAGGTGAGTAAAGACACAATTCTTTTGTTTTGTTTATCATAAACATATTTGGTCATCTTAATGTACTGTTAAAATTCGAAGAAAATTCTTTAAAATCTTCAAACAGTGACATATAACTGGGTTTCTACGTCAACCCATTGCATATTCAAAATTCCATATCATAATCCATTCATTTATTCGTATGGAGTCTATTTAATTAGATTGAGTGGGATTTGATTAAAATTTTCCTTTTGTTTTACACAAGAAAAAATAATTTCATATTCTGATAATTAAAACAGGATTTCCATGGAAAAGTGGAAGATTGACATCTCTGTCAGGGTAAATTTCCTTACGAAGCATGAGACTAGACTGACCTCTCTTGAGCAGCGAGCGGCTTAGTGAAGGTGAAGCCGATGAAGGGCAGGTCATTGCCGGTGAGTCCGGTCGACCGACGTGAGAAGTCCTCCACATCCACACCGCGCTTCACTTTCTCGAAGTCGTCAAAGTTAGAAGTGTCATCCTTACTTGTCACCGTAGGGATGAACGGAGGCCTCACTGATTAAAGAGAAAAATATGAAGAAATGGGACGATCTATGATATGTGTTAAACAGCGATGTAGCCATCATGTGAATCTTTTAGTTGTTCCCTTTTAAAACTGCCTTTGCAAGTTACTTTTGTCCTGTAAAGCTGTAAATAGATCTAAATGATATACAGGGATGCCAGTTGGGGTCAGGAAAAAATCCTACATGGGGACTGAGGCCAGTCTATGTATCATCTAAAACGCACATGGTGTATGGGGAATTCCCATCACTCTCCTAGCAGATCCTTGGGCATGGACTGGCAGTATGGGATATCTAGATATCTGCTATGAGAGTGGGTATATGAGTAGTTCTGCACTAAATGGGGTACTCAAAATCATTTAAGAAAGATTACCACACACTAGCAGTTCTATATTCTACAAAATATTAGGCATTCCTTTGATATTTTCTTTTAGACTTGGTAATGCTTTAATAACTCTCTTCTCACATGACATATTTTAAGCCAATTACATATCAGTATTTTAGTTTGCCCTTATCCGTAGGATCATTTCCTACAGGAATCCTACCATCCTACAGCTAGGTTGGAACAATGTGATCCATAGGCCCTCTAAGTGTGCTGGGGTAGCTGAATTGAGAATTTTGAAAGATTACAGAACAAGTTTATTTAAGATTTAGATTTTAGGGTACCTGGAGTCTATATTGTTCTGAAAACGTATACAATTTCTTAAAATTTTCATCACTTTTTTTTACTTAAATGAAAATCCTACATGTAGGCAAAATGCTACAAGCTGGCATCCCTGGATATATGTTTCCTACCTGACGTCCCCATAATGGAAAATGACAGTTCTACACTTTAACCTAAAAACTAAAATAAATTAAGAAAACACTATGTCGAAGTACATCATTCTTTTCCCTGAGCACTGTTTCGCTACTGTAAACTAACATGATTATAGCAACCTCCATATCAAGGAGTCTTCATGTTTTATACAAGAAAAAACGATTTTTTGAACTGGAAATGAAAACAAGGAAAGGTGAGGAATTCAAAACATAAATGGAAGGCTGATGGTAAAAAGCTATCATTTTGAGTTGATGGCTTACTTTGTCTGATGTTGTCAAAATCAATGTCGGAGAAGAAGGGGTGCACGCAGATGGCTTCGTAGTCGAGCCGGTCTTCGGCATCAGTGAGTAGTCGTGACATCAGCAATTTAGCTGTATCCGCCACACCGTCATTGCTAGAAAACTTCAGACATTTCTGAAATGGTCCAAAGCAAGCAGTGAAATTAAACAGGTCTTTGATGGGTAAGTTGTAAAGCTTCCTGAGAAATTCGCTGGGGATTTGGAGGTCACCTAGGGCTTCAACAAGTGAATATCTGGCCTCAGGTTAGAGTTAAATGGCGAGAATTGCGCAAATATTTTTCTTATTTTAACCCACCCTCCAACTGTTATCTCTGGAAATAGATAACGCAATAAACACCTTGTGGTTCATAATGTTGGCGTAGGTCACGACCATTGAGCCATTCTCGTCGGTGAACGGGGTCTTCCCGTAGAGCATCTCAAACGCGCAGACACCGAGTGACCACCAGTCACACTCTGCCCCGAACCGGCCGCTCGCATCATCACTGTTCATCTTCATCAGCACCTCTGGGCAGATGTAGTCTGGCGTGCCCACCGGCATGTTGGCCACTGACTGCAATATGCAGAGGTTAGTTATGTTATATACTTTAATAGTGTGAAGAAGGATGTAGCTTTTATTATTTATTAAAACAGTGAATTTTGAAAAGAAATATAGATAAACAATTAATGGGAAAATAAACAGATTTCCATAATTTTCTAAAACAATATTTATCTCTAATATGAGGATAATTTAATACACAATTTTAACTACTTTATATTGGAGTTAAGCAAACAAATAAACAAAAGCAAACCACACTTAAATCCAGGTTAAATGCAGTGTTCTGCACCAATGAAGGACATTTCTAACGGGTTAAGAGTTGATGGAAAACAGTTTTCCATATAGGAAGATCTTCCACGATCTCCGTTAATATTATTACCATTACCGTTCTACAAGTATTAAAAAGTATGGTAATATGTCATCTCTATATGATAGAGCCTACATCAAATCAACATTTTTCCCAAGTATTTGCATTCAAATTGTCCACCAGTAAAATATCGGCATTTTGCTGACAAACCAAACCAATAAGAATCTGCAGACCTCAGTACCCGAATCACATCAAACTTACAGCAAGGAGAACCAGATACTGTTCTCTAAAACCTTCACGAGATCTGGCCTTTTCCTGAAAACAGGAATGTCAGTTTGGGTCAGAAAAAAGTGGAAATATTTTTCACGTGGAATTTCCTGACTTAGGGAGACCGGGAAAACATGGAAAACACGTCAGTGTCGGGGCGAAGTGCAGCTGACGGTTTGTGGGAGGTTAATACCTCTATTTTATAGCCATAAATGAGACTCAATTAATGATTTCTCATACGAAGAAAAATAATTTTATATACTGAAATAAAAATATAGATTTCCAAGGAAAAATGGATAGCAGCCATTTTAGTGAAAGGATGAGTTATCATGTCGAACATGTTTTATGACGATAAAAAACGATTTGTAATAACTAGCGTTTAAGGAGCAAAGCAGTCAGGTTTATTCTGCTCTATGTAAAAACTATGAATATAGAATTTGGGTTAATCATTTAGTTAATCAGTAACATCGCAGACATGATTTAACGGGTCTGAACTAGAAAACTGCGACAGGAATTCAGAAGCATATGCGAGTCAGCAAGTTTTAATCAAATACTTACTGAGAATACGACAGCTCCCTAAATGAATATATACAACCAATAAGTAATTTCAACTTTTTTCAGACATTTAACCAAATACCCATTCCATTATAAAACAAAAAATCGAATTTTCTGTGATTTTCCTAGAAATTGTTTTAAACTTTTTAGAATGTTCCATGCCTCTTTTATTCTTTAATTTGCAGGCAATTTATTTACAAAATCCATTAGTGATCAAAATTGGAAGCATTTTTGGAAAGATCTAATTTGAATCGTAGAAAACTGAAATAAAATCATGGGATTTTATCGAAGTGAACATCATAGCTAAGTGAGGGACCATACATGAAACTACGACTTAAAAAAAAAGTTATTTTCTAAACTGTGGAAGAAACCCATCTCAGGGGGCAGTCCACAACAGAAAAGATTAACCTATCAGAAGGCCGGTTACTTACAGCAGTGGACACGGCGAGGCGACAGGCCGACCCGAAGTCAGCCAGCTTGATGTGTCCCGTACGATCTATGAGGATATTCTCCGGTTTCACGTCCCTGCAAAAATCAAGAAATATCAGATTTGAAATGGAGAAAAAAACTCACAAAAAAACAGACACAGTTGTATTCATTTTAAGGTGTTATTATTCAGCCAAGTTGACAATGGTGCAGATGGTGGTATCAAGCATGTGTCACGACGTTTAGTGCATGTTAAATGAACTTCATCAGATGATGAATATCAGATTTATTTGTCCCAACTCGAGCATGGCACAAAGTTTCTTCAGACTGTGTTCCACCGGGCTTACTTGACAGCACCACACAGGCGCCATGTTAATGAGTGTCAGGCGGATATATAGAAATAGGTGCGGTGGAGCAGGTCACAGTCTCAACAGCAGTAGTTGTATGGCTAAAGTCCGTTAACATAAACCTATTTGAATAGCGTTTGCCTGGTACCAGCCACCAGCACCCGTACAGCTGTCATGTGGAACGGGCCTGTGGGTTTGTACACTATAAGCATGTTGAGCAGACACCTGGCGGTTTATCTTAGCCTGGTATAAACGTCCATAGGCTTAGCATTACGAACTCGTTCTCAATGGGCTTGCGAGAACGGTAACTCGTTCTCAACAGGTGATAAAGAAATACATATTTCCAGGCTAAGATAAAATCAGAAACATATTCGTGCTTGGTCTGAGTCCTTATTCACCATCTCGTTTGGAGTGCTTCAAAATAATCACTCGGCTATCGCCTCGTTCATATTACTGCACACTCCAAACTCGATGGCGAACGAGGATACAGACCAAACTCTCATCAATTTCTTTCATAGTCATAATCCAGCCTATCAGGTGGCTCTATGGTATATGGTATAAGGATTCGCCTTTGATATAGCAGTAAATCTACCACTGCTGGGAATGAAGGAGAAAAGTGGCTGCAGTGAGACTCGAACCCAAAGTCCCCTAACCTTGGGGTTATGATGCCAGTGCGCTTAAATACTGAGCTAACTACGCAAGCCTTATGTCTTCTTGTGTTACATGTGTTTATATTACCATGATAGGGAGTAAGTTACATACCTGTGCACGTATCCCATGGTGTGGAGGGTGTGTAAGGCGAGCACCATCTCCGCCAAGTAAAAGCGGGCCATCTTCTCCTCAAACACGTCGTCAAACCTGGGTGTGAGAACAAAACATACTGCTCAATGCTAAACTCAAAAACAAACACATTGTTAAATCGGAGTGTGAGAACAAAACATACCGCTTATGGTAAACTCGAAAACAAAACATGTTGTTAAAACTGGGTGTGAGAGCAAAATTCTAAATCAATTCTAAATCATTGCATGCTATCAATATGCATGTTATTAACATGTGTATACACAAATACCCATGATGAAATGTGTATATGATTGAAAGGCTGTTTGGGTATATACAAATCTTGAAATTATGGGATAACAGTAAATTCAAATTTAAAAAATAATTCTCAATTGAATGAATAAATCAAAATCTATGCCCTTAAGTTGTCATCAGATAACTACAATCCTGGCATCTTTGTGAAGAGGACATGTATATGTGAGTGAGGCGGGTACCTGGCGAGCAGTGACAGGAGGTCACCTCCGGGGTGAAACTCCATGACGAGGTAGAGACAGCGCGCGTCCTGGAAAGCGTACTGAAGCTGAGTGATCCACACCGAGCACGACTTGGCCATGATGTCCCGCTCCTCCTCGTAAAACGCCACCTGAGACACAGAATCAGGAATCAGCAAGATTTAAAGTCGGGACTCACGAAAAAAGATCAGGAATTTAAAACCATTAAAAAAAAAGAGAAACATTTATAACATTATTTTTTAACATAATGACTATGAATCGATATACACATAAATACATACATTTTCTAATTTCTCTTGATTTTACTCTTGCTTTTGAAATATGAAGAGGGATAAAAGTAAAACTAAACAGGAGATGGTACTCTGACATTGCAATGGTCCGTGTGTGAGAAATGTTGGAATTCCATCATTTGTCAGCAAACTTACAGCCCTGAATCAGCCATAAGAATTCAAGAATAGACTTAATGAGATGTATAATCACACTTGCCACAGCGACCATATCATTATCATTACCTCAATTTCAATCAAAGCATCGCTATCATCACACAATTGATAAAATGAAACTAAACACCTCTTGATCCCCATGTACCTAGTCCACAAGTAATAGGCACCGGCCTATGCTATATGACTGTATATGGAAAACTCGCTATCTGCGAGAGATTACAGTGCATTAGGGGCCATCCATAAAGTATGTACGCAGAATTTCAGAATTTTTTTACTCCCCCTACCCCCATCCCGATCTTGTGCGCAATAGAACAAAGAGGGAGCATACGCAATTTTTTCAGAATTTTTTAACCCCCCCCCCACCCTCCCCCTCAGTGCATACGTACTTTATTGATGGCCCCTTATAACATTTTAGAATTAGAAAAATAAAAAAACTCCTGACGTATAAACCATAAGACTCACATTTTGCTGGGCTAAGGTGTCGGCTTTTCGCAGCACTTTCAGGGCGTACACGTCTCCTGTGTGCTTCTCGCGCACCACCTGCACCTCCCCGAAGTGACCGCGCCCTATTGTGTTCTTAATGTTGAAGTCGGTCACGCTGATCCGCAGACCACGCACCTCCCTGATCGTCTTTGTATCTGAAGATGAGGATCATTTACAGTGAAGAAAAGAAAGATAGATACAAACTGAAAAACCTTTCTGAAAACATCTATGGGTGTATTTGTTCTCTAATGAGAATATTCACTGAGATATAGCGTCCTGAATCAATATCAAGAACACCACTATTTAACTTGTTTCAGTTGTTCGTTAACTTAAATCAAGCCACGCTATTAAGTTAATTACGTGGCTTTGAGATATACCTGTTCCCAACTGTCATGCTACCTTGAATGAAGGTTTGGTTATAATCTCACATTTGGTGTTTTTGTCCCACAGGCTTAACAATGAGAACTCCTTCTACATGCCCCTCCGAGTATTGCAGTTTGTTCTCCATGGTCTATATCCTGTGTGTCGTCTATTCTATTTAGTGTACACAGGGGGTGAGGTAAATATAGACCCTATAGAGGTATCCCGTAATTCAGTCTGTTGACAAGTTCCGGATTTCACTGATTACCGACGTAGTGTAGTGATAGACCCCCTACCCGTAAGCCAGAGTCAACCCAGTTTAACGGTTTTCAGACATCCTCAAATTGAAATTCTGATGTCAGAAATGGAAATTTCAGCTATTTCTACATGGAAATCCGAAATAATATTCAGTTTCTCCAATTATAAATCAGAAAACTGTAGTTCATTTTGTCGTAGTGTGCCAAGTCTATCGGGAGCGGAACTTTGCCTTACCCGGGGCGATAATCGGGAGCTTAGTAACCTCTGGAGGCTCTATAGAAAGCAACTTGTTTCAGTCAAAGTCATTATTCTCCAACTCATTTGAATGCTATCTGATATCATGCAGGGATGCAAGTCGGGACTGAGTTAAAAGTCGGAAATATAAAACCCTTATGGTAACAGTTCTATTCCGGTGAGCTGGGGAATCCCCTTTTGCTCAGCAGCAAAACAGCAGACTAGCCTCAGTCCCTTGATATAGAAATATTTTCAGGGTGAATGGAGTCGTTCAAGTAAAAAAAAATTACCAAAAATTACACCAAAAATTCATTTTGTGAGATTGTTGAATTTGTTACCTGTAACACAAGAAATATGCAAATTAATTTTCATATAAATTACCAAATAAATAAAATACAAAATAAGTAAGACTTAAACAACTCTATGCCGGCCCAAAAGGCCGGCGTTTGACGGAACCAGGTTGGCAGTGAGCACGGCAGTGGGAGTGTTTTACAGCCGCCGACTGAGGCCCTGTGGCCGGCACCCGTTCCCGTGTATACCCGCCGTCATTGCCGTACCATAGCGCGGCCGACTGAGGCCCGGAGTCCGGCACTGAGAACTGGGTAGTACCGTCTTTGTTGCTGGCCCGTGGTGCGGCCGTCAAGGCATCAAAAACATCCTAAAAGTGTGACTGCTACCAGTGGGTATGAAAGTTCGGAATTCCGTCAATTGACGAAGAACTTGCATCCCTGTCATGGACATACAACTCTATAGGGAAACTCTGTTCTGGTGGGAATAAGTCAAAGTTACGAGGTAAGTCTTGGGAAAATTACTTTTTCCAAGCCTTACCGAGTAACTTGGACTTATTTCCACCGTTACGTGGTTTCCCTTATTCAAACTCGTGGAGAATGACAATTTTGACCAAAACAAGTTGGTTTCTTCTTTAATTCCAAACAACCTCCATTAGCGTAGCTTGCTCTGGCTGTGACATC
Organism: Alentia gelatinosa; assembly: GCA_950022655.1. NCBI lineage: Eukaryota > Metazoa > Annelida > Polychaeta > Phyllodocida > Polynoidae > Alentia > Alentia gelatinosa. The sequence continues at coordinate 36,096,603 of OX465587.1, forward strand.
ATGATGTCAGGGCCATAGTGATTTCCCTGGTTTTATTTGTAACAACAAATGTAGACCATGAAACCCAAAGTTTTGTTTATGGAAGTCCATGATAGTTATTGGAAACTTCTTGAAACTTTTTTTATAGTGTTTCATGGGCTCGTGAACTGTTACTAGGGGGTGGGGGGGGGGGGGGGGGGTGGGGACGAAAAAAGTCAAGGTTTCGCCAGTAAAAGGGTCACTAGGCATCATCAAAATCTGAATTTTTAAAAAAGGCATCACAAGGCCAACATTTTTTAGATCAAATTTAAAGAAATGTGGATAATTACACTTGTTGACGAAGTTAGCAATGTACTGGTTGCGCATGAGGTGCGTGTTGTTACACTCGTCGTAGAGCGCCAGCAGCGCGTCCAGCAGACTCTCCCGGCCGGCCTGCGCATGCGTCAGTGACGTCACGGCGCGTCCGGTGAAGATCTGGTTGAGTTGAGAGATGCGCGTCGCGATGGACCGCGTCTCTCCATCCTCACTCTCACTCATCGTCCTGCAGCAAACAAAATGATACACAATTTTTATCATGTCTGTCAGGGATGTAAATGATAATTAAAAAATCTTGATAACTCGGTTAAGCAAACTATTTTTTAGATAAAGGGATGTCAGTTGGGATCAGAAAACTGGTGGACATAGTTTTCATTTGGAATTGGCTGTCTTTGAGAGACTGAAAAAATGTGAAAAGTAAGTCAGTGTTAGCTATGGAAGGGGCTGAAGGTCTGTACAGAGGTTTAGACAACTGGTTAAGACCACTGCATGAATTAAACTCAATTTACCCACAGTATCCATACACGACCTAACCATGCACTCTAATAGCGTCTTTTTCATGTAACTATATACTTAAAATCGACAATGAAATAGTTTGATAAGGCTTTCCAGTATGGAAATACTTTCAAATATTGATTTCTCCTAAAATGACCACCTGAAAATCAGGGAATGTTGACCATCGCCACGCCCCAAAGCGACACAAAATGTGCTCCACCTCCCCTCAAAGAGAAACAATATCACTAAGCACCATAATTTGGACTGTTCCATGTAGGTATATACTTAGAACCGACAGTGAATTAGTTTATTAAGGCCTTGGGTTATGGTGTAATCATTGTAATGATGTTAACAATGTCATGGTTAATATGTGCATAATTTATACGTTAGTGTGGGTTACTTCAGCAGCCCGGGAGAATTCTGCTGGCGCGTTGCCTTGGAAACCGTCTCCATAGAGACGCTGGTAGCCGGTGAGCTGCTGGCAGGAGAAATCATAATAAAGCTTCAGTATGAACTCAGCAGTGAATGGCGTTGGTCTTGTTCCTTGAGTAGGCTCGTACTCACTTATAGCGGGGACTTTACATTGGCGATCTTGCCAGGATTCGTTTACCAGAAACAAGACACTCGTAAAGTCTCCGACTAAAGAGACATCATGGCAGACCAACAGCCTGACGATGACGCGGACAGGTTAAGATTGGATTTGGACGTCAATAGGGAAACGAGAGACAATCTAAAGATGTATTCCAAATCCATAGGACGGTGCAATGGGGTGAACAAAGAAAACCTGCGCGAATGGCTGGAAGCAGTGGGATATACCAAGCGAATGACGGGTGCGAGCCAAACACTCGTGATACAGATGGTCGGGTACCTGGCCCAAGGCGGATTGGCCACGTTTATTGAGACAACACTCAGCAGTTGGAATGAGGAAGACATTTCCTGGGAAAGGCTGGAAGAAGAAATTTCGAAAACATATCTCGGAGAGGATGAGAAGAAATACCTACGCCTCAAAGTAGACAGGATGGCTCAGTTGGAAGGCGAGTCCGTGAGAGATTATGGGGTACGGTTTTCAGAAGCAGTACGCATAGCATACGAAGAAGACCAGTTAAGCGAAATCCTGAATAAGGAAAGAGTAATTGATGCTTTCATCGACGGACTGTCAGACCGTTTGGTGCAGTCCAATGCGGATATGCAAAACCCTTCATCGCTCGAAGAAGCCGTGAAATTCGCTTGCCGTGCGAGCAAGGCAACAGAAAGGCGAGGGAGGAGATCTAAGACCGAAGAAGAAAATGCCATGGCGGCGGCGAGTGAGTCTGGAGGTAAGAACAAGAACAAAGACAGTGATGGGGGAAAACCTAAGGATCCGATGAATGAACTGTGTCATCTCATGAAATCGCTACAACAAACCCTCAAAAGCGTGGATAAGAGAATTGAAGGGAAGGAGAATATGGCGGCAGTTAGAGCAACAACACCGACGAAGACGGAGGAAAAGAACATGGCCGGCATCGGAAACAATCAAGGCCCCGCCAATGCTGCGGATCCCGCGGCCCGTCAGCCACAGGGAGGAACCTCGGCTCCGATAGTGTATCAATTCAATGCGCCGGTAACCAGAGGACGCGGACGGGGACGAGGTCGTGGAAGGGGACGAGGTAGAGGGAACGGCTACCGAGGAAATCAAAACAACGGAAATGGATCGGGACGAGGACCAAGAGGACCATGTTTCACTTGCGGAAACTATGGACACTTTGCTCGGGATTGTCACGTCTACCAAGATAATACCCAGGGAGGAATGGAGACGTTCGAGGAATTCCAACCTGAGGAATCGGCATTCTATTCGGGAAACTGAACGGTGCGCCGGACGGCAGAGTGAATATCCGAATGGACATCGGAGGTAGGGAGTATATCGCTCTAGCCGATTCTGGCGCATGCCGATCGATGATGAAATGCTCGATGGTCGAAGAACTGTGTGGGAAAGGTGTTAAGGAAATGAACCTGATGCAGGGTGAGCGTTTGAAATCTCTATCTGGACATGTCATTGATACTGAGGGGGTATGCATGATTGATCTGTTGGGTGAATCCATCCCTTTTTATGTGGTAGAGGAAATGGGACACGATATGCTGTTGGGCATTGATGCTTTGGGTATATTAGGCGCGCACATCGATTGCAGCAACAAAACCATTATGTTGAAAAATAGAGAATATAAGTGGGGACCGGAAAACGGGGGAGAACGGTATGTTGAAGGTATTCTGAACGAATTAGACGAGTGGCGTTTGAAATTCCCAGAGGTTTTCTCGGGAAAGATCGATCCGCATTTTAGGAGGAAGGGGGTACAAATGACCATAGATACTGCCGGTCATGACCCGGTCCACCAGAAACCTTACAGGGTACCGTTGCAGAAACGCAAAATGGTCGAAGAAGAAATAAGGGGACTCCTACAGAAAGACATAATCAGGCCCAGTCAAAGCCCGTGGTCCTCGCCCGTCCTTTTAGTGCCGAAATCCGATGGATCGGTCAGGTGTGTGGTAGATTATAGAAAGGTTAATGATATAAGCAAAAAGGATGCCCACCCAATGCCCCAGGTGCTTGATATATTTGACCAACTCCATGGATCTAAAATGTTCTCGACCATTGATCTCAAATCGGCCTATTGGCAGATCCCCATCGATCCGAAGAGTAGGGAAAAAACGGCTATGGCTACGCATATGGGTCTCTTTGAATGGAATGTCATGCCTTTCGGACTAGCCAACAGTGGCGCAGTTTGGCAGAGGTACATTAATTCGGTACTGTCCCCTTTGATTTCGAAATCGGTATTGGTATATCTAGACGATATAATTGTTTTCTCTAAGGATGAAGCCGAACACACCCGACATTTAGAAGAAGTGATGACATTGTTGGCGCAAAACCATTTGACAGCGAACCCTGACAAGTGTACTTTTCGAAGGACAGAGATCAAACTGTTGGGGTACATCGTGAGCACTGAGGGCGTATCGCCCGATCCCGAGAAAACGAAGGCAATAAGGGAAATGCCGCCGCCACAATGCATAAAAGACGTTAGGTCGTTTCTGGGGATGGCGAACTATTACCGTATGTGTGTAAAGGGATTCTCCGAAATAGCCGCACCACTGGTGGGATTGACGAAGAAGAACGCTCATTTCCGATGGGGGGTACACGAAGAAAACGCATGGAATGCACTAAAAAACGAGTTAATTTCAGACAGAGTAATGGCGTTCCCGGACCTTAACAGACCGTTTATTCTGTACACCGATGCCAGCGACTATTGCGTGGGGGGGATCCTAACTCAGAAAGATGGGAGAGGAGTAGAAAGACCCATACAGTATTTATCCAAAACCCTATCCGAGGTACAATCGAGATGGGCGGTTATCGAGAAGGAAGCCTATGCAGTGGTGTGGGCCCTAGAGAAATTCAAGCCGTACATTTGGGGATCCATCCTGTCCATCGTAACTGATCACCGTCCCCTTGTTAATTTATTCAAAACAAAGATTAATAATTCCAAAATCCAAAGATGGGCCATTACGTTGGCTGAATATGGGGCGCCGATAGAATACCGAAAGGGGAGCCAAAACGTAAGGGCCGATATGTTATCGAGACCGCCGAGGCAGAGGGATGGATTACAGGGTGCGGTGATGTGGGATTTCTGGGAACACAGCAAATTAAGTCCTACAGAGGTCAAGAAGGGGCAGACGAAAATGCGGGAAAAACGGTGGGCTGAGCAGGGTAGGGGACGTTTTGTAACGCACAATGGGATAGTATATTCATTAGGGAAGAAAGGGGGGGATGACGATAAACCACGGTTAGTGGTGCCCAGGTCCTTAACGGACGAAGTAATCATGCGGGCCCACGAAGAAATAGGACACATGGGAGTCGAGAAAACCATGAAACGATTAGATGAGCAATTTTGGTGGAACGGTATGGCTCGACAAGTCTTTGTACAACTCGAAAAGTGTGCTGTATGCAACGCTCACAGGACGAAAAGACTATTCCCGCCCGCGTCAAACATGCCCATACCTACACAACCGGGCGAAATCATGGGTATGGATCTTATTGGTCCAATGCCAATGTCCGAGAACGGGAACCGGTACTGCTTGATGATTATAGACCATTGTTCGGGATGGGCCGAAGCGGAACCGATCCCCGACAAATCCGCGGAATCGGTGTTTAGGGTTCTATTCGATAAATACGTGCCCCGCTACGGTGCACCGGCAATTATGATATGTGACAGGGGGTGTGAATTCAAAAACCACACAGTGGAAACGTACCTGAACAAATTGGGTACCAAGGTACACTATACTACTAGCTATCACCCTCAATCGAACGGGAAAACGGAACGATTCAACCGAACCATAAAATCTATCCTCGCCAAATTGGTAGATGCCAGGGCAAATAGGTGGGAGAGTGCTTTGGGACCAGCCCTTATGGCACATCGAAGAGCCGTATCGGCGGCTACGGGGTATTCGCCCTATTTCCTACAGTATGGCAGGGAACCCATTCCCGTTGCGGCCAATCTGGGGGGGGCCTCACACGAATCATTCACAGCCATTCTGGATGACAGATTAAAGGCAATGAAACAAGCGTACGTAATAGTCAAGAACAACCTAGAATCCCAACAAAAGAGGAACAAAGATAGGTTAGACAGGCGTCCACGGGCGGTTCCTTTAGAAAAAGGGAATTACGTATTACTGTTCCAGCCGGCTGCGGCTCCTTTAGATCCGCGATTTCAAAGTGGATTTATAGTTATCGGGACCAATGGCGTTACCGCCGCGATTAGAGGGCCAGACGGGAAGATACAGACTGTAAATGTAGATCGTTTGCGTCTAGACAAAAACCCGGTAGACTCAAAGAATATGAACAAGGCACTGGGGGTTCGTGCCAGAGCGCGAAATCTCAGAACCTATCCCAACGATACGCGTAGATACGGGGAAGCCTTATCGAGGGGAACGTTAAGGAGAAGAACAGGTGGGATCGCAGCAGGCCGGAAGGGCGGGCCTCGGGCACAGGCTAGCGAACCCCCTAGGAACCGATTTGAGAGATCGGACGCAGATACGGGGGTGTCCGACAGAAACTCGGAAAGACATGGGAACGGTCGAGGGACCGATAGCGACGGGGATTCTGAGTACGATTCCGATTGGCTCGGAACGCGAACCCACACATCCCGAAAGGGGATAAACGTTGAAAGGGCAGATAGTGGGCGCGAACATCTGTATGGGGGCGAACCAGATGTTGAAAGCAATGATGATGATGAATACATCTTTCCAGATGGCTCAAAGGGAGCCGATGATGATACAGGGGGGGGATCCCGACAAATAGATGGTGGACAGGAGGGAACGGGGGTGAAGGGAGCGACTGGAGGAGTACGCGATAACCAGGCGGGAAAAGCCGGCGCTGGTCGCTCCACAATTGTGCTGCCATACGCTGGCCCTTCACTACGGTCTGGCAGGCAGACAGTGAAATACCGATTGAAATAGTCATACATGAGTACAAAACAGCAAACCAGAAACATGTGGTGTGCCTGGATACTGGGAATTTTGTGCCTGGCGGTGGGTTATTTCGCTCAAGATATGCAAATGGAGGGAATTGTGAATGATGGAGTAATTATCACTAAGGCCGGATCTTCAAGAATTATTGGAGGATCGTGGTCGTTAGTAGTTACCATCGAACGCCCACAAACACCAGACCTAAAACAATGGAAAGAAGACACAGAAAATGTGATTAATCAACTCAAACCCATGTACGAAGACAAACGCAGGGATATGTGGAAATTGCGGATGAACCTGGTGGACGACCGCATCACTTGGGGTAAGGAGTTAATACGTTGTGGAAGGGTGGACCCTACTACAGGCCCAAGCAAAAACACAAACAGTGACAGACCAAAACGCGGATTAATTAACATAGTGGGAAAGGCCATCAAATTCTTATTCGGACTGGCGACTACCAGTGATCTAAACTCGGTAAAAGAGGAATTAAGGAGTTTACAAAGATCGTCTTTTGCGGTGAGACACAATCACCAGAAACTAATATCGGTCATGAATCTAACTCGGATGTTTGTGAAAGAAGACCGTGAAGATATTAATAAACTCAATCAGGCCACCGAGGAATTATATCGAATATCAGATAGACTGGCCCGCCGAATGTCGTGGTTAGACGAAGCTTTAACACATCTAAGAATCTACGGAATGGTCGAGGGCCACATCGAAATGATGGAAGCATTATCACACGATTTCATCAGGAGAGCAGAAATATTCAACAGACAGTTCTTAGCTTTAGAACGAAACGACCTAAACAGAGACATTCTACCACCAAAAGTTCCACGCGAAACTTTGGCCTTGATGACAGAGTTGGGGTACGACGCTATAAACGAACACTGGTATTATAGGTACATGAATGTGTTACCGTTGTGGTCTCAATCAGGGGAGGACTCTCAAATGGTCTACCAGATATCCCTTGTCACCGTTGAAAAGGAGGTGTTTCTGAATTATAGACTTCAATATTTCCCAGTGCCAATGAACTCGGAATACGATAGACAAATAGTGGGAAACCAACTAGTGGCTATTTCAACGGCTTCCAAAGACTCTTTTAAGGTTATGACGGATCTGTGTGTAGGTGACGCGCCTAAGGTATGTCAACCTGTTGTTATGAACTATCCAAGTATTTGCGAGGCCGAAATGATAACAATGGCTAATCCAAAACGTTGTAATGTGTCCCTCTTCTCAGCAGGATCCAAGGATCCGAAATTATACCGATTGATCGATGATGCATCTTCAGTGGTTGTGGTGTCTAGGAAGAAGGCCACCATCAGAAAATTGTGTTCGGGACAGGTGCCACAAATCATAAATCATGTGGGGGTAGGTCTATACCACTTGAATAGAACTTGTCGTCTGAAAAGTAAAGAATGGGAAGTAAAGGGCATGTCCATAGGCACTAGCAACGTGACTATTCTCCCGAAGAAATGGGTGAAACTACCTCGTTTAAACATCACTTGGCCTAAGGCATTAGACCCCATCACGGTTAAAGAACTCAAATTGGGAAGGCGGAACGAGATACCGATTATTGCTCTGCCCGACGTTCAAGAGGACTACTTTGGGTGGGATAGGACAAACAGGTTTTCTATTTACGGAGGGTCGATGGGTATAGTTGCTATTGTGGTGGTGCTTGTCTCCGTCGTTGTGACGATATATGTGAATCGCGGCCGGATCAAAAATAAGTGTATTAAGAAAATTGTCGACAACGAGGATAGCAATGTTGGCCCTGAACATCCCCAAATCATTATTGAGAACAATGTGAATGAACCTGTATCGATCCCTATGAGAGATGTCGTAAACCCTCCTGTAACACCGAGGATGAGAGAAATGGTGATGAGTGTCAATCGGAATGTTGGGCAGGGAGAAAAAGTGGTCGAAAGAAAAGACAAGAAATAGGTCAGAAGAGAGAGTAGTCTAATACATGTTCGAAGTAGGAGAAAGATGAACGCAGAAGAATTGAATAACAATTACTGTATCTAGAAATCGTGAAGTATGGTATTTTAGAAATGAGTGTTGTAACTACATATTGTTTGACATATTTATGGGGACATAACTAGTTCGTAAAAATGAACACAAAATACGCAAAATGTTTGCCGTCCCTATGGATGGATCGTAATTATGTTTATTTACAAATGTCATTTTAATTTATGTCTCTAATGGTTTTTGGTAGTGTAACTCTTACAAGTATCCTTTATACTTGCGGTCCTATCGTCATATAATCCTTGTCTTCGTATTATTTTCAAATACTTGAAAACTTGAGGTGAGGACCTGTGTAATCATTGTAATGATGTTAACAATGTCATGGTTAATATGTGCATAATTTATACGTTAGTGTGGGTTACTTCAGCAGCCCGGGAGAATTCTGCTGGCGCGTTGCCTTGGAAACCGTCTCCATAGAGACGCTGGTAGCCGGTGAGCTGCTGGCAGGAGAAATCATAATAAAGCTTCAGTATGAACTCAGCAGTGAATGGCGTTGGTCTTGTTCCTTGAGTAGGCTCGTACTCACTTATAGCGGGGACTTTACAATGGGAATCATTTTAAAATCTTGATTTTCCAAGATTGACTATCTGAAAATCAGGGAAATTTCCCAGCTGCCCAAAACTTAAGTTACACAAAATGTGCCACACCCCCTGAAGAACAGTGTACTTAGCACCATATATTTAACAGTTTCATTTAGATATATATTGGAATCGACATTGAGATGGTTCATTAAGGCCTTGGGGTTTGGGAATAATTTCAAAATCTGGATTTTTTTCCTAAAATGCCAAAATGAAAATAAGGTAATTTTGACCGTCACCCTTACCAAAAGTGACACAAAATAAGCCACACCCCAGAAAAACCAGTGCACTTAGCACCATAATTATTTACTGTTACTGGTGAAGTGGTCACCAGGTCAAGTTAGTTACTCAGGGATGTCAGCAGCCTTTGGGGAAAATCCCTTTTGCAATTTGATATGAGAACCCCCCCACCCCCACCAACCCGATACTACAATGAACAAGCTTTTTGTGAGCTGAAAAACAATTAAAATTGTCTCCCCTGGTGATTAGTACTGGTACTACAGTCTGTGCTCTCCAAGCAGAGTACTATATTGCATGTCCCATTGGTGTGAAACCAAATATGTGCAAAGGAGGTTGTAGTATGAGGCTGGATCCTGGTGTTAGCTATGCATTCAATATGGTTTGTATGGAAAGTGAGAACAACATTTCTGTGTTTAATAATGACCCCTGATATCAGGAATTTCCCTGAACTCTGACATCCCTGGTACTAGACCATAATCATTGAACTACCCGCTGTCGGGTAATGCTACCCTGTGATCTATCAAATCACAGGTTGATTCTAGGCCAGAAAGAACCAGAGGCCTTTCAACCCACACCAAGACACAACACACAAATATGAAAAACAATAATCTATTCACCAAGCATGGTAGATGTTCTTCTTTACTGAGCTGAGACTAGGTAACTCACATGCATGTCAGGTACAATCAACCAAAGGTGAATAACCCTTATGCTATTGGCGAAATAGTAAAGAAACTCTGCACTCTTTGATGAGAACCCAGGTTGCTTCCTCTCTCAAGAAGCATGATGAGTGATCTGCCAGCCTTCCTACGAACCTGATTATAGCTGGGTTACGTAACAAAAGGCAACCCCATGGCACCTGTATGTACAGGTTCTGCTCTGTTACTTGCAGCCAGGGGTGAACAGGACACATCCTTTACCGAGGAAGAAGCAAACCACTCGATCCCCACACAGGTATATACTTGGAATCAACAGTGAAATAGTTAATATTAAGGCATAGTGGTATGGGAATAATTTTGTAATCTTTATTTTCCAATACTGACTACCTGAAAATCAGGGAAACTTCCTGGCCACCCCAAACTTATGTTACGCCCCCAGAAAAAAACATTGCATTTTAGTAGCACTATCATTTTAACTGTTAAAAATAGAACCTCTGGAATATTTCTCTTTTTTTAATATGTAGAGTTCTAGATCTAGACTGCCATAATTGGTTCATTCTTCAAGCACAAATCTGAAAATCCCCATTTTCCTGACAAAAGTAAATTTCTCCTGATACTTTTTTAATTCGATTTTACTCTAACATATTCCTGCATTGTCTGTCCACGAAGAATATAAGTTTTTCAGATTTTCCCTGACGTGAGGTAACCCTGCCAAAGGAGCCCCATGGTAGATCACGCTCACTCCTGAACAATTTTATGAATAAGTCTTGTTATCCTTAATCCAAATCATGACATCTAGTGGAGTGGACGGTTATATATCTAGAATTGATCGGACCTAAATCTGAAATTCACATATACTTTCAACTACATTAAGACATATCACTATACTATTCTGAGTGTATATATTTTGAAATACACACTTGATTACTTGTTGAGCATTATGTACCACAGATACAAAAGCTTAGGTATCAGATTTAGTAACATCAATATAAAGAAAACAACATATGTTATTACTTTATAACGTATAGGCAATGGACCTAAACATAGTCAAATAATTAAAAAGAATCAGAGAAGGCTTGAAACACAACAAAATTTCGGTGAAAAATTGAAACTAAATCCAGACATAATAGTATTAGGACCTAGTTGGTTGTACAAACTGTAGGAAAATCGTAGCATTGTACACTTCTTCTTGAGGGGGCAGTGTATTGTGTATAATCAAAGACTGTTACAGTAGTCCACTTACAGAAACTGTCAAACTCTACACTCGAGTCCACCTCAACATCTCAAGTGACAGAACACTGTAGTGTAGTTCATTTCCGATTTAGTGTGAAGTACGATCTGGGTTGGCTGACTAAGTCAAATCACGATAGGACACAGACTGAACTTTATTCAATGTATCCTACAAGCAATTAAACATATATTAGTGGTTGTGTTTGTTGAGAAACACTAGTTTTAAACAGTCCTTTTCAGTACTTGAAACGAAAGCATTGAAACCAGTGCAAGTGGATTCTACTTCCAAGTTCTAGACCTCGCGAGTGTCGGGCACTGCCTCAAAATCACATGCAATACCTCCAGATTACTGTTAAGATATGTAAAATCACTGCTCTTACACTCTAGATTACTCGGTTTTCAACCATACAAACTTACCTTCCTTATAAGAACTTCTTATCCATTTGCATGATCACACTTGTCACTTGTGTTATCGTTGGTACTCCCGGATTTTTCCAGTTTAAACTTTCCGCTTTTCTGACAGCCAGCGTGATTGTTACGGCAGCTCTGATTGGCCAACGACTTCAGAGAGCAGTGTTCCAATTGGCTGCCCCTAACCGGATGAGACTCCACTATCCTAAGGATAATTTCGGCGTTGAAATCTCTCGATTTAGAGAGTATTTTGATATCAATTTACAACTTTATGCCCCCATATTGCTTACATATCACAACAAAATATATATTTAATTGTTTCTAGCCATATTTTGTTATATCAATGACTATAATTGATGGCGGAAGCGAAAGTGTTATGATTCCGTTGACCCCTACGGTGCTCATTCGCCGACGGAGGTTTGTTTTCGCGGCCAAGCACCTGAGCCCAACTCCGAGGTGTGAGAGCAAGATGTTGTAGGCACCATGGGGTCTACGATCTCCCACATTGGGATGGATTTTACGCGTTTCTGGTTGATTACCTCCACTGACACATAGCAGGATTTGACAACGTGTCCATTAGCTCCTTGGTTTATGTTTATTTATATTTTGTTACAATGATTTGACACGGTTTAGAAAAGATGTGTGCATGTCGCCTGGAAGCGTCATCCGAATTGACGCCGCCGCAGGCCTCCACTCTACACTCACCGTTGGAGGACTACTATTTACCATACCTCTCGGACATGGATCATAGAGATGATTGTAATCCCACTGAAGCGGAGGATTTGTACGCACAGCTAGCCCAAAAAGAACATGACCTTATTCTTGCAGCAGAACTTGGAAAGGCACTGCTAGAAAAGAACGAGGAATTATCAAAGAAAAACGAGTCTTTGAGTGAAGAGTACAACCAGAAACTGGAGGTAAATTAATTTAATTTCAGTTCAATTAATGATGATGGTTATTATAAAGTTAGTTTTTAGTATTTCTGTTTTTTCTTACAGTACTGGTCAGTTATAGAACTAATAATGTTAATTCTATTAAAACAGGAATCATATTTAAAATGGCAATAGAACGGAACTGATGGCCACCTAGTCCTAGATTCCAGAGATAGCTTAAAAATATTGTTGCCAATGTTGGGCCTCTGCTCTAGTACCACTGAAGTATCTCTTTGAATATCATTATTGGAAAAAACAATGTAGAATTAATCAAATTTAATTTGGATATAGCCAGAAATATCTGCACGAACAAAATTGGTGCTTATTGCATGACAAACTTATAAACACATTCAAAATCCGCTTTTAAGGTACCGTATAATCAAATTGAATTAAATGTCAAGGGGAATAGGACGATATTGTTCTCACTTCCAAGTAGGTTAACTGATATATATCGCCAATTATAGAGTCTGATTCTCTATATGGAAAACAAAAATACGAGATCATCGTCTAGAAGTGTGTATATTTAGCTGAACCCAAAGGCAATTATCCAGCACACTATTCATGCTAATGAGTAGATCCCCAGATATCCAGTTCCATTTGCATGGGGAGGAGCGCAACTCTTATCAAACACAGCCCTGTGAAGTTGTCTGGGAGGGGACAGTGCTCTAGTTATTTTTGTGGTCCACAACAATGGTGACCCCCATCAAACAGAGATGGCAGTTCCACTTTTCCGATGAAATCATTATTCTCCTTTCCTTTAATATCAAATCAGTTTTTTATGTATACCGGTACCGGTAACGCAAATATATAAATTGAGTCTCGTTCACACTAGTGAATCAGTGGTTGGAACATCCAAGAACACCCTCAGCACGAAAAAGTTTCCATTTCTTCCCTAACGCCGGTCTACATCCCTGATCAAATATTTTTCTAATGTAAACATCCCCATTTATCACATATTATAATTTGTAATATGCCCCCAGTATGATATTTTGATTATTGAAACTGTCCCTATCAATGATTTCTGATCTAGGACTACAGGGAAAGTTTAAGTGTTCCAAAGTCTCAATATGTCAACAATGCACTGAGGTCAAAATAGATCACACCTGTTAACCATTACCTTTAATGTATTCATCATCGAATGTCATGTAGTTCAAATATAGTTAAATTCTCAAGAACTTCCGCTTTTATGGTTTGACTAACTAGTCATTCATACAAATGTAGTATTGACATATGTATTTTGATAGTTTTCTGTACTTGATAAGATCTAATCTATCTTTGAGAGGGGGGCGCCTATTTATCAGTCTGTAATCAGTTTATGTTGGAATCATTTCATACGCAGACTGAAGCGCTAAGTGCACGTTAAAAAAACACACGCATATATATCCCAGTTTAGTGTATGGGAATATGGGTATTACTGATGAAGAATAGATTCGGGTACAGAGGCAGGGTGGCCCATTACCCCGGGGTACAGTCTGGAACGCGGGCGTCCGCACGGCCCGGCTGGCGCCAGCGTAAACCACTCTCCGACCCGAGCCTTTAGACCGGGTCCTTATCTTAGAGATAAGTGTGCTAATGAACACGCTTGGAGAGTGTGATAAACGGTGGCTGGCTGCGCTCAAGTGCTCTTCAGCGATGGGCCCGTCACGGGGGTGGGGGGTGGGGGAGAGTCAGGAGTGTGGATACAGGATGGGCCGAAGTAATGAGTAAGAAGTGAATACAAAGTGCCGCTTATGGCAGGCGACGAAACCCTGTAAAAAGATCCCCCTTCTCACCCTGCCCCACCTTGTATTGTTTACCCCGACGTGGTCTTTTATAAAGGAGAAGGAATAGAAGTAAAAAAATGTTCCGAGGGACGGAAGTAGTTATCTCTTTGTTTTGGGGCTATTTACTGCATGGCTTGGGGGTAAATAATGAGAGACACCTGCCACCTGCCAGTAACAACCCCCCTCACCCCACTACGAGCCGACTGCTCTGACCTTAGACTATACCTTAGGACTATACCCAGATACCCTTTACTCACCAGCCACACTGCAAGTGTGAAAACTTGATGGGGCGCCTACCCAAGTCATTCATTTTGTTCCTCACTATTTTCTTTTCTGATAACAATATCATATAGAATAATGTACATAATGTACTTCCTGAATGAATTGTCGACTAATGAAATACACAATGTTTGTTACCCTAGTTTCGCTTAATACTCCCCAATATATTCCCCAATCCACACCTGCTTCATATACTGGTACCTCTAGAGTTTGCATGATATAAGATGTAATAAGTGACCACATAAAAGAAAAGAACATGTGTTTAGAGAAGTGATTGAGACACAGTTTTCATGTAAATACGGTTATCAATCAATGAAATATGTATTTAAATACATGATGTATTCTTTATTTATATCTGAATATGGTGTACCTTCCGCACAAGAATTAGTACAGTATTCAACCAAGATAGCAGTTTTCCTCTTAATTTCCAGTTTATTAAATTCTTTTTTCTTGGGTCAAATAAAACAGTGATTTGAACCTCCCCATACTCTCAGCTCCATTCCATGTCCAACACTGATGTATTTACCATGTTGTATTGGTCTCTCTGAGGCAGTAAATTCCACCTGAAAAATCATTTCCATTTTATTTCCTGACCCCAACTGACATCCCTGATTCATACAGTTCTCATTGTCAGACCCCACATACACACATTTAACGTTCACACACATGAGGTGCACACATGTGTGTGTACCACACAAACATACTGCATCTATGTACACAAATAGCACGCGCTGATATACACAGCAAATAGTGGCCATTTGCCAACGCCCGGTTGACATTTCGTCCTTGTGACCTTTGACCCCAGTTGGGTTATGTTCCGGATCAGCGAGATCACGTGACTCTCGTGATAGCGTCTCTCCAGCGTTCCACATGAGCGTCCAAGAAAATTACACAGACGAAACTGAATCTCTGTAATAAAGAAGTACTTGCTGCGATAACTACCACTTAAAATTGTTTATTTAGATGATAGTATTTGTCCGACAAGGAAGATTCTCGTATTGACCATAAAAGAAGGTATTTAATGTCAAATACATCGGTAAAATGAAGTATTAATGAGAACCTCGACCAATACTGATGCCAAGAATTGACAGTGAATCTAGGTACTCTTAATACTATTCTTATGACGGAGAAGGTAACATATTCGAAACGTTTGCATTTAACTGATAAAGAAAGAAATAGTATCAACAAGTCCGAGTCATATTCATTTTAGTCTATTTCTCAGTAAGGAGTATGTCGGTTCTACCACACACAGGCTAAACGTTGTATGAGTTCGAATGAACTTAGATATGCCTGCATTGTGCTTTCAATACACTTTGGCTAAGGTATAGCTGATACTGATTTGTTTCTACATTTTCTCGGGTCTCTCTGAGGCAGCAAATTCAACATGAAAAGTATTTTCCATTTTTTATTTCTGAAATCCCTGTATCTATGAAATATGTGTTGATAACCAGGCAATGGATATGTATAGTAAGGCACTTCAGTCCCTGGTTAATTGTTAAAAACCATACAAAGGAAACTCACACTGCAATGCTTGAGGTTAGAGCCACCTGGCTGGCACTGCTAGTTGGATGAAGACAAAGTGTGCCGTACGGGGTTCGGAGTTCACAGAGTGCACACTATCAGGCTACGGGATGTGTTTCATTGTTACGTCAATTATCGACGTCGTTTCTAACGGCACCGCTCCCTTCCCCGCCCCGGCCTCCCCCTCTCTCCTCCCGGCCCCCGGCCCAGCACACTCCGTACCCCGGCCCCCGGCTCAGCACGTCCCGTACCCCGGCCCCCGGCCTCCCGCCCCTCTCCTCCCGTACCCCTACCCACGGGGTCCCGGCGCCCGGCCGCTCGCGCTCCGTACCCCGGCCCGGCCAGGTGGGTGCTACGTGGGTGTAGGATGTAGGTGAGCAGCAGTCATTGCTCCTTCTACAGATCAATAACAAAGTCCACCCCCTCCTCCTCCTCCAGGGCGGCCTCCACGGTCTACACAACGGTCTCATCCACGGCACGCCCGGCCGTAAGCAGCGGACTGCCCGCCGGACGGGTGGGACCATGGGTATAGAGGAAGGTGTGAAGTACAGTAGTAGAGAATATGACCTCTTCCTCACAGGAAAAACCTAGAATATAATTCTTATTTTTTATGTGTGTCGATTATATATTCAATATTTGCCATCCAGTACTCCCTGGCTATAAGTATATTCCATCCAGCACCTCTTGGATATAAGTATTTTCCATCCAGCACCCCCTGGAGGTATATTCCATCCTATACCCCCTTGATATAAGTATATTCCATCCAGCACTTCCTGGATATAAATACATGTATGAATATAAATACATGTATATTTCATCCAGCATCACCTGGGTCTTCTATCCAGTACCCTCTGGCTATAAGTATATTTCATCAACCACCCCCTGTCTATAAATATATTTCACCCAGCACATCCTGTCTAAAAGTATTTTCCATCCAACACCTCCTGGCTATAAGTAAGACCATTATATTTGACCCAGTACGTCCTGAGAATACATATAGCATAAGGGAAAAGTTGTAAGCGCTTCCGTTTAAAACTAAATGTAAATGAAAAGAAACAATCATCTCCTGTCATACATGTCTAGATTGTAAAACTGAAGAGATGTAGACCGACCAATTGTATATAGGTATATTTCATCTAGCACCAAACAACCACAATATATTAAAACTCTACAGCCCTGTTTACCCAAGCAACAAGTGTAGGAAAAGAGGTGACTCATGTTAAAAGGATCTAGCGTACAATCTGATCTGGACGAATTATTGGAGATCTGTGAGCAGGTAGGAATGAGCTAAAAGAGAGCGAGAGAAATAGAATCTATTCACACCTGACCAGGCGGACCAAAGTGCACCTGTTATACCCATTAACATATCTCTCAGGGAGACGAAGCCCTATGCTACAGGTAGGAGAGTATAGTTCAAACAGAATATGTTGGCGAAGGCATCTCGGCAGTTTAAATCTTCTGATTGCTGCCTCATGTTTTGTGCTGAGGAAGATTAAGTCCATTGGATGCCCTACACGTAATTATATAGATCGACCTGACCATGCTGTACAAATTACAAAACGAGATGATAATTTACGGATAGTACGGAACGAGGCGTTTATGCCTTGTTCCGTACAATCCGTAAATTATCATTGAGTTTTGTAGCTTGTAGGTCGTTTTATATCTATTATATACCGGAAATTAATGAAAATAATTTATTCAATTCGGCCCAACACCTAATACTTTAGTTGAAGCGTATGGAGAAGTGTTCCGTATTTTGCCGTGCGGAACAGTGTTCCGTACGGTATTTATACGTCATATGGCAAAACGGTGCGTATTTACAGTATACAGCATGGGTATATAGTAAATTGCATTATGTGTGGTTACTGGAGGAGTCAGAGGAAAGTTGGGAGAGTCAGCATTAGGCAAACTGGAAGAAATTTACAGATATGCCAGTCCTCCATGTTTCATGGTACTTTGAGTTTTATCATATTAGAGATTAGAGAAGAGTAGTAGGGATGCACGTTTACTGACAATTGACGGATTTCCGATATTTCCTACACACTGGTAGCACCCTCAATGTTAGAGTGGCATTTCCTGTTTAGTTTCAATCTCTACAAATATTAAAATTACAATATAATAAAAAGAAATTAGAATATGTATCGATTCATAGCCATTCTGTTCGAATACAATGTTATAGAATGCTTCTGTTTTTACGGGTCTTAGACTTTCATCCCTGTAGTAGGGTTCTGGATTTTCCCCCGAGGTTAGACTGGCTTTTCTGAATTCGGTAGAAAAAAATACAAGTTATACAGAGGAGTAGAGATGGGAGGAAGCAGGGCAGGTTCGAGGATCGTGAGAAGTGACACAGAACAGAGATATTACATGATATAATGTACAGTGTAGGTTAGACTGGCTTCAGTCCCTGTATCCTAACCACTATGTGATGCGTACGCTAGAGTTGCTCAAGTCATCCATTATGGACATTATTCAGAAATTAAACAAATGCAACATGTAGACTTCCCCTAACACTTCTCAGGCTTAGGAATCATCACAGCGAGGAGGGGTGAGGTGGAGGGTTAGCCATAGGATGCAGGGACTGAAGCCAGTCTATGCGTAAACCTCCACCTACCCAACCCCTCCTCGCCTCGCCAATGATTTCTCGGGCGCTGTCAGAAGAAGAATACATATTGTAATGCATTTCATCCTGATTTATTATTTATTGAATGTTCATGATCAAAGACCTGAGCAAGTCTAAGGGTACGACTGGGTGGAGTAATGAGAGAATGATGGTAACGGAACATCCTGCAATGAGGGATCAACAAGTAAGATGGTCACGTGATACGTGAGGGACGGCCAGTTCTGGGAAGAGCCAGCTGATCTTTTGCTTATCACTCACTTACGGTGCATAACTTAGCGGGAGGATATATAGACTTTAAGCCTGCTATGTTGGTTCCCGGATGTCTCGGTCCCTTTGGCATCTCGGACCCCCTACGGACCCATCGGCACCTCGGCCCCCCGCTTTCACAGCTTTCACGCCTTCATGTGCGAAAACGGTGAATTACTTCCAATGTGATTACTTACCCAAAATTCGGATTCCCAGCTTTGCTGTATTATATTATCTATCTATCTTCCAAAATAAAGAATCTTACAAAACAAAAGCATATCTTACAAAACATATGTGATAACCCTGTCCCAAACCTTAACCCTAAACCTAACCCTAACCCTTTCCCTATCCCTAACCCTATCCCTAACTATGACCCTATCCCTATCCCTTACCCTAACCCTAACCCTAACCCTATCCCAAACCTTAACGCTAACCCTAACCCTATCCCTAACCCTAACCCTAACCCTAACCCTTTCCCTAACATTAACCATATCCTTAACCCGCAAAAGCGGGAGTGCGAAACGCGGCCGCGAGGGGGCCGAGATGACCGCACCAAAAGGGGTCCGAGATACCGATGGGGCCGAGATGACCGTGTGCCGCTATGTTTACTAACTCTTCCCTGTCTACTGGCCAGCCCTGTGGGATTTGGGAAGGTACAATGGACCAGTTTGTCTGAGATGAGTACCCAGCACACCATAACCATTCAACAGAGATGTCAGTTCTCCATTTTTCAGTGAAAATCCACTCTTTCATATTCATTATATGTGATTGGTTTTCCTCGTGTCAAACAAAGATGATATTGATTTAGCCTCATTCACACCAGTAAACCAGTGGTTTGAACCTCTCCACAGACCCTGAACCTCATACCGTGGCCGACAAGGACATATTGTCCCAGTTTTCCTGATATCTCTGAGGCAGAAAAATCCACATGAAAATATTTCCATTTTTTCCCTGACCCCAACTAACAACCCTGATTCAATACAGACCAAAGTACTCCATTGGCCTATTGATGTTTGACATAAGTTGACACTACGAAGGCAGGTGTAGAACTGGCTGGTTGACTGGGTGCTAGGTGACTGGATAACACCAAAACCTTTTGATCGTTCCCTTTTGGAATTCCACGCTCATTCATCAGAAATAAATACACCATTTGCACCTAGTATTATCAGAGGCAGGAGACAAAATTAAAGAAAAGAAATGTCTGAGTATAATGCAGATGAAGCCGAGAGAAAATGGATGAGTAAACATTTGTTGTTTCAATGATTGTGTGCAAATCATCTAACTTTAAGATCGATATAAGGCCATCCTTCTCATACCATGTCTATGTGGTGTGGGAAGTAAAAGAACTCTCACCTCGGTAAATGTGTAGGGGTGAGATTTCTACCTGAATTCATCACAGAGATTCGATCACCACCCTAGTGGTGTAAAAGAACCTTGAGAAAGTCTGGAAAGGACCTATAATGGTTGACTGGACGTAATATCAAACCAAACAAACAAACAAACTAAAGATATATGTGTGAAGAAAACCAGCCACCTAGGGCTGACGACATGTTGTTTTTATGGGATAGCTATATGTACGATAGATCAAAGAAAC
Organism: Alentia gelatinosa; assembly: GCA_950022655.1. Lineage (NCBI taxonomy): Eukaryota > Metazoa > Annelida > Polychaeta > Phyllodocida > Polynoidae > Alentia > Alentia gelatinosa. The sequence goes on from OX465587.1 coordinate 36,116,977, forward strand.
AATGCATGTAACTATTGGACCAATAAAAGAATGTATTTAAAAAATAGAACTATCCGTGGATTCTATCGAAAAACAAACGCCTCGTTCCTGTCACTGAATATCCATTGATTTCTTCGCGACTCGGTGAAATACCAAACATTCAATCCCACAATGCACCGTAAAATGCTCTTCGCGCCACCTGGTGAAAAAGTGGGCGATCGAAGCAGGAGTTGGACAGGTGGGTCGGGGATAGACTGTAGTGCTGGCTTTGTGGTGTGGTGTTTGGTCTAGCGGTGCAGGAATCAATATTGCAAGACAATAACATCTTGTAGCATATGCACGTGAATGTATTATGTGGAGGGGCTGTCGGCAAGTCGTATGTATATGGAAACACCGTGCACAGGGTATACCAGTCTCTGTCAGAGATCATGCTACCTTCATTTTATTCCCACACCAGCTTCTTTTATTGCTGATACAGATAATGCAAGCTACGCATACAGAAACTACTAATTCAAATCACAGTTCGTTTGAGTATCTCGAGTTACTTACTGCCATAGGCTTTACTTTGATGGCCCAGACTTGACGATATAATGGGCCAGTCTTTCTCAGCTTTATGGGCCAGTATTTCAAAGTCTGAGCAGCCGCAATTTAATTAATTGTGTGATAAGCCAGACTTTTACTGCGTTTTCGGCCAAGCTAGATTTTTCATTTGTAATTATCACAATATCTACAAATCGGGGGAAATTTACAAATTCAGACTGGACCCAGTTGAACAGCAACAATCTGCATAAAGTCTCCTCCAGGCTACGGAAACGGCGACATTTTCATATCTACAGATTTTCAAACATGTTCTTCATTCCAACTATCGATGATTGTTTAACGTTAACATGTTGTGCATTGGAAGAAATCAGTAATACAAAGATAAATCAATACACTTCACTGAATTTGCAATATGAAATTACCCTCTCAAAAGTCATGTCTGCGGGCTGTCCCATCCGACACGCTCACTTAAATGCTCATGAAATTTTACATTTTACCCTATAGATAGGTATGAAGCGTTTGATGTCATGGATATGCTATTACTTTTGATATGAAGCCAAGTAGTTAATGTACTACTGTGATAAAGCTCTTCGATTTTCCCGTCCGTCATGGAGAAAACACCCTGTTAAGTGCTCAATGAACCACTCTTTTACCTCATAGCATTGTTGTCTTTCTCTGAAGAGCACTTTCTGATTGCCTCCTCACTTGGGAGCAGTTCTTGGTAATGTCGATTAATTGTGCAGATCATTGCCTTCTGCAGGCGTTCAGGGAATCCTCGTTTTTAGTGCCTGTTTATTGTTGTTTATCTCGACGTGCTTTGTGCTGGTAACATGATGAAGGGGCTCGGTGCAGATTTGATGATCCTCACCCGGATGCAGACGACACCCAGCAGCGTCTTCCGGGATTTAGAACGGACGCGGGACGGACGCTGTCCAGACGCTGTCCGGGATTTGTGAACGCGGAGAATCTGTCAAACGTCCACGGATGACTTTATAATACCCTACTAACACCCCCTGAGGGAAATCTTTAACGCTGACCGATGTCGTAAAATCGTAACATCCTACAATGTCGTAAAAGTAATCAAATACCACCACGACGACGACGAAGAAAGCTTCATTGTTCCTAGCTTATGTCAGAAAAGATTGTGGGCACTCAACAAAAGTTATGACCCAAGGCACTGAGAGAGACCCTGAGATTTATAGGCGGATGGGTCTTTAGTCAGAGTAGGAAATGCATTACTCTTTTAACATTCATGTTCTGGTCTGAGGGTGTTGTGGGTCTGTGACTGAGTTGATGCCCCACTTTATCCCCCTCACCTCATCTTTGTTATCTCTTGGCAGACTGGAACATTAGCTACTGCGTCTCGAAAAAGGAGAAATCATGGAAACCAGAGAAGCCATGTTTTCTGGTTAGTTCCAGTGGTCCACCTCTTAGTATGGTACATGTTTATAGCATTATCATCATCCCAAAGGTAAAGAGTTGACTTCAGCAGGGATCCCCACACACCCGAGCTCTCATTTGTATCTGTGTGTATCAGAGGGAAACTGATTTCGGGTGGCCGAATTCCTGAGATTCAGAGTTAGTTTCCTGGATTGTATAGACAAGACAACCTTGTTCGAGGTACATACAATCTGAAACCCTCACCGACACCCATAACCCCTATTACCCCTATAATTATCAATATTTCCACCTCCGATTAGCGTTGAAGTCAAGTTGCCACCTTGTTGATGAACTCGGCAAAATTGAACTACCTTTAAAATCTATTTGTCGCGTTATGGGTTTACTCATCATATTTTGAAAGTGCTGAGATTGACAAGTTATATTTAGTAACCGTTCAGCTTTAAATACACCTAGAGAAGACATCTGGCCTTACCTAACATGGCCTTGATCTAGAACTGTGTATGGATTGGAAGTTAAAAATACAGTGTATTGATCAAGGTGACCTTTCTGCTCTCTGCTGTATAGAGACAAGCCTTGTGATGTGTCAGAGTCAGTGTTTGTATCCCTCAGTGTAAAGGGCATCACATAGATTGATCACTTTGTAATGTTGAATGTAACGCAATGTATGATAGTGTAGAGTGTATATATTGTAGGGTGTAAGAAATGTATAAGAGAGAGTGGGTTGTATAGGATGTAGATTGATAGAAGATATTTCTATATTATATATACAGTAAAACCACGCGTAAGCGGACACCATCTGTTCCAGGTCAAAGTGAGGGTTTACGGGGGGTGTCCGCTTATGCAGGGTTTTCAAGTTTCAAGCGGGCCAATATACAAGTGATATATATCGATATGTAGGGGAGACAGAGGGGATGGTAGATCTGAAATCCATTTTCCAATTTCTTAATTGGATCTGAAGTTATTAGACTTTGAATTACAAAATGTATTTAATATGAAGATACTCACACACACTCATAAAAAGCACAGATTACTCTATTTTTGGTAGGGTATCCGGCGGAAGTGTCCGCGTGCACGGGGTTTTAGGCCGTTTCGTTCCGAAATAACTGTCCGCTTACGCGTGGTGTCCGTTAGGCGGGGTTTCTACTATACATTTAGAGGGTAATTAATCAGAATATATATTACATTGCCGCGTTTAGGTACGTCGGTTTGGGTTGGGAGGCAAGTAAAGGTTTCAGGGCACTGTTTGAGAAGTTGAACGTATGTCGGCGAGGGGTCCTTTTATTTATCCTACCCCTAATATAAAATACCATAGGCTTAACATTACGTTTCTGTATGCCATGCTGACTGTCATACGGAGTCTTATATGCCTCTAGTGGTATACAAAATTGTTATTACATAATATTTCCAGAATCGAGGAGACGGGGTAGGATAAAATCAAAACCTGATTCGTTTTAATCTTGGCCACCGCATGCCACTCTTGGAGTTTGGCTCCGGACTTCATGTGGCGAATCTAGTTTTACGATATCGTAAAACTGGATGAGGTTTAATCTTGGCCATCGTATTCCACGACTGGAGTTTGGCAAAGTGACTTCATGAGGCGAAACTTCAGGAGTGGAATGCGGTGGCCAAGATTAAAACGAATCAGGTTTTGATTTCATCCTACCCCATCTCCTCGATTTTGGATTATTACGTGATAACAATTCTGTATGCCACTAGTGGCATATAAAACTCTGTATGCCAGTCAGCGTGGCATACCGAAACCCAATGTTAAGCCTATGGGATTTTATATTAGGGGTAGGATTATACATATTACTATATACCCATGCCGTATATACTGTAAATACGTACCGTTTTGGCATATGACGTAAAAATACTGTACGGACCAGTGGTCCGTGCACCAAAATACGGACTACCTACCCATACACATTTATTAAAATTTTGGTTGTTAATAAAAATTAAATCGATTTTTTTTTTAATTTCGGGTATATAGTAAATATATAACGTCCAACCATGCTTGTACAAGTCACAGAACTCGATGCTAATTTACCGTTGGTACGGAACTCGGCGTAAACGCCTCGGTCCGTACATACCGTAAATTATCATCTCGTTCTGTGACTTGTACAGCATGGTCAGGACGTTCTATATAAATCTTAGATAATCTCACATACGTAGGAGTGGAGAAGATCGTCGCGTGCGTTGTACACAGTGATGGGTGCGCTATCTGCTCTCTGTTCACCCAACCCTGATGGGCGTACAGGGTGTGAGTAGTATACACAGAGTGAGCTGTGTCACGGGCGACTGACTTCCCCGTGTCACGCTCCACTGACGCCGTGAGCCCAGCGTGAAGAGAAACACCAGCCACTATCCAGGATCATCATGCTTCACCTGACGTTTATAGCGTGCAGTGTCGTTTATGTATCATAAGTAAATCCTTGGTTTCATTTCCGGTTTATATAATCATTGTTCTTTTTTTCTTTTTTTTGTATAGCAAAGAAAGTTCACACGTACAACATAGCCTAGTAACATTTCTTTGTTGCATGATTACCTTTGCTCCTCTTTTTTCCCCCATTTTTGTCTTATTCAATTCGTTTATGTCTTTTTCCCTCCCCTCTCAGGACCCATCCCTTCCAAGAACAAGGCAGCTGCTTTATTAGTGTGAATGAGGCTCAATTTATACTATCTCTCTTTCATTCAAGAATAATGATTAAGTATGAACAGCTTAGTAAAGGGCAATCAATCAAAGCAAACTAGGAAAGGTGTTAGCTGGTACAAACTAGATAAGAGAAGTACCAGGAGTCTAGCTACTTCTCCCAGCCCCTCACCACATTTTTCAATATATTTCCTATGTAATTAATGCTTCAGTTGATTTTTTATTGTTCCTCTTAGGTTTGGATAAATTTGACAAAACTTAAAATTCACTCATTTGGCATTAGCATTAATCAAAATAATCCATTTTTGTCTGATAGTCCCTATATACCATCAGGGTCCCCTGGGACGTTAAACCACAAACAAACAAACAGACTGATGCTTGTCAAATAAAGATCACCAGGTGGCGGCACGGTGAATTGTAGGATATGCCTTTAATCTGCCCTGAAGACCCGCCATACACAGTGCCTCGTCTGTAGTTATAGTCGGGGCGTGTGTTTCTCACGGCGGAAGGCGGGTCGGTGACGGTCACTCAGTGCAAACCACACCTTCACCTAAAACACGCCGGAGAAGACGCTTACTTTAAGAATATGTGGGAAGTGTTAGTGGGAAGATTAATGTGCAGGTTAAATATGGTTGATACCTTGTGTGTGCCATTACCTGCATACAGTCAGTGAACGATCAATTGTGTTATATAATATATGTATACTACCATAAGTATGAGTGATTAGTACTATATGGAGACATGGTTAGCGTGACTGAATGGAATATGTTCCGAGTTGTATTAGTCAGAAATATTCACAGAGATCGAAGAACGAGGTGAATATGTTCCGACCAGAACAACAAGGAAAAGATGTAATTCAGTCACACTCACTATGTCTCCTTATTATATACCTGGAAATCATTAAAAACTCCATTTTACAACTGATTAAATAGAAGAATGACATTGGCCACGTGGTTTGGAGGGACTTATGAATCAGTAGAAGTAAGAAGTTCTCCTATGGATATACATATTGTATATATATAATGATATACATGAATTACCATTACATAAATTACAAACGATATAAAACACCAGATTCATTCATTCTACGTTTTATGCAGTACCATACGTATGCTACTACGTGTATCACATGAATTAGCAAATTTTTGTTTATGTCCCAATGTTAATTCTTGAGACTAATGTAAATCCGAGGAGGGAAAAAAAGCGACAATTATGTAGACGAGTAGTTCAACCCATCTGTACTTTAGTCGATATCTGTTGGCCTTTCGTAATATTTATGCACGTTGAACCTTGTTAGTTATTAAACACCATTAGTCATATTACTGTGTTTTACACTTTGACCCACCTGACAATTCTAGTGTCTATGAATGTAGTACATGTATATACTTGGACTGCTTTCAAAGACCTAAGTCCACTACTTTCTCAAGATTAGTGTCAGGGTCTGACCACTCTTCTCTTATGATATATGAGCACTTAGCAAGCTTACAGTTCTAACCCAGACTTTATCAATATTATTGTCGGTCTGGAACCTATATTGTTGAGAGATTAACCCTCAATTGTATATGTTCTTATTATACTTCTTGTCGGTCAACAAGGTTGCAGATCTTTATACAAACTTTAGATATAATACAAGGCTTTGATCAAGCCGTGTATGTAAATATTTGGCCGTGTTTATTCAAAAATTGCCCGTGAATATCATGGCAGCACGGCTTGCCGCCTGAAACAGTGACTGGCCAAATCAAACCAGTTTATATCTACTGCTATATCAAAGGCCAATCCTTCTCTTCTGTGCCTATGTGTTGTCTGATGTAAAAGATCCCTCACCTCGGTAAAGACTTCGTTAGATTTCTACCTACATTCATCTCCTAGATTCGATCACCACCCCCGTGGTGTAAAAGCAGTGAGAAAAGGCTGAACGTTGGGAAAGTCTAGAAAGAACCTGTAATGGTTGACCAAATGTTAAATCAGACAAACAAAACAAAAACCAGTTTACGGCCTGACGATCTAAATTAAGTAATAATTGAGATTTTAAAAAAAACGACGCGAAAACACTTCTGAAGTCAACCGATGCTAAAAATAAAATTAATAAGAAAATATATTTATGATAAAATGCATGAAGTATTCTAACCTGATACCAGGATGGAAGTCTGCTCGGTTTACGTAGTCATTGAATAACTCTATATAAAAATCATTGAATAACTAGCATAACATTGTCAGAGTATGACAATATGTTCAACGTTCACATGATTCCTCACTTAAAATCTGGCGATTACACAGCATCACACACTTGGAGAGGCACTTAACTAAACGGAGGCCACGTGTGTCTATGTACCGGAGTGATTCGACTTCAACAGTTCCCAGCTCTATCTTTTCCACAAGTCATGCACCATTTAAAAGTATAGTTACATAACAAAACCGAGTAGGTTAACACTATATATTACTATATACCTGTGAGCGAATGTCTATGAAATACTACCCGCTGCTAGGGGTGTAGTATAGATAATGTTCGTGCCCAGCGGGCCGTATTGAATGGCATAGGCTTTGTACAGTTAACAGCACGGCGGTTCAAACGAGTAGCAGGTATATAGTAATAAGAAAACGTAGTGACTGAGCCCGTACGGTGTCCGTTCTCGGTCAATTGATGAAAAAATACGGCCCTCCCGCCTGCGACGTCGGGCCGTATTTTTTCATCAAATGACCGAGAACGGACACCCGTACGGGCTCAGTAGCCACGTTTTCTCATATTAAATAAGAAAATACAAACATATGATAATGTAAAAATACAATGGCTAATACTGGGTAGGAAACGATTATATACAAACTAGGTATATTGTATAATGATTTTTATAACTAAATGTTATATGGAGATTTATACATTTTTCCCGAAGCAGAAAATAATATTCATAGACACATCCGAAGGTTACATTTAGTATTTACAAACCCAGATCTGTGTATGAATGGTCGAATCTAGTTACAGTTTACGTCTTTGCACGACAAAATATAATCAATAGACCATAAACTCAATCTAGAACAGAAGAAACTGTGACACTGTATTATAAAAGCCCATGTAGACATTCAGAATTTTATTAGGCGAACAATACAAGATATTCATATGAATTGCCCTAATAAATGCATATTTTCCGTGGAGCTAAATCATTAAAAAACAATATCTAGATATCAAGTTGTGGTTTTCTGGCAGTGCCAGGACCGTTCCAGAAGGCTAGAGGTTATAGCACGTTTTGCATTTTGTCCTTCAATCAATAAAAACCAGCGCTGTATAATGTTAAGAGTATGAAATGGCAGCACTGCCTTATCGCGGTTCACATTCGGTTCAGATGGTATCTATATAATGTCATTTTATTATGAATTTGAATGATAAAGATAAAAGGAGGAATATATTCACTCATTAAGTTCTCTTGGCATACACACACTTGTTGCTATGATCAGGTTTGTTTTTTCTTTTAACAAGACGTATCTTTACATTATGCTCTTGGTTTAATTTGATATTCTTTCTCTATATCAAACAATATTAAACTGTGCTTTCTGTTTGCGTTTGCACTGTGTACTATTGCATAATATGAATTAACTATAACATAGAAACAGATGAGTAAGATAAACGAATCTAAGTTATAATGCAGGTCAGTACATAAAGAAAAGCGCGGGATGTAGTTAGGTAAGGTATTTTTCTCTAGCATGTATGTTGATATGCAATTTGAAACGTGAACCCTGTTATTACAGTCTATTTGAACTAACGTGCGAGTTAAAGAGTTTTTTTCTTGAATAAACAAGTAATAACTGTCGGTGCACGCAATCATGGCAATAGCTATAATAACAAAGTACTAACCGTGCCCCCGCTACCGCACAAACTGTAATTACACTTAAATCCATTTTTTCTCATTTGACAATGTTTGATTTTAACATTTTCTATATCTGACGCCCGCGGCCATGCAAGCTCATAGAAAACATGGTATCCCCCATTTTATGTCTATCATATGTGATTAAGCCACAGAAAACCCTGGCCTTTCCAATATAGACCTATCATTATTATTTATGTTTTATATTTCAAATTGTGTCATGATGTGGCATGTTGTTCAGAGCTAGTTGTACACCCTAGCAATAGAAGAAGTTAGATGATTTTTTATCATGAAAGTGATTAGAGGTTAAACTCCCCCCCCCCCCCCCATGAAAAAAAAACCACAACAACAAACAAACAAACCACAACAACTTTTTTAATCTTCTTTAGTGTGATTTATAACGATATGTTTTCTTCCTTGTTCAAGATTAAGGGAAGCACACACAAAGAATATCAAAAAAAGAAATGAGAATAGTAGGTGTACATTGAGCATTGTGCTGATAAGAGACCGTCAGTACGCAGTGTGGTGTGAAGGTCGCACGCTCAATGTTTTAGTAAACAAAGTACGTGGTGGCTTAATTGTAGGCGTAGCTCTGTTGCCGCCTTGGAACTGATACTTTAAAAAAAAATACCCAACAAGTATATTTATAGAAACGCTCATGTGTTTTTTCTTCTAAGATTCCTAGGTGTCTTGATAGACTTTTTTAATAAGCGATATATAATTAGAACAGGTAGCACAATTTATCATTCTACCTGTGCATATGAGTCATTCGACAGACCACCTCGTGGTTTTATGTTGAAAAACAATACCGGTCTCAGAGTATTTGCCAGCTGACCCGATTGTTAGTATCCAGATAAAATTAATAGTTTTATTAATTCCGTATCAAAAGGGGGTCAACTGGCCCAGTCCCTAGGTAAATATGTTTCTGGTTTAGTCCTTTATCATTCGTGTCAACCGCTGATAATCTTTTTCCCACCTCAGTCATTTGTATTTCTAATTTCTTATTGTGATCCTCGGCATCTGCCACACTGGTGAAACATTATTTCTACTACGGTTCTGAACCTAGTGAAATAGTAACCAAATAGTCATACTGCCTTCATAAACATGTCACCGGAGACAAGAGATTTATGATAGGTTGATGATAATATTTCCCTTCAACCAATCGCTTCCTAACAATTTTATCTACAGCGATACAAAGTTAGAAGCCTAGAAACAGTACAGATAGCATGTGGTACATCATGCCCAACTTTGAAGAACCCTATAGATAAAAGAATGATCAAGTCCATACACGTCCAGTTTCCCCCCGATTACACAACAGATGATATGGTTCAGGTAGGGGGAGGCAGGGAATAGGGTTTAAGTAGGGGGAGGGGCTGGGAGGTGATGTCCATACTCACCTTATCATTCATGATTAAACATGATAAAATCATCGGACCGTGTTCAATGTTCAAGCTTTTTATGGGACTTGCCGCAGAAGTGCGAATTCCCACTTTTCAGACTCATTCCTATAGATTCGAGTAGGTTTAGGTCCCCATCCACTTCTGTAAAAGTACTCTATCGTATAATATCATATTTCTATATAACGCCCGCCACAGCGGTCCCAAATATGTGCATTTTTGAATAATAAATGAACATAACTTCGAGGTTCCCATCTCTACCTCACGAGATAAAGCGTTTCCGTGACCTAATTACGTCATAAACCGGTCACCGGAAGTCGATATCGCTGTGTTTCCGTGATCCAGGGGGCGCTGCTGGTTTCTGAGTTTGGGACGCTGACCCACCTACATATGACGTCACGTCTTTTCTAGTGGCACCACCTACCGGAGCGCCCGCAGCCGACTTTCGGGAGACCCAGTTGGCCAACGAGGAGTTGGCGAAATCAATCCAACCGTATTAACCCGGAAATAGATATGACGAAGCGCCGGCGTGGTTTGTTGATGTTTTGGCGTGGTGGGAGCGACCCGCCACGCCAGAACTGCCGATGTATGTTAAGCAAATAGAGGCATGATGTGTTTACTGGGACTGTGGCCAGGGAGTCACCGGTATTAATAGAGTGGCCATGTGCGGGTTGTGTCTTCGAGTCGTGGATTTGTGATTTGAGAAGTGGGAGGTGGGGAAGTTATCCACATTCCATTTCTCCCAATGTCGAAATAGATTTGTTATAGGATATGATTTGGTGACTTACTCTTATTTTTATGATGATGCTGAGTTGTAAATATCATCATAAGGTACATTTATAACACCTTTTGATTGAATTATAGTCATCCAGAATATCAACACATTTTGTTTCCCGGTATATTGATGTCGTCCTTTTCTTCATGGAGCCAAAGAATGTAATATGTAATATATTTATGAGAATCGTGTTGTGTCTCAAAGCTAAGAATATTCGTTGTCTTTTTTCTTAGTTTTATTTAGACTGGCCCTGCTCGGGTTCAGGTGCAGCTGGTTTCCTTGTCAGACCAGTTATCTTGAGTACACTTTTTTTTTATTTACCATGTTATCAAATTGTAGTAAATCTCAAGTCTAATAACCTTTAATTGACAATTCCTAATTTACTAAATTCAAAAAATGCCTCCATAATCTCTGTGCTTGCTACAAAAGTGTTAAAATACTTCGGAATATTTCGTGTTGAACAAAGCCTGGCAAGTGTCCTCAACGCTCTAGTTACCTCCAAGGCATATGCCAATGTAATTCATGAGTATATGAATGTAAGCTGCAGAACCCTCAGTTATGCCTTCACTTGTTCTGCATGACAGAGATGCGATCCTTTGTTCCTTGTCCCTTGTTGCTGGGGAATCTCGTGATGGAGTCCCGGAGAGCTCTTACCTCGAGGTTATTGGTTATTATTGGGTGGACGGTAGACTTGCTTGGGTCTTTGATTATGGATATGCACTAATAAATGAGACCAATTTGTAATGTGAAGCCTTCATTTAAACCTGTGTCCCAGTGTTGAGGGGTGGGGTAGAAGGAGAGGTGGGCATAGGACTCTTGAGTCTGAGAAGAGACTGAGGCACGTCTAGGTGGATGTTTTTTTACAAGATCATAGAGCCCACAATTTTATTAAAACCGATTGTCAACACAACTTGTGACTCACTTATGGTTAGTGGTATACTTCCCAAAGATTTGATTAAATCTTTACATTGTCTGCATGTATTGAGTCGGCTACCTGGTGGTAATTTATCATCATAACACTGACATACTTCTTACTTGACTAGAATAAAACATGGCTCTTTTTTCACATGATGGTACAAAATTTTATTATGGCATTAAATCTATAAAATAACATTTTTAAAAACTTTACATTAGAATTCATGTGACACCCGTTAAATGGCCAGTATTCCTACCAGCGAGCTGACACATCAGCCGGGAGCAGTCGTCATGTTTTATTATAGAGTTCACCCGATCCCAATTAGGGATGTGCACAACTTTAAATCATTCATGAAACAGATAGGGCAGTTTCCACGTTTTTATATGGTGCCGTAAATTTTCATTTTATGAGAAATAAAACTGTCAGATAGCTAAGATTTAGACATGTCCCGTTTACACCCTTTTTTCTAGACCAGTTAAATCCTATGTCAAAGCATATATGTATAAATTACCCTAGTTTATTTTCCCAACTTTTATGAGTGATTTACCGGGTGTTGTAGGTCTTCATGTTGACCGCAGGTTTATAACATCACTGTCGCCTATGACAACCAGTCAACCCAAACAAACCTCTATCAATCCCATATAAAACCTAGAGATTCAAATTTTCCGGTTATTTACAGTATTCTTGGATTTATTGTTCTGAATAGTCATCGTATTTATAGATTCAAATGTAAGTCTCTATTTTGCCTTTTCAGTGTTTAAATTTATAGGTCGTGAAAGAAAAAGATCATGCTGAAATCAATATTACAGACTAAACAATACAGTCTTAGTAATCTTTTCATTGCTGTTTCATCAAACAAAAAATATATAATCTTGCTGGAGACCTCACTGAAAGTGTTACACGAGCGGCATTAAGCCCCACATTACACCTGCAGCTCTATAACTCAACTGTGAGCCAATATATCACTATACTATGTGAACTATAATCAGCACTCCCTAAACACCTGTGAGTCTGAATTTGATCCTCTCGTTGTAACACTTCCTGGTGACTGTAGATCAGCTGAGGAATTCGGCGGGAATCTAATGTCGTCTGCTACTGTTATTTTATCTCATGCAAAGACACTATAGAGAAAACCTATGGAAGTTTAGGGTCAGAGCTTGTATCTCATCGAGTTTGAATGGCGTAGTAATTCATAAGGCGAAGCCGCATGAATTATGTAGTGATTGGATCGAGCTCTGACCCTAAACTTGAATAGGTTCCTGAATTTATCTCATCCTTCACATTAACTAATGGGCAAACATTTGTGACATAATTCCCCATTGGATATTTTTCCTAATTATCTCACCCCGGTATTTTTTCCATAAGCTTAACATCAGGAACTCGTACTCCACGGCCATGAGGTTTGTGTACTCAATACTCAATGGCTAATTTGGTGATTCATTTCATCAATAAATAATGTTATACGTGGTGAGATAAAATCAGAAACCCACGCGAAGAAAATAACTTGGTCTGCACTCCACCTCGTTTGACCACCGAATATTTTTTAGCATTTCTAATATATTCTAATATAAAATGAACACAATATTGATCTATGATTCAAAAACTAGCATGGTGACCCCCAAATTTTACGTTAGATATGTGTTCCACAATACTTGGAGATCATCATATCAAAATTTCAAGAAATTGACATGGGTTTTAATTTTCAAGCCAAATTGTCCAGTATGCCTTTAAGGGGGTGCGTCCACCAACCACGACAAGGCTGCGACAACAGCTTTCCGACAAGGTCCACGACAGCTCTACGATTGGAAGCCTTGTCATGGTTGGTGGACCACAGTTCCCGACAAGAGGCTATGACAAGGCCACGACAGGCTGCGACATGAAGCTTGTCGGGGGCCTGTCGGGGGCCTTCCGACAAGGTTACGACAAAATTGAACATGTTCGATTTTGGAGCTGTGTCGTGGCGTGTCGCAGAGGTCTACGATAGAATATTTAGGTGGAGCGTGCACTTCCCGACAGGCTGCGACAAGGGCTCACGACAGCTCCCCTCCTCACGACAAGGCTGCGACAAGGAGCCGATAGGAACTTTCTTGTCGGCGTGTGTCGCAGCCTTGTCGTGGTTGGTGGACGCCCCCTCTAAGTCTATGGCGAAAAAATACCAGGGGTGATATATAAATGTCGTCTGCTTCTGACATGCACAGATAACAGCGTTATCTCATTTCCCGCGCGCGCACGTGTTGTTCAGTGAGAGGAAGCACTCTCTTGACCTCGTACCTAGTAAGCAGCCGCCAGCCGTTGTGGTAAACAAACCACCAGTTCAGGAAAGCCTGCCAGAATGGCCAAGATCCATTATATAGATTTGTAGTGCTGAGCACTGGTATAGCACCCTAGTGAAGGTAGCACACAGGTGTGTATGTATAGCGCCTGGTGGAAAAAATATACACAGATCTGTGCCAGAAAGAGAGGGATGATTACTGAAGTAGGTCACGAGATAATTATTGAGATTAATGACTAAAAGAGGGCCTTCTTGTTTACAACACACTCACAGTTATAGTAGTTAACTGACACAGGTAATCAAGTCCACTGACGATGCACGATGCATCTGAGTTAACGGATATTTTCTTCATATTTCTTTATATGCATTAACCTTTTTATTCAGGTACATACATTGTCAATAAGTCACAATATATAAGTCCAAAGATTGCAGTTTGCCACTTTTCAATGAAAATCCACATTTCAATTTACAGTATACAATTTTCATTCATTGTGTGAAATACGAATGATATCAATTGAGGTTCATTCGTGCTAATAAACCCCAAAATCAACAAGAGATATATTTTAATTTTTTTCTGGACCCAAGAGACATCCATTATCTAGTTATATGAAGTACAATAGAAATGATAAACGTGGCGTCAACACGTATATAGAGCCACTCTATGAAGTACAATAAAGATATACTATAAATTACTGCATAACTATGTTACTACCAGCGATAGTGTCACTACCCCAGTATTACAAATAGCTGTTCATACGTAATCCGTTTACACTTGACATTCATTTCAAGTTGTATTCATGCCTTTAGGGTCCCCTCACACACTAACAAATAGCACACTAGGTTAACCCACTGCCATTAGTATAAACACAGTGTCGGAGCTTCCGTCGATTAATATTGATTTCCTCCGCGGTCCGTGGGAAACTCGGCTAATGCGATCAGGGTACAATCCACTTTCCCCACACGGATGCCCTCCCTGACCTTGACCTGGCAGACAGATGACCTTGAAGTATCTCCAGAACGAGGTTGCTCTTCCAATAATTGTCTTGTTTGACCTTAAAAAAACAATACTAGAAGAAAGGAGTACATTGGTAGCCTTTTAAGGTTGCCAACGGTGTATGGTGTTTGTGTGTTGGATGTAGATTAAGGCAGTGGAGCGAACGCTCTTTCAGTCAGGCCGCCATCTTGCGAACTCACGCCAATGGCGGGAAAGAGTCAGGAGGTCATTTTGTTAAAAGTAGGACAGTGTGAGGGTCAGTTTGTGAGTCAATTTGTGGGTCACTCACACTAACAACTCAATCTGGGGGTAGCAACGCTTATGGGTCACATGACCCTGTTCTGACTCAGTGAGCTGATTTTGGCAGGTCGCCGAGCAGACGACTTTTGTACCACCTCCCCAAAAGCTGGCTGTAAACGCGTTTCTGATTGGCTGATACAGGGTGGGAGGGGGGAGCTGCTCTCAGAGGAGCGTCTCTTTCTTCTGGAGTTCATAAAACCAGCTGGATTTGAGTTCGAATTGCATTTCTGCTTGGGACGCTCGACGGACGCTGATAGAACAAGGATGTAGAGTCTGGATGTTAGAATTTGGAGTGTTCACTTTTCTGAAGGAGTTTTGCGTGGATACTCACTCAGTCTCATCTTTACCCAACACACTGACTTCCAGCTCAACACATTGCTCACCTGCCCACCACTGACCAGAGATTTGTCAATACACCACAACTTAATCAGTGGCTACTTCTGAACACTTCAGCTGGACCACCATACACCTTCAGCATAATCACCCATGGCACCACCTTCACCACCTGACCGAAGTCCTCACCACCGAACAAAGAAAGGCTCCAAACTTCACAAAACCATCATCACCTTACACAACAGCGTCACCACTTAACACAACCCTCACCACTTACAAAAACCATTATCGCTTTACAAAATTTGTCACCACCTCATACAAAATCCTCACCATCTCAAAAAAGCATTCACTAAAACCTCACTCCACGAAAACCTCACCACAATCTCACCCCAGACCACCTCAATATAACCTCAAAATTTTACCACAACTCGCGTCTTCACAACCATTTGATTCCACACTAATCATCCTCACCACACCCTCAGTAGACCATCCTCACTGCTTCACTTCACCCTCACCACCTCACCACACCATAATTATCCTCACTACATCCTCACCACACCCTCACCACACCCTCACCACAACCTCACCCCTTCAGCATTGCACCAAGCATCCACCATTCGCCAGGGTTTTTCGTCAGCCCCTAGATGCCCAGAGTAATGGAAAGGAAACAATAAGTTGACAAAAAAACAACTCATAGTCTGTACCCCAAATTGGTCGCCGATAAGGGGGCGCCACTCGTCCCGCGTGGAAACGGGTTGGACACGGAGGTTAACCGGAAGTAGAGTGAAAAGTCTGGACTGACTGGAAGGCGGTTGTGACTGGGGATTCGTGGAGTATGCGAGGAGTGCAGAGAATGGGCGAAACACAGGAGAGATAAAACTTCCACACATCTACAGGACAGTTTAAAATGTTGCGATCGAAGAAGCGCAAAATCTCCCAGTACGAGGTACAGTGTGTTTGTGTATAAGATGGTTTGAGGATTGTTATATTCTGGAGAAATAGCCTCTGGTGGTATAGCCTGTAGGAATAGCCTCTGGTATTATATCTGGTAGAAATAGCCGTTGGTGGTATAGCCTGTATGAACAGCCTCTGGTATTATTGCTGGCAGAAATAGCCTCTAGTATTATATCTGGTAAAAATAGTCTCTGGTATTATATCTGGTAGAAATAGCCTCTGGTGGTATAGTCTGTAGAAATAGTCAAGTGGTATAGCCTTTAGAAATAGCCTCTGGTATTATAACCGGTAAAAATAGCCTCTGGTATTATATCTGGTAGAAAAATTAGCCTCTGGTGGTATAGCTGGAAGAAATAGCCTCTGGTATTATAGCCTGTAGGAATAGCCCCTGTGGTATAGTCTGTAGAAATAGTCAAGTGGTATAGCCAGTAGAAATAGCCTCTGGTAGAAATATCCTTTAGAAATAGCCTCTGGTATTATAGCCGGTAAAAATAGCCTCTGGTAATATATCTGGTAGAAATAGCCTCTGGTGGTATAGCTGGAAGAAATAGCCTCTGGTGATAGTCTGTAGAAATAGTCAATTGGTATAGTCTTTAGAAATAACCTCTGGTAGAAATAGCCTTTAGAAATAGCCTCTGGTATTTTAGCTTGCAGAAATATCTTCTGGTGATACCAGGGTGGCGATGATATGAGGAAAACATTGTAGAATGTTGGATTGAGCGTTACCATTGAGCGCGCCGAGCAGTGCGTTGTCTAGTGAGGGTTGTCGCTCGGTCAGACACTGTGTTGTCTGGTTCCACTCATTGCGATCCCTCGTAGGGTGTGAACGGTCGTCGTGATGGCAAGACTGTTGTTTTGTAATATGGGGCAGCTTGGATAAACTAGGATGTTGTACTTACAACTATAGACTGTCCATAGAATTGATCATTTTTTCAGATTTTTATAGTTGTAGATAAAGCTCGATTAATGATTGTCAAACCTGCACCAGTGTGTTCCTGTTTGTTCACTGTGCTTTCTATCTTGGAGGTGGAATAGCATAGATTGCAATGCAGTAACTGTATTTTCTCTAAAAATGATAAAAACAGGTATTAGAAACATACAACAATGATACACTCAGTTCTCTAATGCTAAAGCATACGTTGCCATGTAGTTGTTTGACTGAACTTCTTGCGTAACCAAACAGATAAGGTGGACCACCAGTCTGTGGGAACAGGTTCTAAGGCGATACGCGTAAATTTAAGGGGCTACACTTTAACCACAGCGCCACGGTGCTTCTCAGTGTGTTCTGTGGTTCTTAAATGATCAACTTGTTGAACTAGAATAGAGAAACGAGGAAACTTAATTCCTTATTTTTTCTAATGTGGTCGATTGTCTGGTAAGTAATGATTCCAGCAACAAAGATATGCATGAATACAATTTCCAGGTTTTCTACATGTGCGTGCTGACGTGCGTGCGGCCGGGCGGGCGTGGTGAATTCTTTACTTTGTACGTGATGGTTGTAAAAAGACAGACGCGCCTATTCTATCTCGTGCTTTATTGCCTGATTAAGCTCAATCAATCGTGCGAAACGTCCTGATCTATGATACCATCATCAAACACAAATTGCATTTCTTTTTGACTGAGAGTGAATTCCATGTTCCACAAAATAGCGAAGGGAGACGATTAAAAAATACGAAGGTCCTTTCTATGTGAGATATTATCTGAGATACGCTAAGACGCACTGTGGAGTAGCGGAATATGTGAATACCAGGGTTCGTACAGAGCCTGGAAAAGCCTGGAATTATGCTTTTGGGTTTTCCAGGCCTGGAAAAGCCTGGAATTTTCTCAGAGAGCCTGGAAAAACCTTGAAGAGCCTGGAAAATTTTGTTCTACATAAAAACAATTATTTAGTCTATGAAATTCTGGTCATTATTAGCTTTCCTTAACTATGGTACCTGATTGCCTATAAAATTTCAGTGACTAGGATGAAATAATTCCAAAGATACTTTAATTGACCATGCATAGCGAATTGCTAATAATATAGCATTGCTAATAATATAGCATGGATTTGATTATTTGTCTTCATATTTAAAAGTGAATCAGACACGGTTTTAAAAACAGTGACCAGATATGCCTGGAAAAACAAATATTAGAGCCTGGAAAAGCCTGGAAAAAGCCTGGAATTTTATTGGGCTGTCTATGTACGAACCCTGGAATACTGACCTACAGCGCTGATACAGAATATTATCTTAGTCAGGAATAAACCTCCATAGGCTTAACATTAGGAACTCGTTCTCAACAGGCTTGCGAGTACGGTAACTCCTTCTCAACGGTTGATAAACAGATACATGTTTCCAGGCTAAGAAAGAATCAGTAACAATTTCGTGCTTGGTCTGAGTCCCTATTTGCCATCTCGTTTGGAGTGCTTCAGAATATTCACTTGGCTATCGCCTCGTTCATATTATTATATACCTGTGTGCAAATGTCTATGAAATACTGCCCGCTGCTAGGGGTGCAGTAATAATAATGTTTGTGCCCGCTGTGAGTGTGACTTAGTAAGTCATCAAAATAACGTTTTTTCATCGATTTAAGGTATATAGTAATAAGCAAACGTCCTCACTGTGGGAGAAACGGTTCTTGTTCTCGGCCAGTCTTTGAATTCATACTGCCTTCCGCCTATGGCGTCAGGCAGTATGAAATCAAAGACTGACCTCGAACAGGAACCGTTTCGTCCACAGTAAGGACGTTTTCTAATATTACTGCACACTCCAAACTGGATGGCGAACGAGGACACAGACCAAACACTCATCAGTTTCTTTCTTAAAACTCAATACTTCAGGCTAAAGGTTGCTGTTAGAATGTTTCTGATGTAGACTTCCCTTTTTCAGAATATATCTGGTAAATATAATATACATTGACAGTCAAACAGAGAACACTACCCACCAGTTTTCTGCCTGCGTATTTATCTCACCCCTGGTATTTTTGTCCCATATGCTTAACATTAGGAACTCGTTCTCCATACCCCTACGAGTATTACAGTCCGTTGTCCATGGCCTATATCCTGTGTGTCATCCATTCCTTTAGTATGTACAGGGGTGAGATAAATACAGAAAGCAACTCGTTTTGATTTCTTCTTTGATAGTCTTCATCTCTATGTTACACACAGTTAAGTTCTGAAGTACTAGTGCAGAGGTCTTTATAAGGTAATAAAATCTAAAAAGGTCATTGTGATAGTAGTCACATGTCATGTTATTACCATGAATACTAAGTGAAACCTGTACACACAGTACAGTGTTAGAGTATTGTTTTAGTAGGAAATAATAGCTCAATACACATTGAATCTAGAGAGAGTATAGATATAACCTTATATTTAACAATGCCACGCAAAACAAATGGTGAAATAGATGATAAAACAGTCGAACGTGAGTTCAGAGAACAATGGGCACGTATACTTCCCTGACCAAACAGCTCTGTCACAGAGGCCCGCTCAGAGATGGTTGAAAAGCAGAAATGAAAGTTTTTCATTTTTCCGCAGAGATCCACTTGTTGTCTTTTTTACAATACATAGTATTTTTTCCCCTTTGTTACATAAATAGATCATTTATTGTGTTTCATTCATGCCAATAAAATAGGCATTTGAACTTCCCCTCAGCCCCACGATGTAGCCTACTCCGACGTGTTGGAAGTAAGAGAGCTCTCACCTCGGTAAATGTGTAGGGGTGAGATTTCTACCTAAATTCAATACATAGATTTGATCACCACCCTTGTGGTGTAAAAGAACCTTAAGAAAGTCTGGTAAGAGCCTTTAATGGTTAACTGAACGTTAAATCAAACCAACAAACTAACTCCGACGTGTGTTCCACGTTTCCTCAGTCCCTCTCAGCAAAGAGTGTAGACGGAGTCTCGATGCTATCAGGCAGCAAGCTAGAAATGGAAATTATTTATTCCTCTGTTTTTTTCTAACCAAAAGTGACATCTCTGAAGGGAAAACCCACTAAATAACGGCTTGGAGTTGACATCTACATACATTAACATTGAATCTCCACTCCCCTCCCACCACCGTACCACCAACCACTAAATAACGGCTTGGAGTTGACCATTAACATTGAATCTCCACTCTCCCCACGCAGGAGCTGATCCAGGAGAAGCATGAGCTGCGCCTGCGCCTGGAGGGCCTGGAACAGGAGTACGAGGTGACGGTGCGCGAGCTGCAGCATGACGTCACGTCGTTACGTCACGAGCTGGGGCAGACGACGGAGGCGGCGCGGGAACGAGAGCGCGCCAAGGCTCAGGTCATCCACGAGCTGGGCCAGCAGAACGAGCGCCTTACCGAGCAGCTCAAGAAGGTTAGTGGCACCCGCAATTATTCATGATTACTACCGTAAAACCCCGCTTATAAGCTGATTTTTTAAAAGGGATTTTTGAAAAAATCAGGGGTCGGTTTATAACCGGTTTTTTTTTTCAAATATTCGTTTTTGAAAAAGCCCCAAATCAGTACAAATCATAAAGTACTAAATCCAGAGATATGCAAATGTGAATCATTCAGATAGCATCTGATATCCTAATTAGGTACAAAAGTTCATTGAAACTTTCATATTCTATTCCAAAAAGTCTACACAAAATTGTGAGGGGAGTTGGGGGGGGGGTCAGCTTATAACCGGGGTTTTCCTAAAGTTGAAATGCCCCTAGAATCGCCTAATAGCATTTTGCTGAAGTGGGGGGTCGACTTATTCAATCCAAATTCATGTATTATTTATCTAGTTGTTGAAACGGTCTAGAATTTACCAAAGATGCTTAAAGGCATTCGCGCATGTTTTTCTGACATACTATCTGAAGGCATTCTGGTTTCCCACTGACATACTGCCTGAAGGCATCCCCCCCCCCCCCCCCTGACATACTGTCTGAAGCTAGTCTTGCACAGGAAGGGTTAAAGACGTATACACACTGAGGAATTAACCAGTAAACAGTTATATAAGATACATCAGAACAATACAATGGAAACGCCTGTGCAATGAAAAAGAAATTAAATAAGGTAGCTAACTCACACACCTGCCCAACTCTCACTAGTAGGTAGTGATATCAACAATGAAGACCAAATAATAACCTTTGTTTATTGAAATGAATATGAATACTGCAGGATGTTTCCACTTAACAGGTACTACTCCCAGTAAGTGACATTAATGGCCATGAAAACGTTACAATTTTGTGCATAGAGGATTGACATGGGAAATGTGAAAAGTGCTACAAATATTGATAAAATACTCTACACTTCTCTACAAATCTTATCTCTAAGTAGCTGTGGCACAAGTGGCTGTGGCACAATATATATGAACATCACTTGCCGGAAATAGTTAAAATAGCATGGTTTGGTAAAGTGATAACTGAGCCATTTATTATAACATTAAAACATATTTTAATGAGTGATCTCTAAATTGGACTGTGATACAAATACATACCTGTATAGCGTACATGCAACACGTTGCCGCTACTTTGATGTTAAACCAGTTAAGATTATTATCGGTTTGTCACTCATACTTCATTGATAAGACAAGGCTAAGTAGGGAAAGTCTGTATTGTCTGCAGTCTAGATCGCAAAGCGCAAAAAAAGATCATATTTAACTAGAGTAGATTGATATTTGCCTCTATACATAATTAGGTAGTTATTTGCAACTCGCCTGCACATATTAGCCTGCAGAATCCTGACGTCATACGTGAACCTGTCAAATACTGCTATCAGATATCTATATAAAGCTAGCTAGTTATATGTCTAATTGAACTAGACTTACAATCGCACTTTTTATCTTCCGGGTGGTCCATTTCAAATGAGTGCACCAGGAAGCTAACAGTAAACAAAGCCTGAATAAAACAATACATTCATCAATACTCAGCCCTCAAATAGCACACAAGTCAATTGGTTATAAATAATTCAAGTTGTACAATAGCAGAGAAACATTGCCTGACCTAGATGCCTACACTCACACTCTAGCCATTAAGAATACATGTATATGGGGAGAGAGCAACCTAGAATTACTAAGGAGCCGTACGAACGCACTGGGGGTGGGATCAAAACTTTTGGAGATTTTGCGTATCGGTATTTTCTTTCTTTGTTCGATTGCTTTTAGTGGATGGGGGTCAACATTTTCAGAATGTTTGCGTATGTACATTATGGATGGCCCCTAACCCTGTTCCATATAGCCAGGCCGAGATGGTACCAGGGGAGAAGCTTTCATGTGACCTTAGTTCACCCATTATCGCTCAGCATAGTGCTAGCTGATATACATACGGCTATGTTTGAGATATTCATGAACGTA
Source organism: Alentia gelatinosa (assembly GCA_950022655.1). Lineage (NCBI taxonomy): Eukaryota > Metazoa > Annelida > Polychaeta > Phyllodocida > Polynoidae > Alentia > Alentia gelatinosa. The sequence goes on from OX465587.1 coordinate 36,139,632, forward strand.
TAAGAGACTATAAGGCGGGGTAATAGAAAGGCTAGCTATAGATGAAGCTATAGGGTCATTGACCTAAGCTTCCCGTTGTCCTACCCTGAACCCGAATAGCGTGCAATACATGTATGTATTGATTTCTCATTCTCTGGCATGGCCTGCTCCTATGGTCGCTCCTCTATACTACTACTATCAACACCCATCGGCAATGGGCGGGTAAAGTCCATTCACCATCTGGTGGAACCACCCGTTGAACAACATTGCTTGGTTGGTTTGAGTTAACGTCCAGTTAACCATTACCGGTTCTTACCAGACTTTCTCAAGGTTCTTTTACACCACAAGGGTGGTGATCGTATCTATGTAATGAATGACTAGGAGCAAATAGTATGTTCATCATAGATGAATTAGCGTGTAATTATAGATGAATAACAATTAAAAGGTTTGAGTTAGATTTAACCTATGGATAGTTTTTTGTAACCCACTTGCACCCAGTCAACTTGCCATTTTTGCAACTGCCTGTCTATGATCCAAACATATCAAGCACCAGTGGGTCTTGAGGTATTTTGGTCTTGAGTGATTGGTCATGGTCAGCTGGGCATAGACTGGTTCCCTGCCCTAATGAAATAAGGGGCAGGTAACGGGTTCCTACGTCCTTCACCTAGACTGTAGTATATCTCCGCCGAGCCCCCTAGTGGATACCCTGGGAACCAGCGTATCTGGTGGTCTGCCAATGGAGGCGTTACCAATAATGCACCACGAAACTGGAACCCGTTACCTGGCCTATAGTCTAACTAGGCCAGGCTTCCAGGCTAAGCTGGGCACACCTCTAAAACCCTGAGACACTGGCTCCCTGCTCTGTTCTCAATATTACAGTGAATAGCACACAGATAGTGAAGGGATAGTATGTGTGCAATACCCTGAAAGTCTATTTGGACCCCTATAACGTCTAGATGATGTATATAGTGCGTACATCCACCTCTAAAAAACAACCCGCTGACCTGGTCATGGTCAGCTGGGCATGCCTCTAAGAGACTGTGACACTGGGTTCCTGCTCTGTTCTCAATATTACAGTGAATAACACACAGATAGTGAAGGGATAGTATGTGTGCAATACCCTGAAAGTCTATATGGGCCTCTCTAACGTCTAGATGATGTATATAGCACGTGCATGCACGCTCTAAAAATGGTCGGGCAAAGTCCACTCACCAGCTGGTGCAACTACCCGCTGAGTGCTAGCAGCGTCTCGCTGAGAGCAGACGACATTTGTTATCAGCGTCCTGCTACCTGCCTGCCCGCCCTTTTATCACATACATGTGTACTTGGTATTTTTGTCCCATATAGGCTTAGCATCGGTAACTCGTTCCCCATGCCCCTGCGAGTATTGCAGTCCGTTCTCCATGGCCTATATCCTGTGTGTCGTCCATTAATTTAGTGTGTACAGGGGTGAGATAAATACAGAAAGCAACTCATTTTGATCGAAGTCGTTGTTCTCCAAATCGTTTGAACGTTACTTTGACCAAACCTTATTGGTTTCTTCCGCAGTTCGCTACTGATTAATACATTGTTAGCTGCATATATCTTTACTGCTCAACTACCAGAGTGAAGCTCCGTCAGAAACGTAGATGAGGACATTTTGGTCACTGGCACCCTTCACACTTTATCCACCTGGCCTTAAGGGCCGATTCCACCAACACACACGATGTAGCAAGATTAGTCCCGATTTGGTTGTCTTGCTTAATCGGGCTACGATTGAATCATCGCGTGCCTTTTTGTCGCGATGTGCCTTAAGGTGTCGCGGTGGTGGAGCACCAAAATATACACCCGACACCACTCGCCTACGTTTTGAAACAAGTGAGGTATGACACAGTAAGACACTACAAGACATACCAAGATATACCACGGCAAATCCATCCTGTTGGTGGAATCGGTCCTTTAATGAACTGCCCAACCATCTTTTACCTTCCGCCCACCTGTTGCTGCCCACCTACTCTCTCTTCACTTATTCCCAGTACTTTGTGAGAGAATATTACGCAGATGAATATGTAGTTTTTACTGATACTTGTCCACTTCTCTTTGATGCTATACTTTATTGCCATATGCCATCTTCTCATCCACGTTCTGCCCAGCTATTGTCTCCCCACCCTATCTGATCTCTACAAGGGAGAACACCACCACATAGATGATAACACATTCATTCTCTGGCTACCCTCTCACTCTGTCCACTTTTCATTTCTACTCTACTCACCTGTTATCTACTCCAGGTCTGCTGGGGTCGCCTAGCCTCCTGTGGTAAAGAGCACTGGACTGTAGTCCGAAGGTTTTCAGACTTTGTTGATTGGAGTCCCACTGCAGCCACTTTTTTCCTTCATCCCCAGCAGTGGTAGATTTACTGCTATATCAAAGGCCAATACTTCACACACCATGTCTATGTGGTGTAGGAAGTAAAAGAACTCTCCCCTCGGTAAATGTGTAGGGGCGAGATTTCTACCTGAATTCATCACATAGATTCGATCACCACCCTCGTGGTGTAAAAGAACCTTGAAAAAGTCTGGTAAGGACCTATAATGGTTGACTGGATGTTAAATCAAACCAAAGAAACAAATCTATTCTCCACCCAACTATTGTCTGCCCACCCTTCCTTTGCCTTCTGCCCATCTATGCGCTGCCCACCTATAATTTCCCCATCCATCCCTAGCTCTATATATGCGAGAAGACAACTTCATGAATGAGACCACTTTCATTAACCTTGTCACATGAATACCTCCTGGAAGGAGAAATTCCCCATTATGCCAAGCATGCAATATGTCCATAACTGTTCAGCATATCCTGATGAACTGTCAAAGGGTACAAGAAAATAGAAGTACCTGAAAATAGAAACAACTGGCAACATAAAAATGTTGTTTGAGACTATTCCAAAGAAAGATACCAGCATTTTTTTGATTGAAACAAATCTCTGTTAATTTTTATAAAATATTTGAAAAGATAGAAAAGAATTGACTGAAATAAGTCTACGAAAGTGAAAAGCTTAAATCAATGATGGTCCCTATATATCCGCAAGGTACCGTGGGACATTAAACCACAAACAAGCAAGCAATCACCAATTGGTACCCCTGACCCTCTGTCCACTTATCGTTTATACTCTGCTCGGCTGTCAAATAACTTCTGCCCATCCATTTGCTGCCCACCTCTAATCTGCCCACTCATGCCTAGCTCTATACGAAAGACCAGAACCACACAGATAGGGGAAAAAAAGAGAGAGAAAAAAGACACACCCAGATGAGTCCACATTCGCTCACCCTCACCCTCACACTCCGTTGGCCGCCGCCGCGCAATAAAAAGAGTCGTCTGCTGCCCGTGAAATGTCACCGCTCCACGCTTCCTTCTCTCACCAGACATTTTTTTATTATTTAATATATTTTCTGTTTTTGCTGGTGGTGGTGAGGCTGGTGAGCCCCGCCTCACGCGCGGCCCTTTACGGTCGGCTGGCGGGGCGCCGTTCCGCATGGCTGAGCGCTGATTGTTTCGGCACGCGGGCGAGTTATTCAACGCCTCTGTGATTCACACTGAAGCCGACTTCAGTGCGCGGCCCAGTTTACTGCTGGGCGCACACTGCCCACAAACTTTGGGATGGGGATGCCGCGGACGACCAATATTTTACATGCATATCACATAGATACCAGTTTTCCGATTATTTCCGGATTTTTATGTTGTATCAAATTATCATCTTGTTAGAGATCCAAATGTAAATATTTCTTTTTTTTTCGTCGGTTTTTGGAACCCTATTGATATTTTTGTAGATTTTAATTCACCTCTTGCACATAAGCGTGGCGCGACGATCGCCGTAATAACGGGTTCCGCTGGTATTATATAACCACGCACCACTCGACAATAACCAGCGTCACTGTGCTAATCGAAAGCGAGGCGTGCGACCTGGTGTGGCTTCACAGTGCAGTAGGTCCCTATGTCTAAAGGCTTGAATTCACAGACACAACCCATCGTTCTTCACAGTTTGCTTTCGTATCACACCCCCAGAGTCATAACACCTAAGTGGAGACTCTTGGCATCTGGGACAAGGTGTAGCTGCTAGAACCATTCAAGGGAATCTTTGAATGTTGACATGTATCCCTTCAAATTGGTTCTTTGGGTGTATTCTAATACTAGATGAAAGAAATATGATATTTTTGAATTTGTTCAAACCTAATATGTAAAATAGGCCTATTTAAATTTGCTGATTAATATATAACTACCCAAGATGTTTAAGTGTCTCTACTGCCAAGGAGAAGTCACAGATGACTACATGCTGTCGCTGACTGTAGGGTGTTTACCTCATTTTCAGAAGTACTTAAGGCAATTAAACTAATGTGTGTATCATGTAGATGATAATTTGCTCAGAGCAGGAAAAAAGTTACACCCCCACCCTCATGTAAATACAAAAAAGACCTCCCCCCCCCCCCAATTGAAAAAAGAACATGGGTCCCCTAAGATAAAGCACTATAGAATACAGCTGGTAGGTTTTCTTATTGTCTGAATGTTATTTAGAGGTAATTAATTGGAGTTCCTAGGTATGCAATATGCCACAAATGTAAAAAATAAATATCAGAAAATCACATTATTAGTGCTCTTTTCAACTCTTTATCAACTGTCAGGAAGCTCATTACCTCAGGAAATACCTATCACAGCCTGGCAATACAGGTATTATTTTAATCGTCTTGAAGTATATAAGAAGATGGGATGGTTATTTCTATAGGTCACCGCGATAGATTTTTCATTAAATCCCCATGAAGGCAGGAAGGTAACATGTTTCAATATTTTTTACTTGACAAATTCCGAAGTTGAAGCCATCAGGGGAAATCATAGCCAAGGCATAGGTATATGATATGTATTCAAACAAATAGCCCAGAGTCCTAGCTTTCTAACAATAATTTATTTATGAAGATCGCCCTTTTATTTACAAAGCCAGAGCAGTTTGCATTTTCTGAGTTAGAAAAAAGATAGTTTTTCCCATATCAAACGCTCAGGAGTTAAGTCGCACGCCTCGTTTTCACGTGACCTACTTTGGCGGCCATTACAAGATGGCGCCAGTGTGCAGAGGGTGAATAGGGAGCCAAAGTTAACCCGCTGAATCCACAGATACCCACCTACAAAACACCGTTTCTGGTGGCCAGTAAGAACGAGGCTTAGTGCTAAAGCTATGGGGGTTTGAGGCTAGACTTTCGTTTTTGGTCTCTTTTGTTACCTTTGAAGTGTAGTTTACTCTGAATAACTCTGTTACGAAACTACGATGACAGTTTTTAAGTTTATTAAAAATTTGGATCTAAAAGATTGGAGAATGACACATATAATCTTGAACCTACATAGTCAAAGTACTGAGCGCCTATACCCGGAAATATTATTTTGTAACCGGCTATCTGTGGTTGCAACGGGTTCACTTTGGCTCCCTATGATTAAAGAAGAAACCACAAGTTTCGGTCAAAGTCGTCGTTCTCCACGAGTTTGATGCGGTGTGATATGAACAAGGCGACAGCCGAGTGACTATCACATAGCATTCAAACGAGCTGGAGAATGACTCCTTTGACCAAAACGAGTTGCTATCTGTATTTATCTCACCCCTGTACACATTAAAAGAATAGACGACACACAGGATTCTAGACCATGGAGAACTGACTGCAATACTGGTAGGGGCATGGAAAACGAGTTCCCAATGTTAAGCCTATGGACATTTATTCCAGGGGTGAGATAAAGAGTATGATTCTAGTAATATCTCAATTATTTATTACCAGGGGGTAAAATAGATGTATGTAATTTGTACACGTTGTAATAGGAATTAATCCACATTAAAAAAACTAGATAAGCATGGTCATAAAACAACCAAAGTAAGGTGAAATATCACTTTGACTGAATGGTTTGTTTATAATTCTTTTGGTATAGACTCACATTTACGCAACTACATACATGTACATATATCTACACTTGACGAAGACAACTGATATACCTGTGTATTAGCCATTTCATACCCTTTATCATATGTTTAAAAAGAGTGTATGTTAGCATTGATGTTATTAGCAGGTGGACTGTTGGTCTTCAGGTTATGGCTATAACCTACTGTAGTACACCTCCTTGTAGAGAGTCACTAAGTGACCTAACAACATCATTGCAAAGTTATATCATTTTCTGTAAATAATTTTCAACATGTCTTACCTACTTGTTTTGAGTTTTAAATGCGACTACCCGCCCGTTTCTTTTGTTTATCGGAAAGACTGCCTTATGTACAGAAATGAATAAACGTTAAATTAAAAAAAAGATAAATGGCATTATCAAGGCCGATAATTCTATTTTAAGATAAACGCTAAGCTGTTGTTTTGGGATATGAGGGGTTTCCTTAGCTCTAAATATATTGAATATATTCTCATAGATGTTCTGATATATTAGTCATCTGTATTCACCGTAAAAGGAAAATAATAAAGCATACACTTAGTGTATTGAGTCCCCACTATTTGTACTACTTTGTGGGACACACCTGGCTTTCAGTGCCTATAAGCACCTCCCATCAATCTCCCTCTGTAGGCTGGTAGAGTGTTTTCCTAGCTGTGAACATTATCCGGTTGTTATACTATTCTTCACACTGGCATCTCTGTATAGGTGGGGATGCGGGCGGTTAGGTTGAAGAACGTTATGTGACCTGAGGGGTGTTAGGGCAGACACGGGGTGGGGGATAGGCTAGGTGTTTGGGAATGGTTTCTAAATTCACGTGTAAAATTTGGGGTGAATAGAAATGATTATAGCTTTTTTCCATGAAAATCCATGTTTTCATTAGTAATACGTTACATTATTTTTTCTCGTGCAAAACAAAATTAGTCTTTTTCAATCAATCAAGTTATAATAATTATCAGTACTTCACCAGATCTTCACTAATGATCGACAGTCCCTCTATTTACTTCTAATCTAAATGCCTTACCTCATGTTCTATGTTACTTGTTACCACTTACCAATTATTGTCTTAAGTCTACAAAAAAAATAGTCTTAACATTCCGTTAAGACTATAGCCATTGGAGGATGGATTTCATTGAATCCAAATGATCCTCCAGTTTAATTTTTATATAAAAATATATATATCTCTCTAGCACTGACGTGCGTGTCATTGAGATACAATTTTTTGTTTTTTTTTGTTTTTAAGCAAAAGCTTTAAAAGAAAAATTGATTTCACCTCATTCACTCCTATAAGACAGTGGTTTGAACATCCCTACAGACCCTCAGTCCCGTGCTGCGACCAAAACTATCGTGTTTTCCACGTTTTTACGGTCTCTCTCAGGCAGCAAATTCAACAAGGAAATTATTTCCACCTAACCCCAACTGACATCTCTGTTAACTAGTGAGGCTTAGGGCGGTGTTTGGGTTCGGTGTCGGCATGTTTGAGATACAGCGTAGTGTGTGGGAGAGGTGTTGGCAGTTGGAGAGGTGAGATAAAAAGTGGGCGCTCTGGGAGGCTAGACGGGCGGCAGGCGAGAGTAACTGCCAGTTTACAGCCTTGTACTCAGCGCCCATCGATCTCCAACACCCACAGAACGGAGGCTCAATTATTTAAACCGTGTGCATCCTAAAACAGCAAAAATATCACCAGCCAAACCATTGCCTGGCCGCTTGCCCCATTTACCGCGCGCTTACCTTACTTACCTACTTACTATCTGCCTGTCATACTTACTGAGTCCTTACTTTACTGACTATCTAAGTCTAATTGGATAAATTGGACGTTAAACTACCCAAAGAAACAAACTTACTATCTGCCTGCCCCATTTACTGCCATCCCTGCTTCCTGCCCCAATTACTGAGGTCTGAACTTACTATCTGCCTTTCCCATTTACTATCTGCCTCTCCCATTTTCTATCTGCCTCTCCTACTTACCATCTGCCTCTCCCACTTACCATCTGCCTATCCCACTTACTATTTACTTATCCCAATTACTATCTGCACCCCCCACTTACTATCTGTTACTGTGAACAATGCGTTTCCCAACCAATAGAAAGGGATCTTTGGATCCGGTTCCCATCCACCTCACCCAGTGGGGTGTGTGGATGTAAATATCAAGAATTGCTCGTATTTAGCCTAATAATAATATTAGGGGGGGGGGGGTTGGGGGTCCCAAAAAAAAAAAATTGAAACTGAACGAGAGTTAGACTTTTCAGTGTTTATGCCACGACGGGAAGGTCGTGTATTACTACGCGAAGCGTTAGCTGAGTGTAGTGAGGAACAGATCTGACCAGAGTGGCATAGACACTGACAAGTCTAACTCGAGTTAGGTTTCGTATTTATTACCCACCTAATACGGAGTCTCCATACTGAGCCTATGTAGCTTGCAGATCGCTACTGAGTAGGATACGGAGCTGCGTACCCTCCTAGGAGGATACGGATTTTTTAGATGAAAGTAGTCCCATTGAGAAGAAAGTAGTCCCAAACATAACTTCTTAACTATGTTGAAAAGTATTCTAACGATCATATTTATTGCTTAAATCTAAAAATAAGTGAGTAATAAATACAACATTACCATGATTTCGATCTGTGTGGCCGTATTCTCCTTGTAGTTGACGCTACTCAATACTCCTCGCTATCGCTCGGAGTATTACTACACGTCAACTACGCGGAGAATACGGCCACTCAGATCGAAATCATGGTAATATTGTGTATTTATCCTACCCCGTCTCTACCCTTTTGGATTACTAAAATATAAATATCGATTGAATGACCAACCGAAGTCCAACCGGAACTTTTGAGTCCAACCAGAACTTTTTTCGGAGCAGCTCACAATGTGGTCGCTGATTGGTCGGTTTTTTTTTATGCCCCTAGAGGCATAAATCGCACTTTATGTCATGGCATGCCGCATAAAATTTGCCTATGTTATGCCTATGGACCGTTTTTATAAGGGGTAGGATAAAGTTCAGAAAGGACCTGTAGTGGTTGACCAGACGTAATATCAAACATAACATAAACTTATATTACTTATCTTAAAATGTAATATAAGTTTATGTTATGTTTCCTGCAAGGACAAAAAGATGTAAACTATCAGAAATCAAAGAAATGATGTTAACTTACCTGTGTGTACCAAATTGGTAGTAAAAAATGGGGAAATGGTAGACCGCAACAATTGACTCTAGCGAACTGAACCGGAGAAAGAAAAAAAATATATATAATGACTATATCATGCTTTTTTTAATTCTTGTCTTTTGACCCACATACCTCACCTATCTGCTATAGGCTGCCATTTTGATTCTTGCTTATTGACCCGCATATACCTCTGTTTATTATCCACCTAATACAAAGTCTCCATAGAAAACACATGGGGAGTGTATATGTACATACCCGGCACATACGGATGTGTTGTATGCTCTGGGCTGCAAAAGCCGGCTCATACGAAAAAACATTGTGCATGTGAAAAAAATAGTGCGTACCTAAGTCATCAGTAAATGAACTAATATTTGTACGCCACTTGTCAGGAAAAAGTGGATACAAAATACAATACAGACGCCTCCACTACGTAACAATATAGATGTAACGTGATCTCTGTAAACTTTGATGATCGATATAGAAATTTGGGGGGGGGGGGGGAACAGAAAAAAAAGATGCGCGGAAGAGTTGACCAAACATTTACGTAGCAACGTATTCTTTAGCATCAGATGACTGGGTGTATGAGAGTAATACGTCCATAATACCTGTTTAGATTATATCCAGAGAAAATACAGTGATTGCATCGTATTCTATGATGTTGAAGCTCCAATCAATGCATGCTGGAACCTGAGCCATATTTAAAAAACAGAATTGGAATGTTAAGCATGTAGATCGCCTCAGTAATACATTAGATATGGTTTTGATAATACGGTAACTCTAAACCTGGTTGTAGAATTACACATTCGTGGGTCTAGCCATCATAAACCTATCTTTTTCTAAGGGGAAAAGAGGGACAGTTATCAACTAGGAAGTTTAGACAGCCCAAACCCGTTTTAACAATGCCCCAGTTTCTTCTAGAGGTCATACTTTAAAAAAGAAAGAAGTCTTGCAACGATACCCACTCTTCACACTCAAGGTGTGATTGCAGTGAATCACTATAGGCGTGAGGCTAGAATAATCTATGCTTGACCGAACACCGACCTACTAAACAACGTACCACTAGGCGGCGCTGAATGGTAAGTCACGTATTCTCGCCTATTGACCCTGGAGGTCACTGACCGAGTCCCACGTTTCACGTTGGTGGTGAGAGTTGTGTAGTGAGGTCCCGTTTTACAAACCTCCGCTTCGTGGACATAAAAGTCATTGAGCCGTGACTGAGCCGGATGAATTATAAAGGCGGCACACCGTATCCGGGCCGGAGAGGTCTGCCTCGTCTACACACTGGATGTTTTACACGTGAACAGACTCGGCCGCTGTATCAGGTGTCAGAGTGCGTACCTTCGTTACTGCGCTAGTGTGTACACCACACTTTAGTATTAGTACTGCATTACTCCATTTGTATTAATGTACATATTTTATAGCCCGGTTTTGTTTTGGACATCGGACTATGTAACTGCCACTCAGAGGCATACAAAACCTGCAACGAGTAGACTGCCTGTAAGACTCTTTTTTCTTCTTCTTTTTTGTCTCTTGTGAAATTAAAAAAAAAAAAAAAAAATTGATAATGGACATTACAGAGGTGGCAGCTTTAGAGCCACACATGAAGTACATACGCAAAATTATTGAAACATTTGTCACCCGATCCTGTCCCTTCTCACTGTGGTAATGATAAAGGCCCGTTTCCATTGGCCGATTTCTCGCCACCGATCTTCAGTCAGGAACCACCGACGGACTTTTAGCACTGCCGACCTGGACTGGCTCCAGTTCCTGCTACCCTCCTCGCTGGGATACAGGGACTGGTACAATCGGTAAAGCCGGAGACACACCAAGCGAGAAACGCATGGAGTTCTGTAATCGCCAACACAAAATGGCCTCTATGTGAGCTATTATTTTATATTTCACCTGATTATTTCTTCCAAGTTGCTAAATTATAGGCAGGAGATATTTCTATGAAATAATATCACACATACACGCCAATTTGTGTTGGCGATTCCTGAGATCGCTGCCTTCACTCGCTTGGTGTGTCCTTGGTATTATGGTTTTGGATTTCTGACGCTGTTTAGCTCCAGTATTTCCAAAACTCTCCAAACAGATATCCTGGCTACTGGTGAGGATATCTGCTGGAAGATTGATACCTTCTCTCTTTGATCTCAACTGGGTCAAAGTGAGGAGCAGGCAAAATCTATTGCTATGACAACACATGCGGGCAGGGAACTGGAGGGGGGAGGGGCAGGAGGAGGTATAGGGTTACAGGGAGAGTTTTTGGGGCCATAAACAGGAGATTCTGTTCATAGTGGACAAGTCTGTGATTCATGGGCCAGTCAGAGAGGGATACATACTGTAATGAACTTTATTCTGATTGTGTTTAATCATTTAAGAATGTTTATAATCAAAGACTTGAGCAAGTCTACTGCTGACCCAAAATCGGTCAATGGAAACGACCCAGCTCGTGAAATGACCCACGATTTTTTCTGCTTAGATAATGCAATGTGGTCCCGCCCACCACTGAGTGAATGCTTGGTCTCTAGGTGGAATCTACTTCCCTCACCGATTTTTTTTATACCGATGCACAGTCGGTGGCACCACCAACAGACTTTCTGGGTAACTCAAAAAATCTCCGCCGTTTTCGTCGCCCAATGGAAACGGGCCTTCATAGAATTTCTGAAAAGTTTGACCCCCACCCTATCTCCTCTCCATATTGTACGCATTAGATTAGAGAAGGGAAGGGATATGCACAAAATACCTAAATTCTTTTTTTTACGGTGAGCAAACTTTTATTTCATTCACATTTTTCAAATAGGCCTACAGTGTTAAGTTTATAATTTTCTTACAATTTTATAGTACACATTGGTGTGTCGTTTCATACACCAACACATTATGTCTAGAGTATTGTGGTCCATTCACATTACTCCCTTTTCCCCCTAGATTATTTAACACCCCTCACCCCCCCCCCCGACCTCACTGCCTACGTACTCTAAGGATGGCTTCTTTCTATTTTAAAAAAAAACCCAAAAAAGAATTAAAAAAAAAACAACTTTTCTTTCTATTTTCCATGTGAATCCATGTTTACCTTTCACTGAATGAAAGGTGATTTTAATCGATCCTCATTCACGCCAAAAGAACAGTCGTTTGAAACTCCCCACAATCCTTCTCATACCATGTCTATGAGGGATTGGAAGTAAAAGAACTCTCACCTCAGTAAATGTTTAGGGGTGAGATTTCTACCTACATTCATCACATAGATTCAATCACCACCATTGTGGTGTAAAAGAACCTCGAGAAAGTCTGGTAAGAACCTGTAATGGTTAACTGGACGTTGAATCAAACCAAACCAACAATCCTCAGATCCAAACCGTGGCCAACACAACACGTTTACCCGTTCTCTCTGAGGCAGCAAATACGAAAATAATGTTTCTACTGTAGTTTTCTGGCCCCAGCTTGACATCCCTGATAACAGTGTCAACATGCGGCATCAGGATGTACTGACAGGGCAATGAGGGTACTCGCCCGTCTAATTTCTCTGTCTGGACGCCAACATCTACCGTCATTTCCTTTAGCCTCAGCCAGGGCCAGTATTTATACCAGATTCATGATGATAAATGAGTCAGCACGTGGCTTCCTGGTAGCGTCAGTTGTCTTTGATAAAAAAGAAGAAGCATATTTTATAGCCTGATAACTCTACCATTTACTTGTAACAGTTTAATTCATAAAAGCGCTTATTTTATAGTCTGATTACTCTAGTATTTGCTTGTAATAGTTTAATTCGTAAAAGCATCAAATATTTGTTAAATATGATAATATTACAGTCTAATATATAATATAGTAATTAGGTAACAAAACAAACAAAAATCCACTGGGACACCATTTAACGGGAGATATGTTCCAGATTTTAAATTATTTTGTGAAATAAATTATAAATATCTTCAAAAATAATGGCAAGACAGCACATCTTCTCTACTGCCCTACCACTGATACTAACAATGTTATTCCAAGTAGACATCCAAGTCCGTGGTTATCTTCAAAGTGAAACCTCTCCAGACCTGCCCAGCTGCGGCTGTTATAGTCTCCATCTGTGGAAACAGAATCTGTGTCACAGATGACTACGAGTAGGTATCAAGGGGCTCGACTTTCCACTGACACATCTCGTATTATTCTGTGAATTTCTCCTGAACAGATTTCGTAGAATATCGCAATCATTGAGAAACTTGTGGAACTTGGAGGAAAGGATAACCCGCATTGAAATCCATGTGGTATCTTTCCCCTGTAGAACAAGTCTTGCATTATTATCACTATTCCTATCAATATCACAATCTTTTTTTACAATATTTGTAGTTTATAGTGACGTCGATTTTTAAATAAAAAGAAACGAAAACTGGAGTGAAGTACAAATAAGGAGGCTTATATAGAGAACCACTTGTACGTGAGAATTGACCGTGTTAAAATATTGATGCACACACTCCAACCACTTCAGACTCCACACTGCAGCTGCCCGTCTTATCATGGCAGACCACACTATCACCGTCTCCTGTGGTGTAGATAAGTCCCCGTGTCTAGGCGACTGGTAGCCATGGAAACAGGGTCAGTAGTATGGTCCCAGTTCCTTCTCTGTTGGTCTGTGGTTGGGGACGTAGGATGATGAACCGCAGCAGGAACAACACAGCTCTTACATTCTGCCATTGTTTCTGGATCTGTGTTTTTGTTGTTTTTGGGGTTATGTGTTTTTGCTCAGAGGTGTATTCATAGCCACGGCAAAATCTGATATTTTTTTTCAGGCTCTGACATTCACATGTGTTAGTATTTGTATTTATACTTTAAGCCTTCAGGAACCCAGGAATGGAGGTATTTCTATAGATTAGGGATATCTGAAATTCCTAGATTTTTCTGTTTTTATACCAATCAAAATTCTGTACTATGTACAAGCCGCACCTGGCCATACCACGACCGAACCTCAACTAAACCCCGGGAGTACCTGGACACTGACAGGCCAGTAAAACAGAGATGGCAGTTTTCCTGTTTTCCAAGGAAATCCTTGTCTTCAATTTCAGTTTATAAAAAAGATTCTGGTGTAAAAAAAAAGGGAAAATTAATTGGGCATCACTCACCCCAACAAACAGTGGTTCAAACCTCCCTACACACCCCAGCCCCATTCCAAGGTCGATGTGTCATCCATGTTTTCTCAGTCTCTCTGAGGCAGTAAATTCCACATAAAAGACATTTCCATTTTTTTATGACCCCAACTAACATCCATTATGAAACGTGTTATCGAAAGGAGTATACATCTGGGGGAAAGCGAGTTAGTATACACTCGTGACCACATTCTACACATCTGAGTATGTTTTATAACCAGACCTGTCACTGTCCAGACATTATTCCCTGTAGGTTTGATTTTTATCTTTTTCCCTTACAATGACATGCATCATATCTCTAGGCGTTGCTCCAGTACTGGGAATATGACCAGACCAGTCAAATTGTGTCTATGGATACTTTATATACGCTTAACCCTTTTGGGACTACGACACCAGGAAACAGGTTTGTGCGTTGATAGGGAAATACATGATTTCATGAAGTGTTTTTTTTTTTTTTTTTTTGCTTCAGCTATAACTAGTATAAGGTTTTTGCCACGTATCATCAAAATAAGTATACATATACATGTATTGTAACAAGCCGGCTTCGCGACCAACGAGCAAGTGTAAACAATTTTCCAACAGAATCAAGTCCAATACCCCAATGGGTAGTACATTATTGTATTTAACTACGTCTCTACAAAAAGATAGAATGGGGGAAAGTTTTTATAAACCACATATATATATGTCTGTACATGTATATATATATATATATATATCAGAGGTGTATTCATAGCCACATATATATATATATATATATGGCTATGAATACACCTCTGATATATATACAATCGCTCCCTTTCTATATATATATATATATATATATAGAAAGGGAGCGATTGTGGCAGGTGTGAATGACATATCCTTCGAGTTGTATTTAAAGTATCAGTGGGAGTAGAACTCAGAGTAGAGGCGCATGCAGACAGTTGACATCCTTAACCACAGTAGACCGGGTATGAGGAGTGAGTTGATTGTGATACGCACGTGATGCGTTACACAACTAGGACAGACAGGACGGGCAAACCGCCACCACGGATTTCCGGTGTCGAGGATAAAATGTTAACAGAGCTCTTCTCTTCTCTACATTCTGGGGACCTTTATATATTGAGGTGACACCTACAGTCTATAACATAGAAAGGATACAAATTAAAGTAGCATTCTGCTCCTAGAAGGATCAAAATACATACATATAATCGTATTATTTTATATGAATATTTCTAAATATCATTGAGCATTGATCCTTACTTTTTTTTCTAAAGCGCTGATTTGAACCCCAGACCGACCATTGATAAATTTCTCTTGAAATGTTCAATTCTTAATGCCCGAATGACACCAATAAGAACAGACACATTCACAGGTGGCGAACACTTCAGACCCTCGCAGGACCTTCTTTATGTCATTTTTTGTCTTATTTGTAGCAACAGGTGAGGAGAGTTGTTGGCCAAATTACACTGATTTTCACTTGGATTGTGCGCATCAGTCAGTCTAGTTTGACAATACTACACAATGCCCCACACCAGGCAATGAGCATGGATTGTACATCTCACTCTGGTTAGTCTCACAATGCTACACCTCACCTCAGACTAGGTGTTGAGTGTGGATTGTACACATCACTCTGATTAATCTCACCTCACGTCAGGCGTTGAGTCTGGATTGTACACATCACTCTGGTTAGTTTCACCTCACACTGGTTGTTGCGTGTGGATTGTATACCTCACTCTGATTAATCTCACCTCACGCCAGGCGTTGAGCGTGGATCGTACACGTCACTCTAGTTAGTTTCACCTCACACTAGGTGTTGAGCATGGATCGTACACGTCACTCTGGTTAGTTTCACCTCACACTAGGTGTTGAGTGTGGATCGTACACCTCACTCTGGTTAGTTTCACCTCACGCCAGGCGTTAAGCGTGGATCGTACTCGTCACTCTGGTTAGTTTCACCTCACACTAGGTGTTGAGCATGGATCGTACGCGTCACTCTGGTTAGTTTCACCTCACACTAGGTGTTGAGTGTGGATCATACACCTCACTCTGGTTAGTTTCACCTCACGCCAGGCGTTGAGCGTGGATCGTACTCGTCACTCTGGTTAGTTTCACCTCACACTAGGTGTTGAGCATGGATCGTACGCGTCACTCTCGTTAGTTTCACCTCACACTAGGTGTTGAGCATGGATCGTACGCGTCACTCTGGTCAGTTTCACCTCACACTAGGTGTTGAGTGTGGATCGTACACCTCACTCTGGTTAGTTTCACCTCACACTAGGTGTTGAGTGTGGATCGTACGCATCACTCTGATTAATCTCACTTCACGTCAGGCGTTGAGTGTGGATTGTACGCGTCACTCTGGTTAGTTTCACCTCACACTAGGTGTTGAGCATGGATCGTACACCTCACTCTAATTAATCTCACCTCACACCACGCGTTGGGTTTCTGCTGGCTGTGAGCCGGCAGCTGGCTGCTGACCAGGTCTCAGGTACTCACTGCTGATGAGCAGATCAATGTCAATCAGACACGGTTTATAAATAGCGCGGTTTAGGCTGGCGGGTCGGGGTGGGGGCGGTGTAGGGTGGACAGAGTGTAGCCGTGATGTACCGAGCTCTGTCTGTGAGGAACACCCATCTGCAGGCTCGTCTCTGATTTCTAGGTGCACGCGAACTGAGAGAGCCACAACCCCAAACAGTGTTGCCTCCAAAGTAAATACTATACTCGTTGCTCCAACCAGTAACCTTCCACTGCCGTGACCAACTTATCAGCCACCAACATGCTTAATAGACCCACTTATCTAATATCCTTCCCTGAAGTGTCAAACACCCAATATTTTGTGACTCTCTATAACTAATACGTATTCTTTAACTAATATGCTACCACATATGATGCCACAAACATCCAATATATTGTGACTCTATATAACTAATACGTCAGCTACAACTAATATGCTACCACATATGATGCCTCGACCATCCAATATTTTGCTCCGACCATGAATCCTTCACCACCCATGACCGTCTAATCGGCTAAAACCAGGCTCAATAGACCCATCTAATTCAATATCCTTCCCTATAGGGCACAGAGTGATTGCTAGTTCCGATAGCATCACTTTAGTCGGAGGTAACCACTGTTATCAGTTGTTGTAATCTATAGATACTATTGAGACGAGGCTAGAATTCCTCCATGGCAAGCCCAAAAAATATTTTGAATAAAATCCATTGATAATTGGGCCCACCTCATGGTATTTTGGATGACGTCGGGGGGGGGGGGGTAGGATGGCCACCTCAGTAGTACAATAGCTATGTGCCCTACAGCCCCAACCGTTCTATGTAGTTTAGCCTTCTATCATACATATATAGGCATCTTACACAACATCTTAACATATAGCCTAAATCATTCAATATCATGAACATTTCACCACATATAGCTAACAAACCTCACCTAACATGTTTACATTATAGCCTCTAATCATCCAATACTTTCTAACACTTAGAAGGAAACCCACAAGATGAGAATAACTTGGCCCGTACTCCACCGAGTTTGACTGCGGAGTAATTCACGAAGCGAAGCTGAGTGAATTATGTAGCGGTCAAACGAGGTGGAGTGCAGACCAAGTTATTCTCATCGAGTGGGTTTCTGATTTTATCTCCAACCGTATAACATCATTTATTGCTGGAATAACTAGCCAAATTAGCCATTGAGTATTGGGTACAATACTTTCACGGCCGTGGAGTACGAGTTCCTAGCGTTAAGCCTATGGAAAAAAAACTGATGAGATAATTCATCATATAAATCTTAGGCATCTCACGCAGCATCCTTCCTAGTAGTTACAATGACCTAATATCTTCTAAACCTCTGTCACAGATAACTAGAACACCTCACCTAACACCCTACCACGTGGCCTCAACCATCCAATATTCTGTAACTCTTCATTACTAAATGCCTATACACGATACATACTGCTGCTTGGGGTATAGTAATTACAGTGTTCATACCAAGGCTGAACTTTTCATACCAAGGCTAACGTTTTTATACCATGGTTGACCACATGATGCAGTTTAGACAAATGAGATCGAAGTTGATGTATGAAGATATATGAAGAAAACATACAATTCACTCGATAAGGGTGGACATTGCTTATCCACCGATCAGAGGTCAACATGTTGCCATATTTATAAGTATTTGGAGGTATATAGTGTAGGGAAACAAGTCCCTGGAGAAAGAATATTAAAAGTACTCAGTAAGCATCTAAAGAATTACATACTTCGGCCAAAGGCCTCGTTAAGTAATTTCTTAGATGCTTACCTTGTACCCGGCACTAGTATCCCAGTCATCCTTCATCACATAGAGCTATTTACGCATCTCACCCATTGTAACCACATTGCCTCATCGACCCAATGGCTTGTAACCATCCATTACATAGTAATAACTGATTATCATTGATATAATGATCTGAATGATTTGGTAATACATGTACTCGTTTGGGTGTATGGCAGCCTTAAAGACTTCAGAAAAGCCACCTATCAAATTGATAGCTGATCAATTACTACTGCAATAAATATTTTGTCATTACCTCTTTAGTAACCATCAATGTGGAGGCAAAAGATCAATATATCCTGCATGTCAATATAAGATTCCAGTCTTTAACTCATTGGACAGATTTTGTAGAGTTTATTCTACAAATCATTAAGATTTCCAGAATGTTCCTGGAGCCACCACTCACCAGAATATTACTCTGATCACTTTAGAATTTTTAAAAAATCCTTTTTATTCTACTATTCACCTATCTGGCCAGAAACATCTGGTCATGTGACCCTCCAAATGCCTTCCAAAGACGCTGACAACAGGTCAGTCCGCCATCTTACTGGTGACAGCAAATCGCTGTTTGAGTGTAAAAGTCTAATTGAATAAATTAAACAAACAAATAATTAACGTCAAAGATGAGGCCATCACATATTTATTTGATCCGAAACTGCAAGAGATATCTGATATTGTCAAGGGAAATGAGTGAGAAGAACTTTACTCGACCCTACATATCAATTACTATCGGGAATAGATGCCTGAATCCAGCAATAGGTTTTGCATTGCATAGGTGCTTAAGCAAAATGGTGGCCCCCATGCCTCGAGCGTCAAGATAGCGCCACCTACTTCCGGGCGGGGACGGAGAGTTTTTCAGATTTTTCAGGTTTCAGATTTTTCTATTCATCCAGTTTATTAGTTCAGTTGTAACTTCGTATATACTCTCCCATATCAGTCTCCAACCACAGTCTATGCCTCCTTCTCCCTCGTTACGTCATTATACTAGTTCCGTTCCACTAGCTTTGTTCAGTTCTCGTTTTGTCTCGCGAGAACTGACTCCGCATAACGTGTTCTCTCCCCAGCGTTCGTTCTTTATGACGTTGTAAACAGAGACCACGTGACGCCACTACTGGTAACCGGCGTGTTGCTGTAACAGGTAAACACGCAATCCCAGCTCTCCCAGCGGATTCTCCGCCACAGATGAGCTGTAACTGAGTGGGATTACTGTGCTGGAGAGTGACTGCCCTGGGGAGGCAGTGTTTGTAGGTGTAATAAAGAGGTGGGGTGAGGCGAGGTGAGTGATGCTGGTTATGATCAATGACCGTGATATTCATACGTAGACTCTGCAGGTTTCTGTTATCAGTATTCACACACGACACTGACCTCACCTTGAACCCCAGCTGCAGTCCCAAGGAGCTGCAGTTATGAATATTCATAACGCTTGAATACTCATTTGACGAATTCGGTAGAGCACATGGCATGAACTAGAGACATTAATACAGGTGTTTCCGTTCAGCGCCGCCAAACGGTGCGTTGTCCAGTTAGGCCGCCTCTCGAGCCCAGCTTCATACCTGTAGCAATATACTGAAATCACAGCTAGAGTGTGGATAGTGGGTGTGATTGCAAAACTATTGTTTCACATGAGATCGCAGTTTTCCTTTTTTCCAAGGAAATCCTTGTTTTCATGTTCAGTTTATAAAATTCCCCAGCTCCATTCCATGGCCGATAACTATGTATTTTCCATGTTTTCTCGGTCTCTCTTAGGCAGTAAATTTCACATGAAAAATATTTCTTTTTCTCATGACCCCAACTGACATCCCTGACATAAGATAGGACTGTTGGGACATAGAGCATTGTAACAACGCGCATTGGCTCCCTAAACCTAAGATAATTGTTTTGAATTTCCCAGAGAGGCGCTCATCATTGGCCTGCTGGTCATATTAAGCAACGAAGATTCTGCTGGAAGACTGAGCTACATGGTCAACATCGGGGGGCAAAATGGCTGCCCCCTATATGGATAGCTATACGCAGTATATGCTTGACAGGCATTATCATAAAACTGGATGAGTTTTAATCTTGGCCACTGTATGCCATGATTGGAGTTTGGTATAGTGATTTCACAAGGCGAAGCCGAGTGAGGTCCTGAGCCAAAGCTCCAGGAGTGGCATGAGCTGGCCACGATTAAAACGAATCAGGTTTTAATTTTATCCTACCCTGTCTCCTCGATTTTGGAATATACGTGATAACAATTCTGTATGCCACTAGTGGCATATAAAACTCCGTATGCCAGTCAGCGTGGCATACGGAAACTCAATGTTAAGCCCATGGGATTTTATTTTAGTGGTAGGTTAAGAATCGATGGGTTGTTTCCACCAGAGGTGCGTAATTCGTAAATACATGATCGGCTCAGCAAATTTCGACTCCAATACAGAAGCTTATGATAATGGAGTTGCGAATATGATGCCGATGACGTGAAGCAAATTATTATCACCAGTCCCAATTGGTCCATGTCCATGACTATTGTCCCGTCCCTGTCTTATAACAGGCGGGAAACAGTGGGTTGCGAGTGACCAGATGCTTCCTACTCAGGAACACAATATCCTAGACTGGCTCCAGTCCCTGCATCCTATGGCTACCTTCCTCGTTGGGATACAGGCTCCAGTCCCTGGATCCTATGGCTACCCTCCTTGCTGGGATACAGAGACTGGTACAATCGGTAATGGTGTTGGATTTCTGGTGCTGTTTAGCTCCAGTATTCCCATCACTCTCAATACAGATATCATAGCTACTGGTCAGATATCTGCTGAGAGATTGATACCTTCTCACTTTGATCTCAATAAGGTCGCAGTCGGGAGCAGGGGAAATTTATTGCTTTGACAATACAGGCGGCCAGTGAACTAAAGGAGGGGAGGGGGGAGTGGTAGGAGGATGTATAGGGTTACTGGGAGCGGCTTAGGGCCATAAACAGGAGATTCTCTTCATAGTGGGCAAGTCTTTGATTCATGGGCCAGTCATAAACTTTAATTTTGATTGTGTTTAATCATTTAATGAATGTTCATAATCAAAGACTTGAGCAAGTCTAGCGATATCCCTGACCCTGACCGTCACCCGCATAACGCGGGGACCGTGCTCGTTACCGTGGAGACGGAGTTACAGGTGCACACATCCGCTTATCTGTGTTCAGTTTTTATCAGGAATAAAACACAGTGAGCAGCAAAGAGCAGCAGGTTAATGAACAGGTAATATGTAACAGAGTGTAGTTGTAGTAGGCTGTGAGGTTGTCACAGATCGTGATGATACAAGTCGCTTATCTGTGTTGAGGTTTTATCAGAACGTGAATGAGATGAGACGAGGTATAAAGCAGTGAGCAGCACAGGAGCAGCAGGTTATCAGGATAATGAGCAGGTGATAGATAATAGAGTGATTGTAATGAGGTTGTCACAGATCGTGAGGATACATACACAGCATTACCATGATTTGGATCTGCGTGGTCGTATTCTCCGTATAGTTGACGTATAGTAATACTCCAAGCGAAAGCGAGAAGTATTTAGTAGAAACTGAACGAGAGTTAGACTTGTCAGTGTTTATGCCACGACGGGAAGGTCGTGTATTACTACGCGAAGCGTTAGCTGAGCGTAGTGAGGAACAGACCTGACCAGAGTGGCATAGACACTGACAAGTCTAACTCGAGTTCGGTTTCGTATTTATCCTACCCCGTCTCTACCCTTTTGGATTATTCAAATATAAATATCGATTGAACGACCAACCGGAACGTTTGAGTCCAACTGGAACTTTTTTCGGAGCAGCTCACAATCTGGTCGCTGATTGGTCAATTTTTGTATGCCCCTAGAGGCATAAATCGCACTTTATGTCATGGCATGCCGCATAAAATTTGCCTATTTTATGCCTATGGACC
The DNA here is from genome assembly GCA_950022655.1 of Alentia gelatinosa. Classification (NCBI taxonomy): domain Eukaryota; kingdom Metazoa; phylum Annelida; class Polychaeta; order Phyllodocida; family Polynoidae; genus Alentia; species Alentia gelatinosa. The sequence goes on from OX465587.1 coordinate 36,162,039, forward strand.
GTTTTTATTAGGGGTAGGATAAAATGCATTATCCTACCCCTAATAAAAAACTCAATAGGCTTAACATGGGACTTGTTAATTTCACGGGTGTGGCATAAAGTGTTGTTTATGCCACTACTTTCTGATACTGAAAAAAAATATGGAAACGGGGTAGGATAAAATCTAGACGCCACTCGTTTGAGTTTGAGCTTATTTATGCCACGCATTTTGTTGGCTCCATAATTTCACGAGTCGAAGACGAGTGACATTACGGAGCCAACAATATGAGTGGCATAAAAAAACTCAGCCTCAAACTCGTGACGTCTCTTGATAGTGTCAACTTCAAGGAGACTACAGCCACACAGATCCAAATCATAGTAATGTTGTATTTATTACTCACCTTTCGACTAATTTGTAGGAAAAAATCTTGTAAATAATCAGAAGTTCAACACAAGCGCCGTGCGTTGTCTATATAAAATAGTTCCTAAAATGTTCGTCAGATGGCTGATAAAGCAGTATTCTCCTAATACGGCTTTCAATATTCAGTAGCGATCTGTAGGCCTCATAGGCTTATTTTGAAGACTCCGTATTAAGTGGGTGAAAAAAGTTGAGGCGAGTAGGCAACATGTATACTGTTAGAATATACAAAATAAACAGCTGATAACAGAGGTATAAGATAGGGAGTTATCTCAGTGGTTAAAACACTGGACTAGTAATACCAAGGTTGTAGGTTCGAATCCCACTGCAGCCACCTTTCTCCTTCGTCCTCAGCAGTGATAGACTTTCTGCTTTATCAAAGGCTTGTCCTTGTCATACCATATCTATGTGATGTGGGAAGTAAAAGAACTTTCACCTTCGTAAATGTGGAGAGGTGAGATTTCTACCTGAATGCACTGCATGAATTTGATCACCACCCCTGTGGCGCAAACCCAGAGAGAAAAGCTGAACCTGAGATAGTATCTATATACCCTCAGGGTCCCCTGCGATGTGATACCGACAACCCTATAACCAAACACAAATATTGAATAAATACTACTCTTTACCCTTTTAGGACAGGATAGATGATGCCCAGAGACATCAATATGATAGTGAAGGTATCACTAATCATAAACCAATAACCACTTTTCAATTTGTTATTGTTGTGCTTTATCATATGTTCTGTTCATCAATTATTGTGATTATCTTTCGCCCTTATTTTCCAAATACCGTAAATTCCCACGTTTAAGACGCATCTCGCGTATAAGACGCACCCTCAGTTTGGGCGAATCCTATAAAACGCACCAGGGGTTTGGTTCGTGTATAAGACGCATCTTATATGCAGGAATTGACGGTAATTTTGGTAAATTGATGAGCTCTCAATTCGACAGGTGGTTTCCATTTTCTGTGAGGTAATTTTAACAAAAAGCTAAATGAAATAGAAATTTTGAAAAAGGTACTGATATATTTGATTGTTGCAGGCGAGTCACTGCGAGGAGCAGCTGCAGACGCAGGTGGCGGGGATGCGGCAGCAGGTCCACGCACGGCGATCCTCCATGCACGCACACGTCCAGCAGCTCGGCCTGCTACGGGAGGAGGTAAGTCACGTCTCACTGAGGGTACACACGCATGACTCACTCATGTCTATGTCAAAGCAGTGTCATGCAATCATAGATCATTCACATCTATATCAAAGTCGTGTCATGCAATTATGTCTCATTCACTCACATCTATGTCAAAGTAAAGTCACACAGTCATAGCTCATTGACATCTATGTCAAAGTTTAGTCACACAATCATAACTCATTCACATCTATGTCAAAGTGAAGTCAGACAATCGTAGCTCATTCACATCTATGTCAAAGTTAAGTCACACAATCATAACTCATTCACATCTATGTCAAAGTGAAGTCAAACAATCATAGCTCATTCACATCTATGTCAAAGTTAAGTCATACAATCATAACTATTTCACATGTATGTCAAATTAAAGTCACGCAATCACAATCTCAGTCAGATCTATGTCAGAGTGAAATCATGGCTCATTCACAGCTATGTCAAAGTGATGTCACACAATCATAGATCGTTAACATCTATATCAAAGTGACATCACACAATCATACTCAAATTAACGTCACGCAGTTATGACTCATTTACATCTATGTCAAAGTATAGGTCACACAATAACTATCTTGGTCAGACCTATGTCAAAGTGACATCATGGCTAATTCACATCTATGTTGACGTAACATCACACAATCATATTCATTTACATCTGTCAAAATGAAGTCACACAATCATAGTCAGCATATTGTCATGATGGTACCTTTTTTCTAATAGGAAAAGCTTTCATGACTGCATAGTCATAAGACACTATAAGATCCTATCATATTTAATGTCAGTGTTGTAAGTCATCAAAGTAGTTATCATATTTCTTCATGTCATTATATACTGTCATAATGGCGCCTTTTGTATTGGGAAAATAGTACATGACTGCATAGTCAGAAGACAGTATGAAATACTATCATATTGATATCAGTCATCAATAAAGTTATCACATTTCTTCACGTCATTATATGTACATATAATACACATACCATACTACATGAGTTCATACGTCATAATGACGTCATATCGTACGATCCTTTATACATCACGATGACGTCACGCACGTGAGTCAATACGTCACGCTGACGTAACACAGTGGTGAGTGCGGGTCACGATACGACAGTCTTTTTAGCGCCAGGTTTTGCCGGCTGGCGTTACCGTGGGCGTGTCGCACACACCGACAATTGTCTTTTCCTGTTTTTTCCCTCCTTTTCACAATAATCCGCGGCATCCAGTGACATTTTGTGAAAGGTTACGACGACTAAATACACATGTGTCACCCAGTGCCTCATTCTACCTCGACCCCTTCCTGTCTTGTCCATAGAAAAGCATAGATTAGCATTGGTGCCGTTTCTTACTGTCTAGTACAGATTGATTGAACCTTTTGGAGATTGCATAAAAGATCTGGATTACGAGGCTTTAAAAAACCACAAAAATAATTTATGGAGCTCAGTAGGTAAAAATCGCACCATTGATGAACGCAGAATGGTGTTGGATTCCCAGTTGTGGTACATCTATTTCCTATCTCATAGATACTTTCACATTGTGATGTCAAAGGCATAGGATGGGGGTGAATGGCAATCCATTGTCGATATTATGCCATGAAATCACTGAAAAGAAATATGTACCTGTAAACGTTTCATATTTCGTATGAAAAGTCTTCATACAAATTCCCATTGTGAACCATAGACACATGATACCTCCATGTCTGTGACTTGGGATCATTACCAGCTCTGGAATCTTAAAGCCCCCATACACCCACTCTGTATAGATAATTGTAACTTCAGGTCATATCTGTGTTAAATTTCCACCTGGACAGATTACTTTTGTGAGATTCAGTGATGCATGATGGGCCATAGATAAAGGTATTTTTTTTTTATATTGGTTGTATATGGGAGTACACGACAGCTTGCTTATGTGAGATTCAGTGATGCATGACACGCAGTAGATAAAGGTTGTATATTGGAGTACACTGCATAGCTTGTGTGTGTGTGATTCAGTGATGCATGACACCCAGTAGATAAATGTGGTATATGGGAGTGCACTCTACAGCTTGTTATGTGAGATTCAGTGATGCATGACATCCAGTAGCTTAAGGTGGTATATTGGAGTGCACTGCACAGCTTGTTTGTGTGAAATTCAGTGATGCATGACACCCAGTATATAAATGTGGTATATTGGAGTGCACTGCACAGCTTGCTTATGTGATTCATTGATGCATGAAGAGCCATATTGAACTGCACAGCTTGTTTGTGAGATTTATGCTGAGCCATAGATAAAGGTGGTATATAAGTGTGCACTGCAGAACTGTTTGTGAAGACCACATGAAGTTCGATACACATTGATTTCTCCGGGGGCAGCCTGTGTGTGGTTGAGTGTGTGACAGATGGGGGGGGGGGGGGGGGAGATTAGTGGGGGGATGGGGGGGGGGGGGGTGGCTAGGTCAGGTACATGAAGGTGACCATGGTTTGGTAGTTCACGGTGGTTAAATAGGTTTCAGAATCTTCACCCTTCAACAGCCGCACATTATTCACCGTGTACCTAGGGCAGGCACCGTAACCAATTGTGATGTATATTATATGGCAGGCCTTTGGTCTATTTTGTTAAAATAATTTACAAATCTAAAAGTACCAGTAATTTATAGGCCCTCATTTGAACTCTCCGATATTTTACAGAACTACTGGCAGCACCCACCCAAATATGTCATATAATTTTAAAAAAATAAATAAAACAAATTCCCATAGATTTTTTGAAAATTTGCACAGGAACAAAAAAAGCCTCGTGCTGACTACGGACTTGGATGACTGTGTCCTGACATGCCCGTGGGAAGGGTTTAAGGGTGGGGTATTCTATTAGGGTATGTGCGTGCGGCCGTGGACATGCGTGCATACAGATAATTTAATGTACCTACATAAGCTACCATGTCAAGAAAGTGTATGCTTTTTCCAAGCCGTTGCATTTCATCCTTCAGCATTATGATGATGCAGAAAAAAACTTAAAACTCAAACATCCAATGTCTGCTATCTACTTGATTATTCTATTGTGTGATCAGGGGACAGTGTGAGTGCCTATCTGCGGAGTTTAATGAATAGTCATGAGACATATGACACCGAAACGGTTGCGTGTATTCACAAAACCAATTTTATTCATGACACCTTAGATCGATTATCTGAGGTCATGAACCTTCTGAATACAAGGGATAAGCCACAGAAGAGGCTCTTGTTGACAGCTTTTATACACTCAGCAGCAGTCTGAAAAGTCTATATTACTGGCACAATGAGTGATGGGTCACATAAAGTGAACTAAAACAGGCTGATGATAACCCAGATATGGCAGTTTTCCATTTTTTTATTTCCATTTTATAGAATTATTTGTTTTTGTATAAAACAAAGATAGTATAAATGGATTCTCATTCACTCCAATAAAACAGTGTCTTGAACCTCCCCACTGACCCCCAACCGCAATCCATGGCAATACTGATGTTTTTCCATGTTTTCTCATTATCTCTGAAACAATAAATGCCACATGAAAAATAGTACCACCTTATCTCCTGACCCCAACTGACATTCTTGAAAAACCTGACCTCATGTAAATAGGTGATGTCATGGCAAATAGATATCGAAATTTTTACACAGAAATAATTCACGGTCTGCTGGTCTGACCCAAATCTGGCCTGTGACCTCGAGACGGTGACCTCGTCATGGTGACCTCGTCATGGTGACCTCGTGCTTATGACCCGTTTCTTTCTTTATGACCTCGGGGTGACCTTGGTGATCCGACCTTGTATCACTTTTCAGATTCTTTAATGATATTAGAAAAGAAAGAAGTAAACTGACTCTACCTGGAGAAAAGAGCCTAGAGGCAGCGTATCGTATCCGAGGTGGACATTCCTTTGGGTTTCTTTTCATGCTTACATCTCTATGAGTTTTCACCTTTTGATCGCGTTTTCTTAATCTATGGCAGCTGAACTTCATGGTATGTTTTACATAGCATACATATATGTCTGTTGTTTGATAGTTTTAAGTTTAAGTTTTATTTTATAGTTCTTTTTCAAATTTTAGAATTGATACCACTTTTATGGTCAATATAATAGTCCAAAATAACGGGCAAAATATTAACCCTTCAGGACAACTATGTTTAGATCGCATTTTTCATGATTATATGGTATCTGGACTGCATAATGTTTTGCTTGCATGTATGTCTGTTATATAATAGAGTTAACTCGTACTTTTACAATAGACATTATACACATTCTATTAATTGATTAATGAATCATTTATTCCCATCTGCATACTGCATACTAGTTGTATGATAAACTTGCATTCTTCCTAATATTATTATGTCTCTCATCATCTATTAACCATTCCTATCACTGTTGTTATAACACCTAGTACATAGGATGCTGAATTTGATTGTAACATTTTTACATGACATAACCAGACACGATCGGGCCTAGATTGAAAACCAAATGTAATGTTTGAATCTATGACCAATAAACAAATAAAATAAAAAAAATTCTAGTGATCAGGTAATAGTGCAACACAATAGGTAAAATATATGGCTGGGAGTCGTGAGTCCTGGGTTCGTTTCTCGTTTGTTCTTCTGCAGACATCTGATATCTCACGTCAGTGCCCCGATATGACCCTACTTGTCGCCCTGGTGGTAAACTCTAGAACCACTCCGTACTTACGTCTAATGCAGCTTCACTAATCGAGATGCCACTTCCGCCATGCACATGCGCAGAGAGGGGCTGCTGACGTCACAGAGAGACATCTGACGTCACATCCGTGCCGGCCCGAGCGGGCTCAGCCTCCGAGTGGTAGCAAACACTGTAGCTGGAATCAAGAAGTGCCATGGAGATTATCTTTCCTCTAGTCTTTTTTTTTTTTTTTAAGATTGCGTGTCTTTTTTTTCGGCTGGTCCTGGTCAAAGTGCGGATGTGGCGCTACCCTTGATCTCAATCCGCTGACCAGGTGTTTTCTGTGTGTGTCGGGGAGGGGGGAGTTGGTGAGGCGTGGGATGGGATGTTGTGAGAGGTGGGAGTAGGGCGTGATAGATGGCGGCGTGTTGTGGTTCAGCAGAGTAAGATAAGAGGTACTTGGGGTAGTACAAGTGAGGGTGAGGTCTGGAGTAGAGTGTGCCACGTCCCCCACAGATCTGTTGTGGCACTCAGCGCTTACTGATCTCTGCTCCAACCCGGTCACGTGAGATGCGCCACGAGCGCCGACGACATTCGGAATTCACACGTGTTGAACTGCCCGATCTGTCAAACAGATGTAGAAGCTAAATTACGGATGTATTATGAGATGGAGGAAAACTGTAAATGTTAGACGAGCCTAACTGACGTAACCACTGTTGTCCTTCATCCCCAGCAGTGGTACATTTACTACTATATCAAAGGCCAATCCTTCTCATACCATGTCTATGTGGTGTGGGAAGTAAAAGAACTCTCACCTAGGTAAATGTGTAGGGGTGAGCTTTCTACCTAAATTCATCTCATAGATTCGGTCAAACCCAAAGTAAGTCTAATAGAACCTACTGGACATTGAACTACCAAAACAAACGGATAAACAAACCACAAGTATCTCCTTGAACTATAAGCTAGTACAGTGTGTTTCCACAGTTGACGAGACTGCCACTTTGAATGTGCATATGACTTTTGTTGACAAAACAAAACCCTGCGATACATGATGTATTCACCTCTCAAGGAGGTAGGGGATGGGGAGCTGGCTCAGAGGTTAAGGCACTGGACTTGTAACCCCAAGGCTGTAAGGCTGTATTCAAGTCCCACTGCAGCCACTATTCTCCTTAACCCCCCAACAGTGGTAGATTTACTGCTATATCAAAGACCAATCCTTCTCACAGTATATCTATGTTGTGTTAGAACTGAAAGACCTCTCACCTCGGTAAATGTGTAGGTGTGAGATTTCTACCTTATTTCATCTCATAGATGCGATCATTATCAAACCCAAAGTAAGTCTAATAGAACATATACATGTATATCTTGTTAAACGAGGCCTAGCTTCGCACTGTCTTCACCCACCGCTTTGTAACAGAACGAAACAAATTATAACCCCAAAGTCTAATAGAACATATAGGACATTAAACTACCCAAACAACCAACAACAACCATCAAGGAGGTAGTCTCAAAAGTAATCAGGCTAAAAAATTAGGATATATCATATGAAATACTGACGTATGGAGCAGATGTTGCAGGGATACGAACATACTGCACCGCTCCGGTTTATTGTAACGCAAAACGAGTTTCTGTAGGTTGCTCTAGCGGTGCAGTGTGGGATACGAACAGGGCGCGGAATCTATGCTTGGAGAGTGAGAGTGGGGTCCCTACAGGGTGAAGACGCCCTGGGGTAAAGCGATTACTCGGTATCAGATAAGGTTAAGTGTACTCTAGAACCCAGCCAAGTGGGACAATCTCAGGGTCGAGACACGTCAGGGAAATATCAAATAAAATTTGCATCCTCAAGGTCAATGGAACGTCAGTAAATGTACGAATTTGTAAGGAAAACTGATACTTTGTAAAATGTTAGGGTAAGTTTACTTTTGTCAGATAAAAAGTGGAATTTCTATATCTAGGCATGAAGAACTTGTCAACTGTGAACCCCCTATTGAAAAATAGGATTTTAATCCGGGTCAAAATGCCGCAAGTTGCTGGGAGACTCCTTAATGGAGTGCGCCACAACCGAGATTCTATTGCATACACATACTCTACATCTCTAGATGAGATACATGGTAGATGTGCAATAATTCACTGGTAGAGGGTGGGATGAATGGTGGGAGAATGGGAGTAGAATGTAGGCTTGTCTGAGTACAGACAGAATAAAGCCGGGCCCCCACCTACCACGATCCTGGTCCCGATAGGCCCCTACGACTGCCTTCCCGACACCATACCGATTCTATCGTGAGGTCAGCAAAAATCGTGGTAGGTGGAACAGGTTTCTGCGATTGGCTGCGATAAGCTGCGATTGAAAACGCCAATCATAGAGGTCCCGATAAAATCCAACATGTTGGATGTTTCGTAGCCTGTCATAGGGTATCGTAGCCTATCTGGAAGATATCGTGGTCGTTGAGTATAATTCACAGATTGGATCACGACATGGGTCTACGATTCTGGGACCTTTGAAATGCCCAATTCGTAGCCATCGGGGAGTATGTCGTAGACCATCGTGGTAGGTGGGGGCCCGGCTTAAGGACTGCTGCTGAGTGGTTGACATAGACGACTCTGTTCACATAATTCAGTTCTCTGGACCAGAGATAGCAGCCTTCTGCTTGTCCATGTAAATTTACGTTTTCGTTTTCAACATATATATACCATCATTTTTCCATGTATAAAAAGAATTGATATTAAGGTGTGCAGACAAGGCGGTGAACTTAGACTTCTCCTATCACAAGAAAAGAGATTTCTGATACACCATTTCCTCAAAACCCGCAAGTAGGAGGAAATGTGAAAAAGTTTTTAAGAACAAGAATTGATATTAAGCCCGATTCATGCTATCAATACAGTGGTTTGAACCTCCCCACAGACCCTCACCCCCACACACGGATGTGTTTTTCTACGTTTAAAACGGTTTTCTCAACCGCTGACTGAGGGAGCAAATTCCACATGACAAATATCCCCTTTTTTGACTGACCCCAACTGACATCCCTGTTCGAGTCAGACCGTAGGCAAACAGTGACTATTTTTAACGATTGGTGTAGGAGAGCTCTTTGTAAAGTTCAGCTGTGGTAGAGCCCGTCAATAGGATCAGCCAGGTACCAGCTTTCCCTTTTTTTACTTTTAACACTGAAGAGCTCAATTCAAAATTGCTTGCATTAGCTTGACTCAAATGCTAAGCCCCTTATAGAAATGAGGATATGAAAATACTCTTGACACTAAATGACCCTCAAGAAATATCGCTAAGTACATTATTATAAACCTTTTTTTAATTAAAGAAAAATATAAATATAGTTTACGGGTATGTAATCCAAAACTTCAATTCGTTCTAGACTTCGGCAGTAAGTCTCATAGAATGAATTTGCAAATCCACTAAATGAGGTCGAGGGGAGCAATATAATGATATAACTTATTGCAGGTATTCCGATGAATTGAGGAGTGTTCAAAATTTCAATATTTGCATTCATAACGATCAACATTCTACAATATCCACAAGTTAGATGCACCCAGCTAAGTCCGAACAGCTCCCAGCGGCCAATGGCTCACCAACAGGCTTGTACCATGGGCAACATTGAGGTGTTTTCCATGTTTTCTCAGTCTCTCTGAGGCAGTACATTCCATATGAAAAATGTTTCCACCTTTTTTTCCTGACCCCCAACTGACCTCACTGTAAGACAAACAGATGAAGGGTAGCCGGGTGAGTTGAATAAGACGAATAGATGAAGGGGGGTGAGGTGAATAAGACAAATAGATGAAGGGTGATGGGGTGAGTTGAATAAGAGGAAGAGTTGAAGATAGATGGGGTGTGTTGAATAAGACGGATAAATAAAGGATGGCTAGGTGAGTTGAAAAAAGCGAATAGATGAAGGGTGGCTAGGTTAGTTCAAAAAGACGAATAGATAGGGGAGGTGAGTTGAAGGGAGGTGGGTGAATTGAATAAGATGAATAGATTAAGGGGTATGAGGTGAGTTGATAATGAATAGAGGAAGGTGTTAGAATGAGCATCACCATCAGATGAGGAGTTGGATGATAACCGCTAGTAAAGATGACAGTTTGATATCTTGTGTAGTGTACATTCTGCTTCTACATGAGACTGTCCTGCCACAAGGTTAGAAAGTAGGCCGTGAGACGCCGCCAGGTGGGGGTGCAGGGCAAACAAACATGGCGGCCACAGGTGGTGAGCAGACGCTGAGCAGACGCTGAGGATCACCTGAACCTGTTCCCGGCGGGTTCTCAGACGTATACAAACACACAGGCGGGAACCAGCATCTGGGGTGGCCACTCTCACCCCACCGTACACTCTCCAAGCTGAGGTTCAGTCTAGGTGGGCAGTGTAGGAGAGAGGAGATCGCGGGGGGAGAGTGTGGGGAGTATAATCGTGTTTGCACCACTTGACTTTTTGGTGTGATTGTTGTTGTGGTGCGGGCTGCTGGTTCCTGGATTGTATGCAGGGAACGTAAAATGTCTGACTGGTACCGTGCTTAAACGCCTTGACTCAAGCTCGCTTTACACCTTTCTGTGAAAAAAGCTTTAAAGGACATAACAATAAATCTCCCTGTCCTCCTTTCCGTACACTAACATAAGTCGTCTTTATACCAGACACTGGTCTAGGTCCTGTTTCCACTATACTGATGATAAATCTGTTTTCATATATTTTTGCAATAGGTGATTGAGCAGCTGATACATGGAGTATTTTCACGCTTGCTCTGTTTTTTTTCCTGCAGACCCTCAGCCCCATGTCGTGTCTGAAAATACTTTTTTCTTGGTATCTCTGAGGAAGCAAATTCCACATGCATCCTTTTTTCTGACCTCACTAGCATATCTAAGCTGGGACAGGCATCGAGAACAATATGCCATATCTAGACTAAATATTCGAGTCCCACTGCAGCCACTTTTCTCCTTCACCCCTAGCAGTGGTAGGTTTACTGCTATATCAAAGGCCAATCCTTCTCATACTATGTCTATGTGGTGTGGGGAGTAAAAGAACTCTCACCTTGGTAAATGTGTAGGGGTGAGATTTCTACCTGAATTCATCTCATAGATTCGATCACCACCCTCATAGTGTAAAAGAACCTTGAGAAAGTCTGGTAAGGACCTATAATGGTTGACTGGACGTTAAATCAAACCAAACAAAATTTCAAGAGCGCAAATAGAACACTCAAATTGCATACATGATCCTGGAACTATATTCCATTCCAGCAGGCAAAAACCTAATCAATCAGTTATTTCGGCCGACGCTATAGTTACATCTTGTGGAGGGTTGTTGGGGGTATCGGTTGGGGTATCGCCTGAAAATTCTGGTGGGTGGAAGCGCATTTTTTATCATTTCAACAGACGCCCTGCCCCAGGTCCCAGCAACTTTGTCAATAATTGACGCCAGACACCCCCAACAGACACTCTCAAACCCAGCAACCGAAAGCAGATGTCTGGCAGATGACCATCGGGCAAGATACCGACCTGCTGCACCATCCAGACAAAAACTTAATTTCATGAGATTTTCCAGCAACCCTTGCAACCCTTGTACGGGCGTTGTACAACGTTTTCGTCTGGTTGGTGGAATACAGGCTTTACTCACTCATCTAATCTCATTCCATCTATCACTTGTATGTATTCAATCTGACACTATTGCTCATTATTGAACAGAGAAACTGAAAAACTATTGTCCCATACCCATACACCTTGTTTAAGAGTGATATTACTGTGGAGGTATCTCCTTCTGCCCACAATATATCGTCACCAAAAACTCCACTCAAAATGGTATCTGGATGCTACGCTTCGTAGCCCGCATACCTCGGTTTTCAGTAGGTGACAGACGGACTTTTTTAAGGATTTATGTCAGAACTTTGTCAATAATTGACGTAGGAACTTCTAATAAACATCAGTAGAGAGCTATAGCTGTGCGGAAAACAGTTGGTGAGTTTATATTGTGATTCGTGATAGGCAACTTATGATTATTTGTCATTGTTTGTTACATGTTTCGCCATGAGTGCGAGAATGTCACCTCACGAAAACGAAGTGGCTGGCGGCAGAACGGCTGAGGCCAAGCCCAGCGATGATTGTGATGATTATTTTTTGACTTCCCTAAATAAAGTATTTTAAGAAAGGTAAAAAACTGATATCCCTGAGTTTAGAGACACATGAGAGGAGTAGGATTCGTATATTTTCCAGCTTTTTGGGGGGGAGACCTCACTATGACTGTGTAAATTTGCTGCCCTTCAGATCAACCTTCTGACGGAGCAGAAGGCCGAGCTGGAGCGACGGATGGCGGCCATGACGGACGACCGCAACGCGGGCAGGTCCACGCTGGAGGAGGCCCAGGACCGCATCACCATGCTGGAGAAGCAGAAACAGGAGAACGAAAAGACGGTACGCCACATCACCAGTCTTAACACTTTCAGTCCGACCCCACATGCCTAGTCCAACAAATATGTAGCAATATACCCCCAGGGGACGATGTTCTCTATAGCAATGGTACTGGAAGTTATTCAACAGGTGCATTTGATATGTATTGCCTTAGTTATGTATGGATCACTCACACTGAATAAAGATGCCTATAGTGTTTATAGCATCTTTTGGATGCCTATAGCATCTTTTGGAGGCATTGTTCGTCCCCTACATGGCAGTGCCTCAAGGCATCACTCAGACTGTCAGGGCTAACAGTGATGCCAGCTTTCCATTTTTCTATGGAAATCCACTTTTTTTTACCTTTAGCATATAGAATTCTTTTTCCTTGTGTAAAACAATAATTCACGCCAATAGAAGGGTGGTTTGAACCTCGGCCCTATGCTCTAGCAGACACTGACATATTTTCCATATTTTGATATCTCAAGAGTTACCATTTTTTTTCACCTTAGCTGACATCCCTATAACCTATCGGGCAGATTAGTGGCTGGAAGCACTCATATAATTATCTTATCTCTGTATACCACTTTGAAGTTATCAATATTGGATTCATTAAGAAATAGAGTTTGTTTTAATTGCTGTCCCTGTATTCTTTCATTATATTTATATTTTATATCATTGAATTGCCATTGCTATTTACATTGGCTTTCCCATATTCAATATTATAATCTGGTTCCAGGAAGCTCTAGACCGTTTTCATTTACTTATTCATTCATGCTGTAATTTCCTCACACCTATAGCAGTTGTAGACTTTCTGCTTATTCAATGGGATATCCTTCTCATACCATATCTATGTGATGTAAGAATTAGAAGGAAACCCACGAGATGAAAATAGCTTGGTCCGTTTTACACCCAGTTTGACTGCAGAGTAATTCACGAAGCGAAGCTGAGTGAATTACTCTGCGGTCAAACGAGGTCAACTCTGCGGTCAACTCTGAGGTCAACTCTGCTGTCAATCTCACACTTCTCCTCCTCCTAAAAACAGACAAACAAATCTCTCACTTCCCTTCCTCCTAAAAACAGACAAGCAAACCTCACACTTCTCCTCCTCCTAAAAACAGACAAACAAATCTCACACTTCTCCTCCTCCTAAAAACAGACAAACAAATCTCACACTTCTCCTCCTAAAAACAGACAAACAAATCTCAAACTTCTCCTCCTCCTAAAAACAGACAAACAAACCTCTCACTTCTCCTCCTCGTAAGAACAGACAAACAAATCTCACACTTCTCCTCCTCCTCAAAACAGACAAACAAACCTCTCACTTCTCCTCCTCGTAAGAACAGACAAACAAATCTCACACTTCTCCTCCTCCTAAAAACAGACAAACAAATCTCACACTTCTCCTCCTCCTAAAAACAGACAAACAAATCTCACACTTCTCCTCCTCCTAAAAACAGACAAACAAATCTCACACTTCTCCTCCTAAAAACAGACAAACAAATCTCAAACTTCTCCTCCTCCTAAAAACAGACAAACAAACCTCTCACTTCTCCTCCTCGTAAGAACAGACAAACAAATCTCACACTTCTTCTCCTCCTAAAAATAGACAAACAAACCTCACACTTCTCCTCCTCGTATAAACAGACAAACAAATCTCACACTTCTCCTCCTCCTAAAAACAGACAAACAAATCTCACACTTCTCCTCCTCCTAAAAACAGACAAACAAATCTCACACTTCTCCTCCTAAAAACAGACAGACAAATCTCACACTTCTCCTCCTCCTAAAAACAGACAAACAAATCTCACACTTCTTCTCCTCCTAAAAACAGACAAACAAACCTCACACTTCTCCTCCTCGTCTCAGATCCGCACCCAGGAGCGGGAGATCAGCGAGCTCCAGGAGCAGTCGGTGCTCCTCCAGGACAAGGTGGAGACTCTGTCCCTCAACGCCAGCTCCAGTGTGTTTGAGAGCAGCTCCAACTCGCTCTTTAACGAGCTGGAGATGTCGCAGCACATGGAGTTCTCACAGAACCTGCCGCACTCCATGTCCACCGACTCGCTCGACAACTCCCTCTGCGCAGAGACAGACCCCGGCAACGCTAAGGTGAGAATTGTATGTTTTTAAGATGAATCATTCAACCCATACCAGGTGAGCAAGTCAGGGTTCCTACACGCCAGGAAAAATGTGGAGGAAAAAAATATTTTTTTCAAAAATAATCTCCCAAAAATATTATTTTTTTCAAGATCAGTGAATTTTGGAAAAGGGTCTATCCATTAAGTGGATGTTTAGAATTTACGAAATCTTTTACCACCCCATCTCCCGATTTCTATGCAATAGAACAAAGCATATGCAAAATTTCTGAAAATTCTGAAACCCCCCCATCTGTTTTAGATACCGATGTGTTTTCCAAATAATTTTCTGTCCCTCTGAGGCAGCAACTTTCACATAACAAATAGTTCCACTCTTTTTTTCTGACCTCAACAGACATCCCTGAATTATGTTAATGATTAATAGAACATGGCAAGAACACCCCCACGTTAAGCCGGTGTTACCTTGATAATGACAACTTCCTATCACTTTTGAACCAGGTTTCTATGATATCCCCAGGTTACAATTGTTACCTGTGTAAAAAGCAAGTGCCACCACCATGGGAACCGGGCATCACTGTGTTCTCACTCTCCAGCACAGTACAGTATTGGAGTATTGTTTACCAAGCACTTTTCCTGGTGACAATATGTTCAATTTGACAGTAGGTCAAGGTTTCATCCGGTTTGGACTCATCAGGCATCTTAATTGATTTGGCCAGGTCAAGGCATGTGATATAGTCACTTTCAGGGGATGAGGTGGTTCACCTCGGCCCATCCCAATCCATTTAAAATGAAAAGGCATTCTGGAGATTGAACAACCCAAACTCCGTCACAACTGTTAATGTGATGGTCACTTGTGTCGGTAACCGCTGTGCATTTCTGATATTGGTCTTCAATACCTCTAATGGGACCTGGTGACGAGATATTCTTTGAAAAACTGAAAATAATAGTGAATATTATTCTTCACTGGAAATTATTTCAAAAAATGGTATCAATTTAATCTAGTTGTATCCGTATCGATGAAAAGATTCATATTTTTGTTGAGAGAAGGGTCAGCTGAACTCCTTATACCACTGAGTGACACTGTCCAGCTTGAAGCTTCAGCCAGTCACGTGCCGGTCACGTGCCGGTCTCACTGCGTCTCACTGCAGTCTCGCTACAGTCTCACCCACGTCTGTCTCACATCACGCTCTGTCCTTACAACACCAGCCACCAGGGGCCTGTTCAATAATCTAGGCTCGTACTTAAAGACCCTGCTCTGTACGCCAAGGAGACCCAGGGACGACGTGGGTCTACGTTGTTCAATCTTGTGGACGACCCTTAAAGAGGTCTCCTTAGGCATAAGTTATTCAACAGACCCCTTGTGTTCGTAAGCGAAAAGTAGCTTATTACTATGTACAGTTATCGTTGCTAAGAACCGCAAAATTATATCGTGTTTGCTTAGAATCTTAACGCCTGTCAAGGTATGTGTGATTCATAATGGAAACCTGAAATCGATTTCTGAATAAGAGTTTTTTTTATGAAAGCAAGAACGACTAAGTCCCCTTGAATGACTTGATGCAGCGTTATACAGTGTTATAATCACGTATAGGTGTATTAAGTAGGTACGTTTAATCTCTGGCTCTTATGTGGAGGAACTCTCAGTGAATGATTTTTTCTGCTGGAGAACTGATTTGCATAGCAGAAATGACTTGACATGTATATTGGTATGCAAAGATAACTAAGCCTAAGTTTGAAAGATAACTAAGCCTAAGTTTGATTGAATCCGAGGCAGATTAGTTTAGCAACTATCTAATCAAAAATCTATGAATTAAGAGGAAATTTTGTTGATAGAGATTTGGATATAAAGCATTACTCATGTGTGAACCACTAATCGTCCCGTGTGTGACCGCATGGTGAAAAGTTAATGTGTTGCTCCTCTCATGGCTTCTCACAGGCTATATGCTAAATTTCTTTATTATTAGGATTATCACATGCTTTTAAGCAATGGGTAATCTGCGCAGTACAATGGGGTCCGAGTACACAATTTGCCACCAATTATTCTCACTAGCTCTAAGCTGTGTATATATAGTAAGACATCTCAAGTGAGAAATCTCACTTAGCAAAGATAGCAGCATTCCATATATACATGGTATTCCACTTTTTCATTTTCAGTAAATACGATGTATTTTCCTTTGTCAAATAAGCAGTGAATTTCACATAAAAAATAATTCCACTCAAAAATAGTCTCACTATTCACACCCCCAAATGCTTACAGCCAGAGAGAAGATATCAGGCATGAAATTTTCCCCTTTTTTTAATCGGAATTTTAGTATTTTTGAGGCTCCAATGGTCATTCTTTAGATAAATATAACGCCATGGAGAAAATAAGTTGACAAAATTAAAGAAAATGGCATTTCCGACCTCACCTGAGGCAAGAAACTCGCTTAGAATAACTGAAAATATACTTTTTCCGGATTTATTTTGGTTAAATCGAAATCCCATGCCTGTCTTATGAGAGGAGTGGCGCAGTGTGGAGTCATCAATGAAGTATGTATTCACTGATAAGGTGTGTAGGGAAACACATTTAGATATTTTGTGTGCTTCCTTTCTTTAAGATGGAGAGGGGGCATAGGGGTCAAATCTGTCAGACGGTTTGCCTACATCTTTTCTTTAAGATGGAGAGAGGGGTATTGGGGTCAAATCTTTCAGACATTTTGTGTCCATCCTTTCTTTAAGATGGAGAGAGGGGTATTGGGGTCAAATCTTTCAGACATTTTGCATACATCCTAACTTTAAAATGGAGAATTATTTGGGTCAAATCTTTCAGACATTTTGCATACAGCCTTTCTTTAAGGTGGAAAATGGGGGTATTGCAGTCAAATCTGTCTGAAATTTTGCGTACATCCTTTCTTTTATCTATTGCATACAAGGTGGAGATGGGGGGATTGGGGTCCAGTTCATCAGAAATTTTGCGTATATGTTTCTTTAAGATAGAGAGGGGTATTGGGGTCAAATCTTTCAGAAATTTTGCATATCTTCTTTCTTTAATCTATTGCATACAAGATGGAGATAGGGGGATTGGGGTAAAAAAATATGTTTCTTTAAGATAGAGAGGGGATGTTGGGGGTCAAATCTTTCAGAAATTTTGCATACATCCTTTCTTTTATCTATTGCATACAAGGTGGAGATGGGGGGATTGGGGTCTAGTTCATCAGAAATTTTGTGTATATGTTTCTTTAAGATAGAGAGGGGGTATTGGGGTCAAATCTTCCAGAAATTTTGCATACATCCTTTCTCTGATCTATTGCATACAAGGTGGAGATAGGGGGATCGGGGTCAAGTTCTTCAGAGATTTTGCGTATATGTCATTTTTGCGTACATACTTCATGGATGGCTCTCGTGTGTAAACTAACCCTGTTGTTGGTGCGGCTCGCTCAGAGCGCGGCTGCCGCTGTCAGCACGCCGCGACCCAACAAACTGCTGCTCACCTCCGTCTCGTACCCCACTCCGCCGCTCGGCGACGACGACGACGACGACGACATCGAGTGTGACGACGAGGACGACCAGCACTTCGCCGCCACCGCCAGCCTCTCCCCGCAGAGCCTGCAGGACATGCACTACCTGGCGGGCTTCAGGAGTTACGAGGTGGACTCGTACAACATGCAGGTAACCTCCCTCCTCCCTCCTCCCTCCCCCCTCCTCCCTCCTCCCTCCTCCCTCCTCCCTCCTCCCACACCCTCTACACACACCTCAAGGATCCCTCACCAGCTTGGCTTCAGCTCCTCTGCATCGCTAATTGTCACTGCAGCACGTCTTGTTGTTTTATCATTCCAAATTATATTGTTTCCTTTATGCAATTGGAGCACTATAAGGATAGAGTTTGCCCTTTTTTATCAATCGTATACAAAGACCCCATTGAAAATGTAAACCATGACCCATTATATAAAACCTGTCAGATACCATAACTGTGGTATACGGATTCAAATCTGGTGTATACGGCCTCAAAGCCATGGTATACGGAAAAAAATAGCCCCTTTGTGCTATAGAGCAAAAAAAATAGCCCCTATTGAAATACCCTTTAATGTGGTAATTAGTGGGTTTAATTTATTCGAAAAGATGGATAATAAATGCAACAAACGATGGTTATGTGGATAGGCGGTTCTGTAAACCACTTGCGTTAGCGCTCGTGTAGTACTACGCGTCAACCTCTCGTGGTTTATGGCCGCCTGTTCACAAAACCATCGATTATTGTATTTGGTGTAGGTTTGCATCGTACAGCGAACCGACTCAGATCTGCTCCGGTAGTCCAGAACACGGGCCGCAGGCAGAGTCATAGATAGTCATATCCCACATATCAGAAATGACTGATGGCCGTCGGTGAGGCAAACATGTCATATTGTCACTGACCTGGCAAATTTATTGGATAGAAAATCAATCAGCCCAACACTATATCTATCATTATAGTTTAAATGATTACATTCTATTCACCATCAGTTCATAGCGACATAGTGCCAATTTATTCATGGTTAGTAAAACTCATTATCAATGGTGTATAATAAAGATAAGACAGCATTAGGTATAGCGTAGTGATAAGAGAACTCAAATCCCTTTGCAAAAATAGGTACTAATAAAGAAATTGATGAGTGCTTGGTCTGTTTCCGTTAGCCATCACGTTTGGAGTGCGCAGTAATATGAATGAGGCGCTAGCCGAGTGAATATTCTGAAGCAACTTCAAATAAGATGGCAAATGGGGCCACAGATCAAACACGAATGTGTTTCTGATTTTATCTTAGCCTGGACAAGCCTGCACATTGAGTATGGGTAACCGTACTCGCAACCCTGTAGAGTACAAGTGCCCAACGGCTAGCCTATGGACGTTTGTACCAGGCTAAAACAATGTATAATACCACAAATGGCATTTCGTTCTGTTATCATATCGCTGTACCTGAAGCCGTCCTGTCTTATAATTGCATTGTTAAGATTACCCATTAGTGCATGGCTAGTAAAACCCATTCTTGCATGTTAACAGCATGCACCTTGAATGCTTAATAAGGCTGTTATCATAGTTTTATAATTAGAGTATCCCCATCATTGTAAGTGTGACAACATGGCACAATCATTCACTATTTACACATTATGCTACAGGTGCGTGAATAATGAATATGATTATGTCAGAGAAATCAGAAATCATTGCAGATTGATTCAGTAAATCATTGTTTATTGAATCAAGGTTTCCACGTGCTCACACACAGAACACCTTCACAACATGTGTCCTTATATAAGAACTAGCCAGGGGATTATTTGTTTAATTGAACGGAACCCGATCCCATTGGAGGTCTGTGTAGATTTACCACACCTTGTTTATATAACCCTGCAATGCCTGTTGCCGTAGCTCATATTTCTCATCTTCATTTTTTGGCTCGTGTTCTTAGTTAAAACAGGAGATCGTGTCTGCCTACCAGGAAGTCCAACAAATGACGCGCGAACTGCGAGTCCACGTCAAGCCAAGTCACGTGATGCCCAACCACGTGACTGCCGGAGACGCTGGTCTCGTCAGTGTGCTGCAAGAACTGCGGCAACTGATGCAGGTCGTCGTCAAGAACCAGATCATGCAGGTGAGCGAAGAGCAGGTCCCTGTTAGATATTTACAGTAAGAGACAGAAAGACAATAGATAGATAGATATTTCCAGATTTTCATGTCCTTTGTGGGTTTTTTTAGAATAATATATTTCCATTAGTGTGCTGCAGGGGTTGCGGCAACTGATGCAGGTTTTAGTCATGAATACAGAGATGCTAGTTTTCCTGTTATTTCTGGTGGGTTTTTTTTCATAAAGTATAATACATTGTTATCAGTGTGTTGCAGGAGTTGTGGCAATTGATGCAAGTTCTTGAATAGGATCAGGTAATGCAGTTTAGCGAACAGTAAATTCCAGCAACTTATCTTTAGCAAGAAACAGAAAGAGAATGAGTACAGAGGAACCAGTATCCGAATTTGATATCTCCGAGTTGTTTTCTTCTCATTGCATATCAAATTTTCATCAGCGTACTACAAGACTTGCGGCAATTGATGTAGGTTCTTGTTAAGAATCAGATCATGCAGTTGAGCAAGCTGCTAATCCCAGCCAACTTATTTACAGTAAGAGAGAAAGATAATAAACACAGAGATTCCACTTTCCAATTATTTCCTTTTTTTGATGTATTGAATTTTGATCATATTAGAGATAAAACAGTGGCGATGAAAAAGATTTGATCATTTCCCGGCTTTTTTCTATATCCCATTATCTGGCTTCTCAGTAAATATCTTTGCATCTCCTTGAAAAAATATAGCAGTGTTAAAGTGTTGAAAGAGTACTATGACCGTCTGGGGTATGAAAGGTGCAGCAGAAAACCCCGGGGTCTCTACTATGAAGGACACGAGGAGATTTGTGTCTATATTCTCCATTCGGCATTATATCGTATATAGTAAAGTAAGATTTATAGATCTATATCTCTGAGTTGAGTAACCGCCCCAGTATTTTGCTTCATGTCCATTGATGCAAGTGCTGTCATCTGAGATATTGCGGGGAGTAACTGGGACAAAAACGCTAAAAATATTCTGGAGTACAATAAACTCTAGATCTATTCTGGTCAGTCTATTCTAAGCAATTCTAATTCCCTCCTCTTTTATAGTGGGAGTTCGAGCCAGCTTATTCTGGAGGTTAATGTCTGTCAAGGGAGGAGTCTCCAAATTAATCTAAATATACTCATTGTTACTTGTCACTGAAAATTTGCATATTTCCGAATTAATGAGTTCGATACGACGAATAGAATGTCCCTTGAATATTGCTGATAGATCTGTATTTACAAAAAGAATGACAGTAGATATTCTATTCAAACAAAAATAACACAACGCTATTGGCTGTCGTGCACTGACGAATAATATAAAAAAGGGAATAACAATATCAACAACAATATGGCAATTGCTCCTAGCTAAGTGAGGTAATGAATTTTATGAGAGTTACAGAGGTCAAATTTTCAAAATTGAAATATTCAATATATGATATAATCTTCGCCCTATTTTTTGTGTTAATCGGTAAGTTTAGAGGCATATATATGTGGTCAACCCAGCGTTGGACAATAAAGATATCCATAATTGAAAATAACTTTTTTTATATTTGAAATGGGTAGAAAATGTGACCCATGAAACCGTCGTATACGTAGTGACCGGTTTGCATACCGTACCCGATACTGACAAAAATCCAGGTGTGACAACTAGAAAATCTTTGAAACTAAAGTTTTATGGACAATTTAAAAAATATGAAATTAATAGTTGTATTACTTTTCAGCAACGTCATATAATCTATGAAATTTAGAAAATTATAAAAGAAAAAGGGGGGGAGGAAATTTGTCCTGTAGGCAGTGAACGGTTTGCTGAGCGTACCCCACATTGAAAGAAATCCAGGTGTGACAACTGTACAAAATCTTTAATATACAGGGATGCAAGTTTGCCGAAAATTTACGGAAATCCGACATTTCTGCAATTTCGTGTATAATCTCTAAAAAGTTGTGAAAATCATGAAATAAAACAAAATTCCGAGCAGTATTGAGCAGCAGAATCGGAGATGCCCAGCAGCAGGCTCTCCAACAGTGTACAGACCTCCATAGGCCATCAGCATTGAGGCATATGCCAGTGAAACAAAACCAGGCAGAGTCGGTTATTTGGCGGCAGTAAACCGCTTCAAGGGCCGTGGACACTGCCGTCAGAGTTCCGTCAGGTGCCGAAAATTTGTTTTGACGGCACAGACTTGCCCAAGTCAGTTTGCTGATATTGAGATTTTGAACCAAGGTTTTTTTGATTGTTATAGACCCCCTTTTTTGAATTTCCGATTTTTTCATTAGTGCTGACTTTCATCCCTGCATATACAGTAAAACCCCGCTTAAGGGTAAACCTCCGTTCCGAGGAAAGTGCCCCTTTAGGTGGGGTGACCCCTAAAGCTGGGTCGAAATAAGCTGAATAGAAATTTCTGTTCCGAGGATGTTTTCCCCTAAAGCGAGGTGTCCCCTAAAGCGAGGTGTCCCCTTAAACGAGGTGTCCCAGAAGCGGGGTTATACTACAATTACAGTTTTTTTAGAAATTGAAAAAAAGAAAGAATACAAAAGAAAAGGTGTATAAAAAATGTGCCCTGTACTTGGTGACTGGTGTGCTTACTGCCCCCGGCCTTCCTTCCCGCAGACGCCGCCCACCACGCCCGGCGACGCGGCGCCCGGAGCGCTGTCCCCCGTACAGGAGGAGGACGATGACCTCCAGGTCAAGGTCAAGGAGCTGCAGGAGGAGCTGAGCTCCACTCAGGAGGAGTTCTCTCGTCTCCGGGCGGACATGGACCTGAAGGACAGCGAGCTGCGGCAGAAGACGGGCGAGCTGCAGGCACTCACCAACAAGGTGAAGGTAGGTGTACGCGCGCCTGACTGTGTCCCTGTAGTTATTGTGTGAAGGGGCTGTTCCACTGGGCTGACTTTGGATCTCACTCCGTGGAGCATCTAGCAAACATGCTTATAGTGTACGAACCCACAGGCCTGTTCAAAGGCTGATTTCGCATGGTAGGGATGCAAGTCTTCCGGCAATTGACGGAAATCTGACTTTTCGAAATTTTGATAAAATTGCATTAAAATGTCAATATTTAGACAGTGGGGAATGTTGGTTTATTTCCTATAACAGTTTGCGTCCGATCATGGACGTTCTCTGCAGCAAGCAGGCGGCCCTGTCTCGCTGGCAGCCCCGGCAGCTAGCGGGTGATAAGCGCCGACCGCTTCCGTACTTTTCCGACTTTTTTGGACAAATACTGCTTGGATACACTGGCCACCAGAGCGAGCGTTTGCTTGCAAAAAACTGATCTTTAATTTTGAATGTTTTTGATTTCCGACTTTTTCCCCAATCCCCAACTTGCATCCCTGCGCATAGCAGCTGTGTAGGCGACATCTACAGGTTCCCAACCAAAGTTATTTTATTAGGTTTTATTAAACCGCCGTGTGGTCGCCGCCGATGAGCATGTTGCCTCCTCCTCTGCACTAATTGCTATAACTTGCTAACAAACATCCACCGTGTGGTGCTCTTTCGAGGTTGTGCAGTCGGCCCAATGGAACACATCCTTTAGGATGTAGCGTGTAGTCTCATGAGGTAGTAATGGTAGTCACTAAGATATGTGGTAGTCACATGAAAAGGTCAGTACCGTACAAGTTTGATGGAGAAAGTCTCGATTTTCCCCTACTTCAAATGTCAAAAAGTACTTGATAAAGACATTGCTACCTCAAGGCTACATGTTGCTGGTTACACAATATACGTATTTATATCTAAGTTTCTTTCCATAACATGTATTTATTTCATTAATGAATCTCAAAACACTTATATTTCACTAATTCAGTGGCAAAAAGCACGTTATGTTGTTGTTCACAAGGGGTGCTCACCAAACAATTTTTTGCTATATGAAGCTGGTTCCGTTCCGTGAAATGATTAAATTCATAATTTGAAATGTCAATTTGCATCGATGCTATTCTGATATTTTCAATCTTCTTCACAGTATTATGTGGCTGACCACCAAACGCAACACAATTAAAACTGAGAAGTCTCCTATTTTTAGATCATAATCCTTCTTATAGAAATGCCAGTTTTACGGTTATCTCAAATTTTCTCCCTTTTTTGGGTACGAAAAATTAAAATTATGTTCAGCACCAGAACAGCTATTGATAAAGAGCGGAAATATGCAGGATTTTTTTTTTTTAATTTGTTTTGTTTTTGTCTGGAGTTTTCTACTAGGATAAGCATATAATCCTATTTTCAGTAGGCTCCAGGGCCAGAGTGGTATAGATATGTCAATAGTATATTTTGGTTTTACAACAATATTGACCTCACTGGCATCTCTGGTGTTATGTCTATCACTGTCAGCGTGTTGCTGTAAATCGGTGAATGTCACCATCATCATCACTGCAGGTGTAAATATCGTCTGCTCTGTTAGTGACGTGAATATTGGAGAACTCGACCCATAACGAACTTGACCCGTTTTAAGAACTCGACCCGTAACGAACTCGACCCGTTTTAAATTTTTTCAACTCAGGTAACGCATTACAACTGTGGATAAATACTGTATTTAGTAGTAAGTATTTTAATTTTGGCTTCAAATTTGGTCCTCTCTGGGGAAGAAAACAAACAAAAAAAACCTTCCCCTAAGCCTATCCCTAACCCTAAACCAAACTCTTTCCCTATCCCTAACCCTAACCCTAACCCTAACTCTAACCCTATCCCTAACTTTAACCCTACACTTAAACATAACTGGACTGGATTTTCAATATCCACCGGTTTATTTGTCTAAAAGGTCTTATTCATAAGTATCTGAAATGGGTCGAGTTCTCCAATCGATTTCTCCAATCGATTTCTCCAAAACGGTTCGAGTTCTGACAACTACGGGTCGAGTTCATTTCGGGTCGAGTTCTCCAGTAACCAACGAGGTACACCTCGGACAGACATGCGCACTGACTCACGGCCGCTCACACCGTTATGACGTCCTGCATAGAGACACGTGGTTATGTTCCATAACTATCACATTTGAACTATTATTAAACATTTAATCACTTGGACACAGAGATGTCAGTTTTCCGGCTATTTCTGGGTTTCTGGGTTTTTACTAGTGATCTAAGTCTTGAAACCGCAGCCCGAATCTGAGTGATATTTTAACCTTAAAATGCACACAAGTCTGGTTTACATTCAGAAAACTGCACCCTTCACTGGTTGGTGTTAACAGGGTTAAGTTAACATGGACAGGGGGATTCCTTTCCGGGTCAAATTGTCTGAAGTTGTGGGCTGCCCATTTTAATAGGCGACCCGCATCTTGGGTTCTATTTCAATTTCATATTTTTACATATAATTATATTGTATAAGTAACCTTTATTATATCCCGACAAAAGATATTTCATTATATGGGCCATCGCCCCATGACACTGCCGTGTGGTCACCACTTATGAGTATGTTGCCTCTTCCACTGCACCGACTGTTATAACCACCTACAAACGGCCACCGTGTGGATAGAGATTTCAACTTGTCCGTTTGGGTGGATTATTCTGCTATAAATGTAGCCAACTAACGTTCAAACACACAACTAAACAGCATCATCTTCTTATAATTTTAAATAGGGTGTTGCAAACGTGACCTAAATAATTCCCATAGCAGGCAGCCACCTAAACCATCTATTAAACTCTAGATCGTTTAAATGATACATCTCTTAGTGTAGTCCAACCTTTCTAATTATAGGGATCAGTTGATTATATGTATTTTCTTAACAGTTTCGTTCCAGGGGTGTATGATATAAGCTTTCTGTGTAAAACACCAAGTTCTCTGAATGTGACTTAACTTGTGTATATAGACAATAATCGATGTTTTTGTGGGAGGCGACCCTAAACCACGAGAAGCTGACATGCATTAGTACACAAGCATTCGTGAGTGTATTACGATGTCAACCTCGAATGGTTTACAGAGCTGCCTATTCACAAATCTATCGTTTGTTGTATTTATTATCCATCTTCACGGATAAAATCAAGCCAGGGATTTCCATACAGTAGAAACACTTTTTTTGCCATACAATCTCAAAGAGACTACAAAATGTTTGGGCCTTGAAACCCATAATCAATAGCTTTGAAATCTGTAATGATTGGTTATGGTTTCTGACAGCTTAAGCCCTGTCTCCACTGTGCGATTCTAGGTACATAGGTACGTCCAGTCTGAGACTGGGCGTACCTCCAGGATCGCAACTCGGCAAAACGCACATTGGAGACAGCCAGTTTCCCTCCAGTCTGAGACTGGGCATACCGGTACACCCAGTCTGAGACTGGAGGTACCGCATGTACCCCGGATCGCAAGCGTTTTTAAATATCAAACATGTTTGATATTTGGTACGCCCAGTCTGAGACTAGGCGTACCCTATGTACCTAGAATCGCAAGCCCTCCAGTCGCAAACGAGGGTGTCTCCACACAGAATCGATGATACCTTGCGATCCGAGGTACATGCGGTACGCCAAGCCGGTACCTCCAGTCTGAGACTGGAGGTACAGGATCATAAGCTCCCCCAGTCGCACAGTGGAGAAAGGCCTTTAGAAACAAATGGCAGTCGTTTACTGTGGCCCTGGATATAAGCAATGGAGACTTGGTAATAGATGGATAATAAAAGCTTGTAGACACTAACACTTTGAGCTTTGCACTTTGACCGTTGATACCAGTGTGTGACTGAATCTGTCCCCTTTTATGCCTCCTCAACCCTCCTCAGCTGACCATCCAACAGGTGAGATATTCTTTCCATGGTAACTGCCCTCCCCTGTATCCCTTCTGTATAACTGATATCTCTGGTCTTTCAATTGTTAACATTTTATACTCAACACATTTTCTTAAAGAATCCCAAATGAATTTGCATGGCTTACTGTGAGTGTTGCATGGTTCTTTTAATGAACGCTTTCACTCTTTTTTTAAAGAATATTTTCATAATTCTCTATAAATAGGATTTTTCTTGTTATATTTCTGACTTTAATGATTACACTCACTATTGCATGAGAAGTAGAGAATGAATGTGTGTGGAATTTCCACAGCTTGTCCACCCCAGCAGAAAAAGACCGGTAGCCAAGTCTACTTGGATACTTTCCTGGAAATTCTGGGACCAATCTCAATCAACGTCATGCCAAATGTATGGATATGCATAAATGATGCTGTGTTAGATCCTTGCATTACTGTCTACTTAAAATCGGTAGAAACTGTCCAGCAGAAAGTCTGATTTATAATCAGTTAGCTTTGTTGATACAATCTGGCAATACTTTGATAAAAGTATGGCAGATAGAGTTATTATATATAAAGACATTTGGTATTGGATATATAAAAACTAGGTCTCCGTCCAATTAGGTTACTGGTTTGAATATATTTAGCTTTTTGTATGAGAGTAAGCTGAAATAGCAATGCATTAACATAGCTCGGTTCAGCAATATATGCTTTGAAAACATTTATTTTTTAGTAATAATAATTAAAGCGTAATTTTGAGAAAGGGGTTCAATATTTCTATATATATTCTGCAATTTACAGGGCTCATGCCTCATTTGCAATGAAGCACTTTCAGATAAGCTTTTAAGAAATGGGAATCATTTGAGTATTGGAAGATTAGGGTTCTCCACCAATTATGATCATTAGTGTATAAAGATTATTCACCAATGATAATTGTTAGTTTATGGGATATGGGTTCTGCACCAATGATAATTGTTAGTTTATGGGATATGGGTTCTGCACTAATGGCAATCACTAGTGTATGGGAATATAGGGGGACTGCACCAATGGCAATCACTAGTGTATGGGAATATAGGGGTACTGCACCAATGGCAATCACTAGTGTATGGGAATATAGGGGTACTGCACCAATGGCAATCACTAGTGTATGGGAATATAGGGGTACTGCACCAATGGCAATCACTAGTGTATGGGAATATAGGGGTACTGCACCAATGGCAATCACTAGTGTATGGGAATATAGGGGTACTGCACCAATGGCAATTACTAGTGTATGGGAATATAGGGGTACTGCACCAATGGCAATCACTAGTGTATGGGAATATAGGGGTACTGCACCAATGGCAATCACTAGTGTATGGGAATATAGGAGTTCTGCACCAATGGAACCCATTAGAAGATTTGGACATAGTACTTGAGATGGGTATGTCAATGTCATGTTCAGCATATCAAGGATATCAAAGAAGTGTCAGGGTAACTGGTGTATATGATATATAAGTGGTGGTTGTTGTTGTTGTTGTTCTGCCTTGTTTACTGAGGTACATTTCTCTACTCCAGCTGTCGCTACAACACCAGGAGCTTCAGGCTCTGCAGGCCGAGCGAGACCGGCTTCAAGACCACGCCGCAGGAATCACGCGAGATGAAATCATCGATCAGGCTCGGGGTGAGAGGAACGACGCAATGCAAAAGTGAGTCTGTGGAATGTGGTAGAACACGCAGCTATTCAAGGCACTTACGAATGCTTACACAGTAGAAAGATGTGTGAGGTGGATGGTTATGGGTTTTGGCTGCATAGAACTTTTAATATTGGTGTTGCAAGGAGAACCAACCTGAAACATCAATGATTCACATGAAGGAATTTACATCCCACATACCTGTTGTATAGAGATTGTTCAAGCATCCGATATATATTGATGCTTTTCAAAGCAAACATATCAATTAAGATGACATAGATAAACTTTCGGTGGAAGAATGATTATACATGTACCGCAAATTGTTTCGAAGTAAATCTTCAAGTTGGTTCAAAGTCCACAAAAAACCAGACAAGCTGATTATGGTGTAAATATTTTATTGTGGGATTTAATTAACATCGAGATGGGAGGGGGGGGGGGGGCGAATTTCAGTATTATTATGCAACGTTTCGTCCCATTTATGGGACTTCTTCAGACAATATTTGTTGTTCGAAGTTAATCTTTATAATGACTTGAGGCGTAAATTTAGATGAAATACGTTTTCTATGATTACAGAAGTATTCACTGGAAATTCATAAAACCTTCGACAGAGGTAGGGTCATATGAGTGCCTAGCTATCATTCTAAATCATTAATTATTTATTCCTATATACCGGTACTGTATGTAATAATAAAGACGGGAATCTTAGCGGCATTATAAATATTCCCTATATTGCAGGGTATGGTGCTATAATTTCCGCTTTGAGTGTAACCACTAATATTCCAGGCGAATTTCCCGCATTGCTATTGTACAGCGTACGTAACTCATATTTCTTTTAACAAATAATATCATGTTTCTAGAAATATCTATAATTTATGTAAATTGGATATGTTATATTCCTTACTCTGGCTGAGCGTTAAAGATATTCAAGTGTATCGTCTCAATTTTGAATAAAGTTGATATTTTTAGATCAATTTAGTGGTGTGAAAGTGAATATAACCATGCATATATTACTCATCTTCATATTAAATCTATTTTTACAACATAATTATAAAGTCCATAGGAATTATGACGTTTTGGCAACAAGTAAAATCCCCGCGAGGGGCGGGGAGATAGTGGAATGAATCAGCAGAGTTCTAATCATCTACTAACTATATTTTCTTTTTAAAATTTCATCCGTACTTGACTTAAGCAGTTACCAATAAGTCCCCAATATGCATAGGTGTTAGCGCTTAAAATGGTCTTTAAGAAAATAGGTGGACACATCTCTCCAGTCACATTTGATCCAGATGGATCACAGATAGTTCTTTCAGGACAATTATGTCTTGAAGTATCAATGGAAATATCCATATAGATGTAAAATGGCAAAAAAACTGTAGAATGATAATTGTTATTTTGTAGAATGTATTGCTAGGTCTTGTACAGTGTATCATATTTCCTTTACCTCTCAAATGCTAATATACTGATACTTCTTGACTTATCATCTCTTGGTTCAAGGTACTTGTGTTACCTGAGGTGTTAACCCCATCTTTTTAATTGCTGGATGTAAAGGGTGGATTTGAGTATTTCTGAGATCCTCTTACTGAGGGGAGAGATCATATATGTAATGGTGTACCACAAGGGTCAATTCTGGATCCAACTTTATTTCTGATCTTTGTAAATCGCATGCAAAACTGCTTGGAAATAGTAAGGCTATAATATATACAGATGATATGCTGCTAATTTATTTACCGCAAGTCAAAGAATGATGTCTAGGAAAGCCTGTCCGAAAATCTCATCAACCTCTGTAACCTTTTTTTATAATGGATTGATACAGTACTAATGTACTCTGTATAATGAATATTAATCACCAAGATTGTTTGTAATATAATTCTAAAGGTAAGTCAATAATTCTCTTCTCTTTTTTTGTAGGATAGTAATTCTGATTAAGAAGAGGAGAGCATGTGACAAAAGGTGCTTTACAATTGTAGATTTATGATCCAGTTAAGTTAAAGAAGCAGAGCCAAATTTAAAATGTCAGGTTGTAACAACGTGATATACTTATTTCTACAGGAGAAACAGTATGGAGGTGGAACTTGCACAGGCCAAGCTCGACCTGATGTCGCTGGACTCACAGTTGATGGAAGCTATTCAGCAGAAGGTGGCGCTAGCGCAGCAACTAGAACAGTGGCAGGTAAGATGCAGAAAGGTGCCCTGCTGTATTGACTGATGTCAATCTACCAGGCGGTCAACAACATCAAATGTATCAGTTTTCTTGATAGTTCCGGTTTTCTCGTTTTTTTAATGGTGTACGAAATGTTCATCACATTAGATATAATGAGTAGAGATAAACAGGATTCTGAAAATTTTTCTTTTTAGACCTTTGTGGCACCCCTAGAACATGGAGCTTGGTGATGACTCACAATGAATATATTATAATATACCTATGGCTGTATCAACTATGTATACTGCCCGCTCCTACCCATGGCGTATTTATATCCGTACGGTACACTGTGACGTACGGGGTCTGATCACGTGACTAGGCAACATTTCGCCATTTTTAGGTATATAATAATACGAAAACAGGCTGACAGCCTTCGTACGTAAAAATGCTTGGTAAAATTATTGATCCCATACATCCCTGTGCCTACGGCATCGGGATGTATGGGACCAATAATTTCACCACGTATTTTTGATGTAAGAAGACAGTAAGCCAGTTTCCATATAGTATGGTGTTTAAGCGGGTGTTCCATTGAGATGACTGCACAACTAAAAAAGAGCATTGTGCAGTTGCCATGTGTCAGGCGGTTGTAGTAGTGCAGTGGACTAGGCCACATGCTCAACGGCGTCGGCCACATGGTGGTGAAACAGCCAACGACCCATAAAACCAAATTAGTTTTTGTCAGACGCAGGCAAATGTGGCCAGCACGGCCACTGTCTTGAGATTGGCTGCGGAATTAGCTTGTGGGTTTTTATTATCCATCGTATACAATGACCCAATAGAAAATGTATGGGAACTCAGTAAACCACGACCCATTATGTAAAACTTGTCAGATTCCATAACTGTGGTACATGTATTCAAATCTGTGGTATACGGCCCCTCAGCTATACGGGAAAATAGTCCCTTTGTGCTATAGAGCATAGAAATATTGTAAATAATCTTTAATATGGCAATTTGGGGTTTAGTTTATTCGAAAAGATGGATAATAAATGAATACAACAAACGATGGTTTGTGGACAGGCGGCTCTGTAAACCACTCGAGGTTGACGCTTAGTAATACACGAGCGCTAACCAGTGTATTACTACGCGTCAACCTCTCGTGGTTTACGGCCGCCTATCCACAAAATCATCGTTTATTGTCTATGTATACTATAGGCGTGCCTGACAGCGTTGGGTTCACGTTCAACCCAATAGAACACCCCTTTTAGATAATTCTTTCTAGGTTGATGGCCAAATCATGGCGATATAATATATTTGAAATAATGGAAGGTTCCTCGACAGAATCTTTGTTATTCTCTGAGCTCTACTGATGATCACAGTTGTGCCTAAAACTGCCATTGAAAAATAGCCATCAGTTACAGAATGAAGATGCACTCACTCACTTCTTGCCCCTTTTGACCACATACCACTGTCTTTACCATACACAGAAATACTATTTTATTCATGTATATTTAGATATGATTAAATCACATATATTATACCAAGCCAGCACATTATGTCATATTGAGTTATTCTAGCCGACAAAAATACTAACCTCAAATGTTCTCTCTTGTTTCTGAACTGTTTGGCTGTGTTGAGTAGATTTTGCGTAGTGCCTTGCGCCATACGATTATGTTCATCAATGTTCAGCACCAGAAAAGCTCACTGTACAATTGCCTTTTTTTGTTATTTATTTGCAGGAAGGAAAAAGTAAGGTTTGGTCCAGTAAGACAAAACATTTTGTGTTACTTTCATATTTAAGTTGCTTTTATTTGATTACTACATAAGTTAAGGCCCTCGTATCAACATACTAATTCAAACATTTGCTGTGGAGATATTTGATCGGAGGTATCAATTTGATGCGGTATGTTTGCTCCTTGGTGATGGTTATAACAGCATGCTTTAGACTCCCTGTACGAAAAGAAGTGACCCAAAATGTACAAACACACTTTAGATAAGTTTTCTTTAAGATTCCTGTCAACTGTCTTGACTATGGCTCGTCAGCTTTTGGATAAGTTGCAGGTGAGGCGCATAGGGATCCGGGTATTCCAATAAATCAGGAATTTCAATATTTTCATTTCAATTATTTCCCTAATATATTTATGAGAATTCCCCAGAATGCCTTTTCTTTTTTACATCCAAACCTGATTTTTTTTTACGTCTCGTGGATCATACTTGAGATTGATCTAACTCTGAGGAGAAAATAAGTTAAACAAGAAAAGGTAATTTTTGCTCTCAACTGAGGCCAGAAAGTCACTTAGAATAGCTAAAAGTACTGGCCCCGAATCCCCAGCTCCTTTTTTCTGAATTTTTTTGTTATTATTTCGTTTTGACCTATAGGTCAAGACCGAAATATATTAGGGAAGACGGGGAACAGTTTTTGCGGCTTACATTATAATACATTAAAGTAATGTATTCTGAATAATTAGAGTCTCGATACCGTCGATACCGGTCCGCACCCGGCGACAGTAGTGTATTTTTATATATTGTATAGGCACCTGTTGCGGTTCAGTGTATTTATATATATTGCAACAGGCTTCCACCTCCCTCCCTCCCTCCCTAGCGTGTGGGTCCCGCGGGTGAGTTCGATCTGTATATTTATGTTACGTTGAGCCTCTGACTATGTCTTTAATCTTATATGCTGGTGACCTATTTGACCTGATTCCCTCGAACACGTCTGGTGTCGGCACCCGTTGCGGTTCAATGAATCCCTACTAGCGGGTGGGTCTCGCTCCCGGCGACAGTAGTGTATTTTTATATAATGCAACAGGCTTCCACCTCCCTCCCTCCCCTCCCTCCCTCCCTCCCTTATTACTTGTTGAAACCGAAATCATGGCAATGCCATGCCAACTTTTAATCCTTGTTATCAAATCCAATGCCAGCTCATTAGAGCCTCACTGTCCTGGTGTAGATGCGGAGCCATCTTTTTGCCCTTCCCTTACTGTAAATATCATCTTTTTAATCCCTGGTACAAGGTCGCACCTTGCCTTGTGAATGAAAGTATATCTTGCATAGTAAATGGTGATGAATGCAACATGCTGCCTAAACAGTGGCACCTCAGGTCCAGTGACTGAGTCCACTTATATTTTTGGTGATGACACCTCGTAATAAGCTTTCCTTTGACTGGTAACTGGTGTCACTTTCTACAGTTAGTGCTCTGAACCTCCCAGCTTTATAGGACGACTCTGTTCGCAAACCTATCGCAATAACAGGATCATTCTTTCCGGTCTAATATTGTAGATCTCTCTCTGCTCCTCAAACATTAACAGTTTTCAGTTTGAAAGCGCAACACCTGTCCTTCATTTTGTTTCGTGTTAGTCATAGACGTAGTGGTTAAGGAAGTTAGCATGAAACCCAAAGCTTGACCTTGATGAAATGTTTCGTCAACATATGATTTTGCATGGCAGAAGATCAACTAGACTGTGGCATACCATCGCATGCCTCATGCAAAAAAACATTAAGTATTCGTTTTTATCTCACCCCGGTATTTTTCTCCATAGGCTTAACGTTGGGAACTCATACTCTACGGCCATAAAGTTTGTACACCCAATACTCAATGGCTAATTGGGCGATTCATTTTATCAATATATAATGTTATACGGGGTGAGATGAAATCAGAAACCCACTCGATGAAAATGACTTGGTCTGCATGCCACCTCGTTTGACCGCAGAGTATTTCACTCAGCTTTGCTTCGTAAATTACTCTGCAGTCAAACTCAGTGGAGTTCAGACAAAGTAATTTCCATCTCGTGAGTTTCCTTTTTAATTTTTCATGGTCTTTGGTTAAATTCACATTATGGTAACTTTGTTTTTTCGTTCAGTTTTAAATTTTATGATAAAACGGGGTAAATATGTCTTGTATCATTTCAGAATATCTTTTACAGGAATGATTGACATTGTTTTTGATTCGTGATATTGGTGCTATGACCTAGTTTAAGATATGGTACTGTATTCCTAATACGACAGAAAGAGTGACAATGTTGAGAGTGAGATCAGGGATGCTATGGTTATGTTATGTCTATTCACCGTTCTTCCTATCAATGCTTAAGGAGGATAGAATTTTTATTTAATTCCATATTCATCATCAGTATGCGTCTCATTGCCCTATATATCTAAGTTATATTTGCATGACTATCTAAAATTTGATCGTATGGCCTGATATCACTAAATGTATATATAACTATAGGGAATCAATGAAAGCACAACTCTGGGTTGAGAAGTTGCTAAATCACGGATAAATGAATAGAGCAGCTGGAACGCATATTTTTACATTATTATTTTCACATTCTTATATGGCACTGAAAAAGATCTTTATTTATATGATACCGGGTGCCATGATACAGGGGACCATCCCTTACAAGCTAACGACCATCTAATTTTATTGTAGAGATTTTCTTTTTTGAATTTGTAATGAGTATTGCAACTTCTTGGCAGAGTTGTCCTTCTCAGTTTTGACAAGTTAACCTTTCACAAGTAGTAGAAAGGTATTGCTCAGTATGACTTTCCATGCTGTAGTGACCATCAACCATTTGTTGTGCAAAGTGCACAGTTTATGCGTCAGTTCATCTTTCGGCTTAGACTCTTAACAAGGCTACCAAATTTTTAATTCCTGTAGAAAAGACGTATGCAAACTACCGAACAGGAATAAATACATTTTAATTATTCGTTTAAAATGGAACTTTTCCTTCCAGGATGACATGCAGAAGCTGATTGACATTCAGATGACGAAGCGAATCCAGACAGAGGACCAGGTGGAGGAAAGTCTGTCGAAGGAGTCCAGCCCCGCTCCAAAGAAACGACATCCGTTCTGGAGTTAACATGACCTTCAGCCAGAGCACAGTCTCTGGTGCACAAAGACAAAAACCTGAAGCAGCTGCTGCTCTCAAACCTCCAGCAGGAATTCTCATGGTTCAGATGCTCCTCCTTCAGCCATGATCGTGGTGATCTGGCTGATCTGTGGTTACATTATCATTGGGAATCATCTTTAGTGAAGGGTTACAATGTAGACCCCAAGTATTTTTTTTGTTATTTGCATACATCTGTGGCTTTTTGGACAGTAATCCAATAATGATCCAATATGATCCAGACTCAAGTGCCATAAGGGAATATTTTGCCACTGGATTGTGATGATCCTAGCTATGGTTGGCTGATCTTTGCTGCAACAAGAAAACTCTTTGCTATTTGTGACCAGACTAGTCACAAACCTTGTAATAGTATATATGGAGAACGGTTGAGGTCCAATCAGGCCTGTTGAATCTACTTGGGAGTTGCATGCACCACGCAGCAAGCCCTGAAGAGCTCGAGGTCTGGTTGAGGAACACGAAGGAACACCTTGACTCTCAGACATTATCAACTGCAATCCAAGGAAAAGGACCTTGTGTTACAAGCACACTGTGCCATTATGTACGGCCTTGTATTATACAAACACTCAGTGAGCATTGTATATTCAGACACTTGCAGCCTGGTACAACTTGAGAAAACACTCATTTATCTCGCAAAGACTCAGGAAAACTAAAAGGAAGAGTGTTAGCCTGTGCTTATGCTGTATCTACCTGCCTGGTTGTTTGCATCAGAGACCTTCCCTGTCTCAGTGATTCTTTGTGCTTACAATGGCTGCAGTTCAGACCTTTGCTGTTTATAACTGCCATGTATCACTGTCACATCACCTTTGTACCTTCTGCTGACACAGCCTTCAAGCAAGATGACACACTCTGGAAACTGTTCAACAATCTTCATAACCAACAAGGGCACCAAATGGACCTCTGTGTTAGTGTCTTCAATGTTACAAGTGCTGAATATAGTGTCACCTTTGATGATGCCCTTTTCTGCCAGATGCTTAGTGCCTGAGAAAAATTCCAGATGCTTTCTCCCTGAGAGCAATCCTTGCCTGCCATGTTTATGACACTTTAGCATTACTCGGTGCCTTCAGCAGTGACATATGCTTTAGACAAATGAAGATAAGGCTGCATCAAGACAAGTTCAGCATGACAAGGTTGATTGAACAGTGATAGAATTTCTTGCTGAGGCTGATGTATATATTTCCCTCTATGTCAGGTTGGTCACTATGTCATTGAGTACAACGTTGCGGTTGGCTCAAGCTTAGTTGAGCTGTGAATGAAATCGCTTTGAGGAAGTAGTCATGTATCTGAGGAAAGAAAAGTCTGCCTCAAGAGATTTGCAAATTGTGATGTCAGACAATACCTTCTTGAAGCAGGCTAGATGTATAGAAAGTGTACAGTTAATTTATTGGTTAAGTGCTGGTGTTGAGAAACGAGGGGGGAGGGGCATATAGAAAAAGTCAAATCAAAGAGTGGGATTTAAGTCGTCCCAGTGTGATTTTCCATATCAAACTGAAACGGTGCAAATATTAAGCACCAGTAGAGATGGTGAAGTGGTTGATGAACATCCAGACACTGCCTGGTTAATACTTCTATAATGGAAGATGATTTTTCTCATGGAGACATACAAATTGCGATTTTAAAGATTTGATTTTAGATAAGCTGGCCTGGCGTCCCAAAACTCAGCCCACTACTGCCATATCGCCCTGACTGAGACTGGGGTGTCTACCCCAACCCGCTTGCTCTTTCGCTCGTATTACTCTTTCGTGGTTTTGGGACTGTGCTGTTATCAACTCGAGGTCAGGACTCTTCGCAGAAGCGTATCAAACCTATCTGAGGCGTAGACCTAGGAAAGACACCGAGCTCATATCATATTAAGATACTGTGTACTATAAAACAATATAACTTATTGTAAGTTGTTTAAATTCGCTGGTTCTTCATATTACACTAAGTCCCTCCTGACGCTTAGTCCACTTACAAGTGTAATAAAAGCAGTGTAAGTGATTTTCTTCTCACTTGTAAATCCTTGATGCTGGTTTTCTTGGATGAAAATTTTTTAAATCTGTGTTTACACCCTAGTCACCTGGTTCTACGCCTACAGACTGATCTATCTCAAAGTATTTCAGCTGCCTTTGGAGAATGTTCCACATGTCTTCATGATGATCTTTGATATATAGAGGATAAAGGGCTGATTCCACCAACAGGATGGATTTGCCGTGGTATATTTTGGTACCAGGGTATGTCTCGTAGTATAGCGATGTGTCATACCTCTCTTGTCTCAAAACGTAGCATGTGATGTCTTGTGTCTATTTTGGTGCTCCACCACTGCGACACCTCAAGACACATTGCGACAAATAGGCACACGATTATTCAAACCTAGCCTGATCTAGCAAGACAACCAAATCGGGCCGAATCTTGCTATATCTTGTGGGTTGGTGGAATCACCACTTAAACCTCAATCTTATTGCCAACTGATGCAAGCATGAAAAGGTCCCAGCTCTTGTATACAGAATTGTATGATTATATCGGATTATAAATCAATGTATGGGGAAAAGACAATCGTGAAATCATTCCATTTATTATGAAAAGGTGACTTTTGTAATTTTACGATGTCTGGTTTTATAATATGATGAAGATTTCGGAGATACTCGCAAATAAAAAGAAAAGTTCAGGAATTTAAATTTATTGTTGTCTATTCTTTAGGTTTTCATTGAATACCTCACTGAATAAAGTTCGCAGCTCTTTTGCAGCGCACCCATTTTGGATACGTCGGCCCATTGCCATTGTCTTTTCGGATAGTGACATATTTGCACATATATATATAACTCACAACTGGCCTAATACGGAATTAACACCTCCGTGTGCATAAGCAGGCAAAAGTATGACGCCAAAGAGGACAACCTCATTTACGCCCTAGGAAACATATATTCACGGAAATTAAACACATAAACTGAAATTTCCATGCTGTACTAGACTCGTTTAGCTTTTGGCAGACCGACATCCTCCCAATGTCTTCAACAACGTTTATAAATTTTCAGAGAAAAAAGCTAATTATATCTGTTTGGAAGTAGTCTCAATATAGTCATATTATTATTATTAATTTGTCCATTTTTATAGTGAGATATTAGTCCCTATGAGAAGGTGTGTCGGGACCAATGGTGGCAACGAGGAGTTGTTCACTAGTCATCTTGTAGGTGTGTGCATGGATATAGAGAGAATCTTCATCTGTGGTGTGTGGTACAGTTGCCGCGATTCGTACGCCATCTGGTAGTACAGAACAGTCACCTACTTTCAAAAGCCATCTTCCCAGACGGGGAATCGAACCCCGGCCGCGGCGGTGAGAGCGCCGAATCCTAACCACTAGACCACCTGGGAAACTTAATTGTAGGCAACTACAGGCAAAAAAGAATCCAATTTTATCCATTCAGTTGTGGTAAATCAAAAGGGAAAAGAATACCGTTTTAGTTTAGGCATGAACCTGTATAAAAGTATCTAGGTCCATTGTTTGCAGTACTTGCGATGATGACTTTCTGTACAATGTAAATACAGAGACATACATAAGTTTTTCAGTTTTTGGTGTTGTGTTTTTTTTCGATATCTAAGATGTTTAGGTATGGTTGGGTTCATCTGGTCGTGTGAATGATGTGGGGCATATCAAAGGAGTGATTATCTGTTAGACAACTAACGGAATCCAAGACCCGTCTTCTTTGATAATCGAGATTAATCTTACAAGGGATGTCAGATGGGGCACGGACTTGGATGGTGACCTGGATGCATATATAGGTCCGTGGTTGGTGATGAGAAAAATCGGTGGTGGTGAGAAAAATAGGAAATGTTTTTCTTGTGGAGTTTACTGCCTCAGAGAGACTGTGAAAACTGAAAAGCATCGTTTTTGGCCATGGGAGGTGCGGGAAGATTTGAACCACAGTTTACTGGTGTGAATTGGTGAGGCCTAAGTTATTCTGTTTTACACAGAAAAATTACGAAATGAAAAAGAAAACAAGGATTCTCTTGGAAAATAGGAAAACTACCATCTCTGTCTTATACGCATACATTAGTATTTTATTTTATTTCAAGGCACCATAAAAAATGAAACATATCAACAAAACTTTTATTATCGATATTTCCCCGACCTTTCATTTACAGTTCATAATCGTGTAACATATGTCAAGGTAAAAATGAATAAACCATATGGGTACCTAAAAACATGTTGGATTTAATTAGGATAAGCACAATAGATCATGTATCGAGCTAATCAATTAAAATTTATATACAAATAATTTCAAAAAGTCAATATCAAACTTTGAAGTATTTGTTCCACATGTACACGGTCTAATTCTCTTAATTAGGTAACGAATTGATTTAAAAATTGAATTATCTATCATTCACCCTGAAAATGCAGGCTAACAATGCAAATTTAACAATATCACAAGTGTAGCGAATCAATTATGTTATATTGCAGGAATATGATGAGACATTTATATTTTTGTAAACATTTCTTGTATGATAACCTTATAAATACAGATATAGACATCGATATCAGAAC
Organism: Alentia gelatinosa; assembly: GCA_950022655.1. Classification (NCBI taxonomy): domain Eukaryota; kingdom Metazoa; phylum Annelida; class Polychaeta; order Phyllodocida; family Polynoidae; genus Alentia; species Alentia gelatinosa. The sequence continues at coordinate 36,202,209 of OX465587.1, forward strand.
TTGGTTGCAAAAAAGCTGCAGAGAAAAAAAATATGATTCATGCTCCACTCTTTCACAACCTACAATATTTTGGACAACAAATCTTATTTTGGCTGGTTTCTTTTGCAATTTTCTTTCTCTGCGCGACCACGCATTTTTCGTACCTCTGCCGACTTTGGTCTCGGTGAGGGAGGTGGTTTACAAACCAACCTAGTCTTAGTTGCTGATGGCACTGCAATATCAGTATCAAAACCACCTTGTGAGGGTTTTTTGGGTGAACAAGACTTTTTCTTCTTCTCAGCTGATTTTGGTGGAGTTATTGCTGGTAGATCCTTACAAAGAGTACCTTGGTAAGATCCTGCAGGAGATGTTGAAGACGTTAGAAGTACAGCTGTTTCCGAGATAGGTGGCAAGTTAGGTACCTGTGAAACCTGCACAAAGCTGTGTTTTGGTAGAACTGATGGTACAGAATCACAGAGAGTTGGTAGGTTCTCCTCAGTGGATGTTTCAGAGCTTGGTGAAACTGATGTCTGCCTGGTTCTGTGTTTCGGATGCCGGGGAGTTGGCTCAATCTCCGAACCAGAATCTGATAAAGCTATTGATATCTCCGATGATGCACTGGTGTAGCTCAAAGAACTCTCGAGCTCTTCCCTTTCTTCTTCCACGCGCTCCAATCCAGGGATTTCATTGAGATTCTTTGATTTAGATTTTGATCTACTCCGTATTGAGTTTCTGTCCCTGGATCTCGAACTACTTCCACCTGATTTTGGTGTGGCTGGACAGCTTGGGGTTGGGGAAGGTGACTGTAGTAAATGAGTCCTCCTAGCACAGTGGTTCAGAGGAGTTGGCATGCCAACTGGAAAAACATCATCCACTTTAAATGTTTTCCTCAGTTTAAAACTGGAGCTATGTCTTCCTAGATTTCCGGGACTGCGAGGATTGTGATTTATACCTTGTGAACTCACCACTGGCACTTCATAACCTGCTCCAGTGTGGAGGCCATCTTGGATGATATATGTTCTACTTGTAAAGCATTCCTGGCTTCTAGAACTGTTGATTTGATCTGGGGAGTGATGACTTTGTTGAGGCGAGCTAACACTGGGTGACCCCACATGAACTTCTGAATGTGGAGTTCTGTCTCTCCAGATGTTTCTAGTTGCTACAGGTTCACTGTGACTTGTTCTCAGATAATTCACCACGGGATGGTCATAGAGAGAGGAGTCGGACTGGTTGTGAAAAGGGCCCTGGGAATTGAACATGAATAGTTGAGGTGTGTCTTCAGTCTCGAAAACCTGAGGTTCATCTTCAATATCTCCATCTCTGACTGCTGTGGGAGCAGCAGAACTAGAAGTCTTGAGTGACCGATGCGAACTGGTTTCACTCACATGACCAGTCTGCTGCTCACTGTCTGAGCTCAACGTTAACTTAGCAGCATGATGAAACTTCAAATTGTCGAATGGGGTTAGAATATCAGACTGACTGGCAGGCAATGTCTTACTTAAAGCAAAACCGTCAACCGGAGTCAAGTCAAGGGTATAATTTGTGATGAGTGGTGACTCATCAAATGGCCTTGATCGTAGAGGCTCCAATGTGTTGTCTGTACAGCCGAAGTCTGTGCAATTGTCTGCCCAGTCCTCTAGACTGTCTTCTGATAAGGAATCCTCAGGATCTGTATCATGAAGATCATGCGGTGGTGAAAGAGCATCCAACTGGATAATATTTGGAACAATTGTACAGTATCGCATCTTGCACATCCCTGTTTGGGGAAAAGGATTCTGTTCTGTTGTGGGTACTCCGATATTCTTCAGTTCTAAATGTGACTGTTCACAAAGTGGCATCTGTTTGGATTCTCTGCTAGATTCTCTCTCTTCATCTTTGTTTTTTAGGTCATTTACTTCACTGATGGCCTCAGCCATGGTTTGATTGATTGTATCCTGCAGTGTTTGCTCTACTGCTTCTCTGATCAACAGACTTGCTGCATCTTCATCTTCCTCTACATCATCTTGCTGTTCCCTAAGGTCCTCCATGATTCGTGAAATCTGCTCAGGTACTGCTGTACCCTCCAGGCTCAACCTCATAATCAACTCCTCTGGACAAACCTGGGAGTAATGTTCACTGCACTCCTCAATACTGCCTTCATCAAGCTCAGAATCCCGGTTACTGTATGCTGATGAAGTCTGAGTTGCATCAACCAGGAAAGTTGTGTTACAAGCAGGACTTGAGTGGCTTCCGTGCACTGAAAATTTGCCACTACTTTGAGGTATGCGAGTGCATGGATAAGAGAGGCTTTTATGTATGTGAGACAGTTGTGAATCAACTTCCTCCTCCTCATCCAATGGTGAGACAGAAGGAGGTGGTTCTGGCGATAAAGACAATGGTAAATCTTGAGAAGTTGGTGGTACATCATCTGAGGTGGATATTGAGAAAGTCTCATCATGATCAAGGATCATCTCTGTCTCTGCATCAAGCTCTGGCAGGATTTTCTGTGAGGTAATTTCTAGCTGAGCTTTCTTTCTGTCTGTTATACGTTGGTCGACTATGGCTTGGGCTTTCCGCTCATACTCTATGATCGCAATTTCAAGCGTACTGCAGACAAATTGAAACATAAAATGAGTACCTGAATTCTTTAAGAACAACACAAAATATCAACAATGAAATATCAATATTGTTATAGTGCAATTCACAAAAACACAATAGATTAAGATATAATTCTATAAATGTAGGTCTGGAACAAATATTTTACTAAAATTCGAAACGGCATTATCTCTGGTACTTTATTCAATCTCTTATCTAAGTTTAACGCTTTTATTTGTCATAGCGTGTATACTAAGTTAATTAAGTATGTATACATAGCTCAAACATAAATTTGATAACTCAACTATATGCAGTTAATTAAGATACATTATTTAAAAGAAGAAATACAGTACGGTGGACTTCTTAATTATTGAGCCTTAGAATAGTATAGACTAGATCTAGATCCATGAATTATATCAATTTTTGAATTTGAAAATAATGAGTACAAATAATACATATTCAGAAGAACTAGATCTAGATCTAGATCTATAAGGTTCTCTCTCTCGCTCAATAATGATTATTTATTCTACCTGTTTCAAGATTATATGATGCAGCTGGTTTGGGTAACACACAAACTTATAATATAATTATAATAAGTACAGTAGAACCCCGCCTAACGGACACCCCGCGTAAGCGGACACCCCGCGTTAGCGGACACTTTGGCTCGGAACGGAATTTTTTCCCTCTATTAGATGTTTATTTTAACCTCGCGTAAGTGGACACCTCGCGTAAGCGGGCACCCCGCGTAAGCGGACACCCCGCGTAAGCGGACACCCCGCGTAAGCGGACAGTTATTTCGGTACGAAAAGGCCTAAAACCCCGTGTGAGCGGACACCTCCGACGGACACCCTACCAAAAATAGATTAATCTGTCCTTTTTATCAGTGTGTGTGAGTATATTCATAGAAAATTCATTTTGTAATTCAATGTTTAATAGCTTCGGACCCAATTAAGATATCAGAAAATGGATTTCAGATCTATTATCACCTCTGTCTCCCCTATTCATCGGTATATAACACATTTATATTGGGCTGGAGGAAACTTGAAAACCCCGCGTAAGCGGGCACCCCGCGTAAGCGGCCACTTTGGCCCGGAACGGAGGGTGTCCGCTTACGCGGGGTTTTACTGTATAAGCCTAGGCAGCGCAAGCACTTGTTCAAGTCGTTGATATGCCTAGGCCTAGATCTAGATCTAGATCTAGTAGAAAACTGAATGATAAATCATAATACAACCTAATTCTAGATCAATATTTTGACACTACTCAGACATAGTTATTGTGCATCGTTTACATTTTGTTCAAATTAAACACAAACCTACCGCTCGATTTCCATTAATTGTAACTTTGGTAGACATCGACCAGCTTTCGTTCTTTCGACTTCAGCTGACAAAATTTGATGGATCACCGCCAAAACACTATTTTCATCTTGGACTGGCGGCATGATTAGATCTTGCGGTTACCTGAACTTTACCGCTGACACTGCTACTCCTAGATCTAGATCTGAGACCCCACTAGCACTAGCAGAAGTCAATACATGTTCATGTTGCCTATGACCTCTCACTGCCTGTGATAACAGTTTGGAATGAACAACTTCAACAAGTCCACTGGGCCGTCAAGTGATCTCTTTCCTTCTTCAATTCTTGGACACACCACACACTTTGCTTTTCAGATATCATGACGTCATAAAAACGTCGCCTAACGTCATCGTTGAGACGTTACTTGGTTACGTTATCCGGTAGGTCCCTAGAATTGGTATACCCCAATTCAGAACTAAATCAAGTCTAGCATAGCGTTACCAGAGCACATAAAACTATCAATCATATTTGCAACGTAAAAGACAGGGCTGTCGATTAAAAGATGAACATATATATGGCCAGCAAGGTCATGATAGTTGGCCTTGAGTGTGGCGCGAAATAGTTACAGATGATACCACAAGGTGCGTGGCTGGCCAAGTGCAGTGGGTGGCAAGTTTTACAGTTATCAGGATAACTTCCGGCTCGATCGAAAACAGAAATCACAAGAAGCGAAACCTCAGTAAAAACTGTGTAACGCCACTAATTCAAAAGTAGTGTATGACAATGGTGAGTACTATCTTCCTGGGTCTACCGTATATGTATTAAAAATTAGCCGATTTTCTTGTGTCAATTCATTATTTCCCCCAAACTACTCCCCAGTTTGTAGGCCGGCTGGGCCCGCATGTGGCCCGATGAGCCCGGGGCGAGTTTCGGGACGAGTAAAAAGGAGCAAATGATTTCAATCGAAGAAGGAATTAAACGTAATATATTATATATATTTTCATGGACCTCCATACACTGGACAAGAAACCCGTTCCAGGACCGTGATTGTCCTGTATGCCTCAGCTACGCTTGACTGTATCTCACGAGTCACGGGTAGGACGCCGATTCCCCATCCGCTAGTAGCAGTACAACGCTATCGTGTCCGCTATCACTTCCCACAGAACTGAGTCGCACCTCGCCTGACTACCATCCGCTAGTGGGCTTTCCAGTAGACTAGTATACTATTACTGTATTACTATACTCGGAGTATACGTTGTCTAAAGGGTCACAAATTGTGCCAATTGTCTAGAAACTTCTAAAAGACTTTGCACCATAATTTCAACTGTTTCATGCCTTGGGGTATGGGCAGATTTCAAATTCTCGATTTTCCAAGACTGACCACCTGAAAATCAGGGAAATTTTCCAGGCGCCCGAAACGTGATTACCGTAGTTCTTGTTGGTGAAAAGAATATAGATCTAGAACTGGGTTAAATATCAGCATTTGGCACCTGCTGTGCTTTCCAGAGTTTAGCTCTCACCAAGAGGGAGAGGGGGATGCAGAGGAAAGGGTAAGGGAGAGGGTGAAGGCGAGGGAAAGGGATAGGGTGAGGGACAGGGCAAGAAAGAGGGAGAGAGAAAGGGTGAGAGAGAGAGAGCGATTGCATAGGCAAGGGAGAGGGCAAATTTGAGGGACAGGGAAAAGGTGAGGGCAGCAGGCGATGGCAAGGGGAAGGGCAAAGGCGAGAGAGAGGACGAAGACAAGGGTAAGGGCAAAGCTGAAGGAGGGGTTAGGGGAGAGAGTGTGTGTGTGCATTGGAGAGAGATTAAGTCATATTTCTTTAGTTATATTGACTGTCAGAAAGGTTTGATATCGAGTAATTGATGTGGAATTAGACTTGTATATATATATATAAATATGTGTTCTTTCACAGCATCCCCTTGCCCTAGCTCATACTACAGAGACTACGACTGGAAAGTGAGTTCATGAGGTAGATATTTATCTCGTCGTATTTCAGTCGTCCTAATCTAGCCTTTCATTGATAGAGGTTATCAGGTAGCTAATTAGAATGGTCTGTGAAGTTCAGTTTGCCGACACTTTGTAGGTTTTTGTCCCACTGCAGCCACTTTTTTCCTTCACCCCTAGCAGTGGTAGATTTAGTGCATTATCATGGCCAATCCTTTTCATACCATGTTTATGTGGTGTGTGAAGTAAAAAAAACTCTCACCTAGGTAAATGCGTGAGGTGAGATTTCTACCTAACTTCATCTCATAGATTCAGTCAAATCCAAAGTAAGTCTAAAAGAGCATATTGGACGTTAAACTACCCATATAAACATAAACGAACAAAATCTTACAGTATCTGAAATGTTAGAACACCCCTTGCCTGTTCGGAATGATAATTTTAGTCGATTGAGGCCCAAAAATTCTACTCAAGCTATTTCTACAGGATCCTGGAAAGATCTGTCTGTAATCCTCTTGACTGGTCAAAGGCTCAGTGACACACAGGCTGACCAGCCCCAATGTAGGGGTTTCAATCAATCAATGTATGACAGGCAAGCAAAGGTTCTCTAGTCCTAGAAACTATGCCAGTCCTGCGTTATTATTCTGCTAAAATATTTACTGCAGGCATCAAAGCTTCTTATCTAGAGATATTGGGAATTGTGTTTAGAAATGTCCGGCCTATTTTTCATTTATTATTCAGATTATAACTTCCCATATGCAAGTTTCCTGTCCTCAATGTATTTTGGGTAAACAACATATAATATTACTGATACAGTTTTCTTTACTAGTCATTGTTTATCAAGAACAAATAATTTGTAAAATTGTTGGCTTTGTATTTCAGGATAGCATCGAGCATGACGAGAGGGACAGGATGCCAGAGAATATAATTCCAACCTATCGTCCCGTAAGTTATTTACAATTTATAGTAGGGTTGTCTCAGCTTAGAAGATGGCAGCACCGATTGAACTGAGTAAAGAGCGTACTCCACTGGGCCGGCAACATGGCATGAAAAGAACGCCGCAGCTCAAGTATAGAGACCGGGGCGGTGGAGCAGGCAGCTTCCGTACTATATCATCTTGAGACAATACAGGAAGGTACAGTACAGGCATTGATTAACAGCCAAAAGCCAAAAGAAAGTTTTAAAAAACACATTGAAAACACATCAAGCACACAGGTACATTGGGAACAGAAAGAAAAGATCACATGGGGATCAACTGGCAAAACCTATCTAATTAGCTTTCGTCAGTTACCAGCCATTTGCAAGCTGGTAGGTTTGTACACCATAAGCATGTTTGGCACAAGCCCGGCAGAGTCTAATAGCCATGACCCAGTGTAGAATGCCCGTAATCAATCTCCTAGGTCGGAATTTACTTAAAAGACACGGCCAACCTCCTCTGTTAGTGGCTCCTTTTGCGGCCAGCGGTTTCAAACCCTGGGAGGGGGTGGGCCCTAGAAACCCGACTTTCATATGATGGCCCCTAAAGACCTGCAATCCAAATCTCACGTATTCTCAGACAGAATTAAACTACTTTCGCGTACACTATATCCTCAGCTTCGTTTTGATAGTTTATAAAGCATTCTAGTCGGCCCTGTAGTTCTTCAGATATGGATATGGGAGACTTTAACAAGGCAGACACTTCATAGTATTGTTACGGTAACTTCGAGATGTCAGTTTTCCACTTTTCCGTTGAAATCCACTTTTCCATATTCAGTACACGTAATTTATTTCCCTCGTTTCAAACAAAGTTATATGAAACGAGGCGAAGGCACTTCTATCATCAACCGAGAGAAAAAAACTTGTTTCAAACAAAGATGATAGTGATTTAGCCTCAATTACGCCAATAAAACAGTGGTTCGAACCTTCCCCACAGACCCTCAGCCCCATTCCATGGCAGACAAAGACATATTATCCAAGTTTTCCCGATCCCTGAGGCAGAAATAATCGCCATATATCCACTTTTGCCCCTGCCCCCGTGTAGCCTCCTTTGTACGGTTGCAGGACGAGTTTAACGACGAGGACGCGGCGCCGTCGGTGACGTTAGAGCGGGAGATCGACGTGAACGCGCTGCTCTCTGACAAAGGAACCGACTTCCAGATCAAGGACTGCAACGTCGACGTCACCAACGATGAAAGTTAGTTCTCAGATCAGATCAAATAACACTTCTCCTCTGTTTTCGTCCATCGGAAGTGATATGATATCTATCATAGTTTATCTGAAATGTGAAATAGCTGTCTGAAGTAAAGCACCCAAGAAGTAAAGTTTATGGTTGATGGACAATGTATTCTGTACTGCAAGTAACTATAGAACATAGTGTCCATTTGTATATTGCTTTATTCGAAAAATTATTTGCACTTGTTTTTAAGATCAATTAAAAAATAAATCTTACCCTATTAAACTCATTGTGAGGTAGACTAGCGAGGTTTATCATAATGTCTGAAGAGGCAAATACTCATATTACCAGGTTTCTTACGACATGAATGTGAACACTTGTGTATTTCAGAGATGGCAATTTTCCAAGGAAATACTGGTTTTCAGTTTCAGTCTATATAAACAAAATTTCTTGTGTAAACCAAACCGCCACACACAGCCCAGCCCCATTCCACGGTCAACAACGATGTGTTTATATGTTTTCTCAGTGGTCTCTTTGAGGCAGTAAATTCCATATATAAAATTCTTTCACTTAATCATTTTTCACCCCAACTGACATCCCTGCTGTACACTATTACCATACGCTTCATGTCGTTGACAGACTGGGAGATGGAAGGCGACTTTGACGAGGACTTTGATGGCGACGAGCCGGACGATGTGAGCGCGTCCCTCAAGGCGGCGCTGGATGGCGACACGGACGCTGAACTGACGCCGTTCCAGCGTCTGGCGCAGACGATGACGGACATCACGGAGGACGCGAGCGGCAAGGTCACCAAGAAGATCCTGCGGGCCGGGGTGGGGCCCGTCGTGCCCGAGAGGTCCATCGTCAGAGGTCAGCCTTCTGTTTCTACATCGCTTTTATATATTATACAGAAACAAACTTATTTGATTGTAGACTATTTGGAAATCTACAAGAGTAATTTTTGTTACCAGCTATCACAGATGATTATGACTGTTGTTTGAGTAAGTTACAGAGAATGCAAAACAGAGGCCTCAGAGTTTGCCTCGTGACATGGATAGGGTGCACACTGTCGAAGAGCTGCATCGATTATCAGGTATTGTCACCTTACAGAGATGCAGAGGAGAGCCAACATTGACATATTTTAGGAAAGGTTACAAGCTTCATGCCATCCCTAGACTACAAATAGAAAACACTAGACGGTTAAGGTTGACGAACCTAGGGGAAGAACAGAGCATGCCAAACGTTCTCCCCTTTAAAGGGGACAAAAACTGGAACGCACTAACGGAGGAACTGAAAACCGCAGATTTACCTTTTATTCTATTTTAATGTACCTAGATTATGTTCTTACATTATGTTCGACTGCGCAACTCTGAAATGTGAACTATATGAACGCAACTGAGCGAAATGTAAGATCACCAATCGTCGTTAAATTAAAAAAGAGAAAAAAGAGAAAAAACTTCTGTAGATATTTGTTTGCCGAGTTATTCGTGTATATCTGTGTATATCTATGGACACACTATGATATTTGAGGACTAAGATTTCTTAATTTTTGTTCCCTGCAGGGATAGATTTCTTTCGCCTCGTTACTTCACTTACCAAATGCCATGTATCTGCCAAGATATTCATAATTTTGCATTAGTTGAAATATTTATCATATTTCATACATGTGAAATGCTAACGAAGAGTTTGTGTTTTAGTCTTTTACAGCGGACGACTCGAGTACTCGGAGGAGCCTTTTGACTCAACTTACCTCCAAAGCAAGAACCGGCCGCGCTCCTTTAAACTGGGCGACGGTGAGTAGCTCAGCTCAGACTGTGAGACTCCAGTGGGCTGGGGTGGGCAAAAATCATGTACGCTATACAGGGATGTTAGAGTTCAGGGAAATTCCTGAAATCAGGAAATTTATATAACACAGAATTATTGTCCTCATTATTTATAAGACCCAATAGAACCTGTGTTTGTCATCCCCATATTGTTTCAGGAACCCCCATATATCTGATTTCCCTATAAATGTGTGCATTATTACTCCATGATTTTCAGGGTTTTACCTGACAAGCCCCCCATAGATAATGCATGAATGAAAATCCCTGAAATCCCTGAAACCCTTGTACTTTTACCATACAAACCACTTTGAATGCATAGCTAACACCAAGAACCAGCTTCATACTACACTCTCCCATGCACATATTTGGTTCAACATCAATAGGACATGGAAGGTAGGGCTCATCGTTTTTTAGTTCTGAGTAAGCATTGTATTCTGTTGGGGGGAAGTGGGGGGGGGGGGGGGGGTGGCGGTTGTCCCAGCAAATAACTTCAGGGATTTTCTTCAAGGGCTGCTGACATCCCTGGCAATAGATTAAAGAAGAGATGCACATAAAATTACCGACATTTAATAGTTTTCCCTACTGCATACATAATTGAAGATGGCCGCTATTGGTTATTTCTAAATTCCTAGAAAATGGAGATCTGTTATAGTGGAACACTCGCTATCGTTGATCTCAGTCCAATTGGTCTTTATTGTATATGAAGTAATATGAGCAACAAAAGCGTTGAGTTCTTTTCTACATGCTGGTCTATTCATAGACGTTCGCTTTTCTTTTTTTTAATACTTTTATTTTACACTGGAATATTTTTTTCAAGGTTGCATCGGCTTGCCATAGAGGTATTATTGCCACATCATTTTGATCTTTATTCATACTGGATGATATTCAGCTGTTAGGCTGGTTTCAATGCATCTCCAGTTGGGGCGTTAGTAGAGAAAGAACCACCAGGTTTTAAAGAGTTCGATGTGACATGAAGAGAAGTTGCCAAAGAAAGTGTCATCAGGTTCTAGCCACTTAAATCACCATAATGACTGTTATACGTTAATGTTGTTATTCATTGGTCCTTGTTTCTGGCCTGGACCTGGCCATCAGTTCAATATACAGTGAGGAGAAAGAAGTAGAGATTCTAGCTACTTAAATCATCTTTACGACTGTTATACGTTGATGTTTTAACATATGACATTGTTATTCATTCTAGCGGTCCTCGTGTCGGGCCTGGACCTGGCCATCAGTTCAATACACACTGAGGAGAAAGTAGTAGAGATTCTAGCTACTTAAATCATCTTTATGACTGTCATATGTTGATGTTTTAACATGTGATGTTGTTATTCATTCTAGCGGTCCTTGTGTCGGGTCTGGACCTGGCCATCAGTTCAATACACACTGAGAAGAAAGTAGTAGAGATTCTAGCTACTTAAATCATCTTTATGACTCATACATTGATGTTTTTAGGCCCCCCACCCACTTACTACGATTTTGCTTCCGACACGCCCCGATAGCCCTTCCGACACGCTTCCGACATAAAATCGAACGTTGTGTCGGAAGCGTGTGAATTATCGCAAGAGTGGAGGCCGGCTTCCGACAAGCGTTCCGACACGCCCCGACACGCCCCGACATGGCTTCCGACACGCTCCGACATGGGCGCCGTGTCGTAGGCCTTGCGACACGCTTCCGACATTTCCAACATGTTGGAAATGTCGGAAGCGTGTCGCAAGGCCTACGACACGGCGCCCTTGTCGGAACGTGTCGGGGCGTGTCGGAACGTGTCGGAACGCTATCGTAGCGTTCATCAGTAGTGGAGGCAGGCTTCCGATAATGGTTACGACACCGTACGACACCGTTCCGACATATCAACACTGCCGCCTATGGGAGCAATGGTAATTCAATGGGCTTTTATATTTTCCTCTATATCTCCGTTAATACTTTGAAAATTTCGAAAAGATTTCGGTTACACACTAATCAGGATGTACCCTTTCTGTAACCCAAGAATTTTAAAATATTTGATAAAAGGAAATATAAGAGTTCTGAAAAGTTCAATTTCACTCAGTAATACCCATGTCACCTTCTCCAAACTTTACCAGAATATAGTATATGCATAATGCTACTTATTTAAGTTTTAAAAATCATGGGTTACTCTCATCATTTTTGAAATAATTGAGAAACCCCGTATTATGTCATAGTCCGTGTCGTAGCCCGTGTCGGCGCCGTGGTTTCCTTTTTTTTTCGCCAAAAACCGTTACGACACGCTCCGACACGCTCCGACATGCTCCGACATGTTACGACACGCTCCGACAAGAGTGCTACGATTGCGCTGCGACAGAGAAATTCTGTGTTGGAGTGTGTCGGAACGCTTGTCGGAGCGTGTCGTAACTAATGGGTGCGGGGCTTAACATGTGATGTTGTTATTCATTCTAGCGGTCCTCGTGTCGGGCCTGGACCTGGCCATCAGTTCAATACACACTGAGGAGGAAGTAGTAGAGATTCTAGCTACTTAAATCATCTTTATGTCTGTTATACGTTGATGTTTTAACATGTGACGTTGTTATTCATTCTAGCGGTCCTCGTGTCGGGCCTGGACCTGGCTATCAGGTCAATACACACTGAGAAGAAAGTAGTAGAGATTCTAGTTACTTAAATCATCTTTATGACTGTCATATGTTGATGTTTTAACATGTGATGTTGTTATTCATTCTAGCGGTCCTTGTGTCGGGTCTGGACCTGGCCATCAGTTCCATGCGGCGTGAGGAGATCTGCCTCGTCCTCATTCACCCTGACTACTTCATGGGGCGCCTGGGCTGCCCGCCCCGCATCCCGCCCAACGCCACAGGTACCGGTCGCCGGGGAGGCCAATATGTTGCTTATTTCTCTCTTTATAATAGTAGAGACAGGGATTAGAGACAGGCTTTATTCGGAAATTTTAGCTTATAATTTTTTTAAACATCGCCGGTATTTATGTCCATAAAACGTGATTTATATGGAGCAGGGTAACATCATTTTAATTGTATTGCCAGAGGTAATGTACAATCACCATATGAATGTGGTATTTTCACATTGTTGGCAGTGTTATGTGATTAATGGTTGATGTTATATTTCGTGAATTATCGTATGGAAGAACGATGTAAAATCGAATATGAGGAATCCAATTAAAAAACTAACTAGAGAACACCTGATATACACATTTGGCCATATAGCTTATTGATAAGGAATGGATAGTCATTCTGGAGATAGAGTTAGGCCCAAGAAATGTCAATTAGATTCATGCTTACTTTTTCTTTGTATTTATCATCTTTTTCTCAAGTGGGGAGAGAATCTAACATGTGTTGTTTGGTTGACAGTACTGTTCCGTATTGAGTTGGTGAGTTTCTCAGACCGGTCTGGCGTCCACGATTACTACGATCTGCCAATGGTGAGTAACACTTTATTTCTTTACATTTCTTTATGGACTGTTTGTATACAGGACTTCACATGTTTGTTTGGTATATAAAAGCAAGGATCCATTTATATGAGATCAGTAACCAGTCTGTGTATTCCATTGCCGTATCATCTGGACAACATCATTACAATCCACTTTATATTTTCAGTCCGAAAGGAAAGAAGCACCACTGGATACGATATTGCAGGTTGTTCGCATTGAAAAAGATGTAAGAAACTTGATTTTAGTTATTGAATTACCAGAGGTACTTTTTGGTATGTGGTGATGGTGAATTGTCATTCTGGAACTTCAATTGTACATTTTTTGTACGATATCAATACCAGGCTCTATAATATGAATAATAAAACATAGAATGATTTATGAAAATAAGTGAGTTCTTGTAATGAATCTTACAGTTAATTATCGATTTGAATATTCCATATCAATTATATGAATATGTTCTCAATGCATTCTGTGCACACTGTTCCAGGAGGCCAAGAAATTCTTCAAAGAAAAACGATACAGACAAGCTTTGTCAAAATACAGACGAGTAAGTCTTTAAAATCTCCACTAGATTAGTAGTTTTTTCTACAAATAATTTGAGAATGTTATTCCTTATTTGCAATATGTTGTTGCAGTCGTTTTAGATAATTGATATATTACAATTAGTTACAAATGATCACCAGGAATGCGTTAATTTGACAATGAAAAAATATAGAAAGCGATATTTTCAGAGAATGAGGTAGAATGCTTCTACAATGCCATATTGGTCTTGTTTGCTAGAGAAATCGTTTTGATCACATAAATTACATGTATACTCCCCTTTATGAATGGCAGGAATAGGTCTTCAACCTTTGACCTATACGCTCTAATGGGTAGCATACCTTGTAGCTATCTATATCAAAGTGAGTTTTTGTGGGGGAACAAATGCATATTTTAATAAAATTATTTTATGAGACAGTTTTTAGTCTGCCTTACGTATTGAATGCTGCAGCTCACATTGCAACTCACATCGAATAAAATCCTTTTTTCCTTGACATCACTGGATTTTTCTGATTAACCTTGACATTATGCAACAAGCTTAAGGGCCGATTCCACCAACACACACAATGTAGCAAGATTAGTCCCGATTTGGTTGTCTTGCTTAATCGGGCTAATATTGAATCATCGCGTGCCTATTTGTCGCGATGTGTCTTGAGGTGTCGCTGTGGTGGAACACCAAAATATACACCCGACACCGCTTGCCTACATTTTGAGACAAGTGAGGTATGACACATTGCGACACAGTAAGACACTACAAGATATACCACGGCAAATCCAACCTGTTGGTGGGATCGGACCTTTATACCAGTCATTACGTCATTACACAACAGGTCATCAACATTCTGGAGGATTGCCATTTGGCGGACGCGGAGGCCGAGTCGAAGCAGCAGGAGGAGCTTGTGGTGCTCTACCGCAACGCCGCAGCGTCAGCCAACAAGTTGTCTGAAGCCAACAGGACTATCGGCTTTGCGAACCAAGCCATTCGCATCAACCCCAAGGACTGCAAGGCCTGGTTCCTCAAGGGTAAAGTAAGTAATTGCCCGTATCCAGGATTTCAAGTTTTCAAAAATGACGGAATCCTGATAATTCATGTACACTGGCAACACTGGCCGTGTTAGAATATATATTAATTCTGTTCAAAAATAATGTTATCAATGATTTTTGTTAGATAAGCGTTTAAATTTCCGACTTTTTCCTGTCCCGACTTTCATCCCTGATAATTACACTGGACTGCACACAGTATAGAATGTATTTAGTTCCTTCCTTCATCACTAGGGATTATATCTACCAGAGATGGCATTTTCTCACGTTTCTTTGGAAATGCACTTTTTTATGTTCAGTATATAGGATTCCTTTTCCCTGTGTAAAACGAAGAACATATATGTTTTGACCTTCCCACAGACCCTTACCCCCATGCTGTGACCAAGACCAACGTGTTTTCCATATATGCATATATTGTATTTAATCAAATTCTCATTGTTTATACCATTCCTGTTCGTTGTCCGGCGGATCCATGTTATGTCGATTTTGTAAGGAAGAATGATGTATCACATCGAATGCAATAAAGACACTTATAGATTTTTTTTTAAAAACGTTGTCATGTCTCGGTGTCTCTGAGGCAGTAACCTCCGCATTGAAATATTTGCACTTTTTTTTATCTTTCCCCAACTGACTTCCCTGTATCTAAGTATAATATTAAAAAGGTTCGCCATCAGATTTGTGGGGTATACACAATTTTAAAAATGATTTTGCCCCTCCTTCAGCTTCATTAATGATATTTGTTGCCTGCCGTTATTGTCTATGTTGTATTTTCTTACATGTTGCAGGGTCTTACACAACAGAGTGAATTTGATTTGGCGAAGGATGCCTTCATGAAGGCCAAAAGACTTCAGCCCAACAACGTTGAAATTACAGACGCTCTGAAGGACCTGGACAGGTTTGTTTTAAACAATACCTAAACTCACTGTCGAGATGGGCTTTAGCCTCACTTGATTCTGAAGAGTATAATTTATGCTCAGTGCATAGAAGGGCGATATCTTAAACTTATTTTCAGGAAGGTGTGTAAACTACACTCATTGTACAGAGAAGGGGTATAACCTTCATTCATTGTTGGGCAGGAGTATAACAAGATGGAGTGAATCTTATCTCGCAAACCCGATCGCCGATTATAATCGGGAACAGTGATGTTGATGTACGGGGGTACCCAACCCGCACTGATTATAATCGGGCATTACCCCTATGTTTGTAATTAGAAGGAAACCCACGAGATGAAAATAGCTTGGCCCGTGCCCCACCGTGTTTGACTGCAGAGTAATTCACGAAGCGAAGCTGAGGGAATTACTTTTTACATTGTCCTAGAATCACCACTTTATGGCCTTTACTTATTCTCGCTGGGCAGAAGGAATGTAACTTACTTCTATGGGGAGAAGAGATATACTTATTGTAGAGAAGGTGTTATAACAGAAAGCCATGTCACATAATCGATAAATAGAAGTATTCATAATAACAGATTGATAAACTCCAGGTTTCTTGATGTTAAATGATATTGCCATATACCATATGGCAGTTATAAACATCTTAATTTACGAATAAGACTCAACACATCACCTTTAAACAAAGAATATTGAATAGTAAAACATGTAATTCAACTTTTCAGGAGATTCAAGCAATTTTCCTTGATGGAAGCGAACACTTGCAAGCGAATGTTCTCAAATGCAGACAGTGAGTTGAAGTTTTAAAAAAAACAAAAACAAAAAACTTTGTCACGCTTATCAACCAACAAAAACTCAGTGCTTAGTTTCAAGGTTTCTCTGAAAGTACTCAGTGATTGTTAGATCATAATTTTATATGAATTATGGAAAATGTGTATTATGAACGGCATAGTTATCATCTTATTGGAATATATCGGTTTACAGTTGGCTCGCATGAATTAATTGTTGACATATAAAAATACTTGAGCAATCTTGTGATATTTGTTACCAGCGAATAAGTCGTGATAGATTTACCCTCTTTTAGCCAATTTCTAAATTTCTTTTTGTCAGCTATACATTAAAATGTGAATTTTTCTTTCAACATATTGCACGGTTTTTCTTGTAATGTAGACAAATGTTATTTGAAAGCTAATGAAATCTACTAAATATTTGGGTTTGACAGAAATTAAGAAAGAAAATTCATCTTCCACATCGAAGAGTTCTCCAAGGATTGTGGATGACCCGCTGCAGGATGTTTCAGAGGAGTTCGCGCAAAACGCCAAGAAACAATTACTGTGAGTTTGTTTTAGCTAATTTCTATTGGTAAGTGGTGAAAAGAAGAAGAAAATATTATATACCTGTGTGTGAATGCCCACAAATAGTACCTGCTGCTAAGGGTTCAGTAATAATGTTACACTGTGACAGTGGGCAGTAAGGATCGAGTGCTAGCATGGCATGGGATGTGCTGTGAATCTTTTGGGGGAAAAAACCCTCTCGTTCCCACTTTTCGCGACGAGCGAATTTTTTTCCCTAATATTACCTACTCTACGAACGTGTCTTCCTTTTTACAGTGTGCTAAACCTTTTACTTCCAGTGCTCTCATTCTCCGTGTTTTTATATCAGAGATGAGAATTTACTGCTGAATTACGTGTTTCTGGTATATTTTATTCTGACCACGAAGGCAATTTTTGAGATTGGTATAAATCTTAAGAGATTTTCTTGGTTGGGGAGGGGGGATCTAGATCATAGAAATTCCTGATATCAATATTTTCGTATACCACGAAAGCACTAGAAAAAGCCCCAAGTCTCCTGCACTGATAGCCTTATGGCGACCGATATTCCTTATATTTAAAGGTATTTTATTATAAACAAAATTTCAAGGTAGCATCTGGCTAGACTGGCTCCAGTCCCTGCATCCTATGGCTACCTTCCTCGCTGGGGTCCAGGGACTGGTACAATTGGTAATGGTGTTGGATTTCTGGCAATGTTTAGGTCCAGTATTCCCAACACTCTCCATACAGATATCCTGGCTACTGATCAGGATATCTGCTGGGAGATTGATACCCTCTCACTTTGATCTCAATCAGGTCACAGTCAGGAGAAGGCGAATTTATTGCTATGACAACACAGGTGGCCAGGGAACTGCAAATGGGGAGGGGAGAGGTTGGAAGAGGTGTAGGGTTACAGGGAGCGACTAGGGACCATAAACAGGAGATTCTTTTCATATTGGACAAGTCTTTGATTCATGGGCTAGTCAGAAAAGGATACACACTATAATGAACTTTTTTCTGATTTTGATAAATGCTAATAATCAAAGACTTGAGCAAGTCTAGCATCTGGCTTACTCAGAGGCGTTTTATACAGATCTCATAAATTAGTATATTTGATTTTCACAAGATGTTTTACTTACCCCTCCCTGGTAGTTGTAAATAATGTAACTTTGTTTGACAGGCTCTTTAAGGAGAACGAGGCGATGTCGTCCTTACCCTTCCCTGGTAGTTGTAAATAATGTAACGTTATTTGACAGGCTCTTTAAGGAGAACGAGGCGATGTCGTCCTTACCCTTCCCCAGCTCACGACACACGTCAGGTGAAATAAAGTGCCTGGTCGCTGCGGCCAAGGAGATTGGACTCGTGGTACAGGAGGTCGGCGAGGTAGGAATCATCATCAGTTTGACAAAACATAAAATCTAATGTAAACTGTGAAATACTTTTTCGCAAGGTCCTACACTCAGATGTTACAGTACTAGAAGTGGGATAGAGGTTGCAGCTTGATGGTTCGACTCCCACTGCGGCCGCCTTTCTCCTTCAGCCACAGCAGTAGTAGACCTGCAGCTATATCAGAGGTCAATCCTTTTCATACCATGTCTATGTGGTGTGGACAGTAAAAGAACTCTCATCTAAGTAAATGTGTAGGGGTGAGATTTCTACCTGAAATCATCTCAGATAGTTAATGAGATCAGTAGTCATTTCGTTGGTATACGGCAGCAAATTCTTCATGAAAAGATGTATCCACTTTTTTATAACCCCAACTGATATCCCTGTATGATACGAGGCTAAAGCCCAAGTGACTACATTTGATAAAATATCAGTATGTTTTGTTGTAATTCCAGGGGACTAACCACCATTACCGCTTCAGTAAGTGATCTGGCCATCTCCGTTCAGCATCATGGAATGCTCACTATCCCCGCGGTCGGCTGAGAGTAAAACAGCTGCTGAAAAGGAAATTTGACTTGAGGCCGTTCTTGCCAGTGAGGCACAGAATGCGAATTTCCATATTTGTAAAAGAAAACTGGTGCTAAAGTTTTTGTAAAAACATGGGTACAAACGTGGATGAATGCAAAAAAACGTCTGCTTTGGAGTGGCGGCGTCTGAATCGTATTGTGAGAACCAGACGACATTTTCTCAGCGAACGAGAGTTTCGCGCCACGTGATGACGTCACAGGATGTGATGTCAGTAAGGAATTTCCAAGGGATTTCCACCAAGGAGGGGGAATCCCTGACAGTTGTGTGATGGACAATAAATGGCGCCTACGTTCATATGTGAAGTGTGAGTGATAATGGATATATCAGCACTATTTAAGAATGTGATGAAAACATTTACATGGATGTAAGTACGGTTTATACTTCAACTAGGTTTTCTACCAAAGAGGGATGACGGTCGAACAAGTCTCGATGAAATTTTAAGTAGGTGGCGCTATGAAGGGTAGGGAGCAGCCATTTTGACATATCCCCTACGCAATGCTAAGCCTATGGGACCATTCAGACATTCATTTACCATACTATCTAATGTGTGAGGATGTTTAAAGTACTTCTGAGTCCGAAACAACCGATTTTCGTTGGAACGTTTGAATCACGCCTGGATGGTGTAAAGTCATATATAAACTATTATATGTAGCGATTGCACATGAGAAGTCAATTAGTTTAGTTTTTCACTATTTATACTCTAACAGCGCTACGTGGTAACCAGCAAGATAGCGGACTTGTCTGTTGTCAGGCGAATTTGCATAGTTTGGAGGGTATTTTAAACCGGAAGTCACTAGGGGACTCGGAGAATAGAATTTTCTATATGTATTGTTATCATTTCCTTTGTGAAATTAGAAAAATTCCGAGTCTATACTTGCACCTAAGTTCACTTGATAAGTCTATTTTATGTATGTATCCTGCTGAAGAACCTATGCCGATTAGGTTGGTTTATGCGCTAAAGTGCTACCTCCAGTTAGATGCAGTATATACTTGTTATTTTGGCTAAACCACAGCTATTAAAAAAGGACATTAAATGTTCCACTTGCTTCAGTGCATCTATATACTGATTGTATATACTATTTCTTTTTCAAATAAACAACTTATTTTTTTTATAAATCTGTGTCGTTGAATAAGAAATAGTGACAAATGACACACACCACGACTCTCAGTGAAATCAATTTATTTGATGAAAAAAATTATTCTGTACAAGTGAAATATAATCTCTGTACAATATGCGGCGAAGATGACTTAACGAATAATGATTGGCAGGTTGTTTGTTGCACGGTCCAAATTAGAAACAAAGTCTTAATAACAACAGTGATACGTATAATACTGCATGAAATGTTGAACAAAATATCTTAAAATAGTCTTGACAACGAAAATCTTCAATTTGGAGGTGAAAAAAGATATCGAATATATGCTGATAAATTCCGTATTCCTAACAATACCTGATCTCTTAAATTTAGTACTCTGTTAATACATTTCCAAGACTAGATTTAATACTTTCGGGTATCATGACTGATTGACAGTAACCGCTATTAGGTCTGAGGTTACTGAAATACACTGAGAAGAATATATCATTTCTATTTTTCACGTAAGAACGTAGATGTTATAATAAAAATATACATACATGATCCCTATGCACTGTAGATAGTCTTGATAAAGAAGCCGTACCCAAATAAAATTACATGAAAATATCATATTTGGCATGAAGTCAGCAAACCTAAGGCTAAAAATACTTTCCCTACCTCACAATATACCTTTATCTTTATTACAATCATTCTAGTGAGGTCTTGAGAGGAGAAAATGGCACATCCCAAATCCTTCTCCACAATCGATATCCCAAATATGTAGAAAATTGAATATATACTTTGACACAGGTGTATTTATGCGCAATTCCTTAACACATACTGATTTAAAGAATTGGAAGAATACAAAAACCGTATCCTCAGAGCAAAAAAAAAAAAAGAAGAAATTACCTGAAAACTGGCACCCTTCTTCACTACTGCCCTGTGCAGTGATAACAGCAGTAATAGACTTCAGTACCCTGCATCTCACGCTCTGTCCTAATACTCCAGTCTCACAATAAAATCACACCACACACCAGTTTCACTGACCTTACATGGCAATAGCGATTTGTCCGTGTGGCTTTCAGGCGCTCATAGGCAATTATGTACATCAAGTCTGGGAGTAAGTATTTGAATATATATTACACGATTAAAAGTTTAAAAAAAATTAAAATCTATCCTAATCACCAATATTAAACAATGACTGGCGTCTTTACAATGTAAAACGCATCTGGACAGTGGCAACTCCTGGGTGTGGAATGTAGATGGCGACGCTCACGTTCTCTGGCGAGTGGCGATGTAAACAGTCCAGAGTAGTGCCATGAAGCTCATGAAGGGGGCGCGGTACTGAAGCAGACGACAGGGGTTGAAGGTCATTAACAACACATCCACATTCCTGATCTCACCCCGGTACAAGTTAAGCCATAGGAATAACATAAGAAAAAAATACTCAACAATCACCCCCGTAAAGTGACAATACTATGCTACTGTCGTGGCGTAGTGAATGTGAGATGACGTCATATGGAATTGCTAAGTATATTCTATTTATTCTGATATTTTGATGCTATTCAATGTCATAGAAAGGGGTGAGATAAATCCAGAACTGCACTCGAATCGTATAAATAGACAATATTCCACTTGTTTGGATGTGCCCTAACCATCACTCTGCTTCGCCTCGATGACGATGGTGGCAAACCGAAACTCATTGAGTATTGTCCATTTATACGATTTCTGATGCAGTTCTATATAATTCTCTTTTCTTAGAGATTCTATTCACGACGGGAAAATGTTCACATAAAAATTATATGTGATCTTCCACATAATCCACCACATTGAAGACAGCATGGACATACAACTCTAGAGATGCACTGTCCATGAAGACAGGAATACAAATACCATTACAAAAGTAAGTAGATGTCAGTTATAGTATGTCAGCTCTAAATCAAACAAATACCAGAACCATGCGATTTCAAAAAATTTACCGAACCATACTTGGACACTGCAACATGAGAACATTTGTTACCATGGCATCTAAGTCTGTGGCGTTACATAGAAGGAACTATCAGATAATTGTTGTATTATCCAGAGTCCTGAATATGTCCATTGAGTGTGGCATTGATTCTCCAGTCATAAAGATTGCAGTAGAGTAATGATTCATAAAATTTGATTCACATTACGGGGCTTTGTCTGCTACAATAATTCCTAGTCACTATTAAACGTTATAAATGCACTATTGTAACAGCAATTGGACAATCATAACACCCATCTCCATATTGGCACTTTGCCAGTGTTATAAATGAATTTGGTGGTTTACCATTACAAAACGTGCAGATGAAAATGCTATAGAGCCTCCAGAGGTTACTAAACTCCCGATTATCGCCCCGGGTAAAGCAAAGTTCCGCTCCTGATAGACTTGGCACACTATGACAAAATGAACCACATTTTTCTGATTTGTAATTGGAGAAACTGAATATAAATTCGTATTCCCATGTAGAAATAGCTGAAATTTCCATTTCTGACATCAGAATTTCAATTTGAGGATGTTTGAAAACCGTTAAACTGCATTAATTCTGGGTTACGAGCAAGGGGTCTATCACTATACTACGTCGGTAACCAGCGAAACCCGGTGCTTGGTCAACAGACTGAATTACGGGATACCTCAATAGGGTCTATATTGATAGTATGTACAGTACAGACATGGGATTTGCGATTTAAAAAAAAAAATACGAAAAATAATCATGCCTGTATTTGTAGTTATTTTAAGTGAACTCCTGGTCTCAGCTGAGAACTAAAATGGTCTTTTCATTATGTTAACTGAACTTGATCTGAAACAATATGATCAGGTTCTACTTACACACACACAAAAAGTTTGTACTCACATGTTGAGGGATGTAGCGCACGTTTAAATATTGGAGTACAGTCCACACTTTGAGGTTCATCATCAGAGCGGGCCAGTAGGCGAACTTTATCCGCTGTACTCCTCCTTTGTGTCCCAGGCCCTGAACGTTAACAACAATAACAGTTACATCCTAATGTGAATTATGTGGGAGGAAGACAAAACATGTAATTAGAAGTTGACATTCTCGATATAACTTCCTGGAGAGCTGCCAAAGAGTAGCGAGCTTCTAAAAGGACACTGTATCGAAGCTGATAGGGTGTAAACTATAACATTCTAAGATACCTTTTAAAAATAATCAGTCAGATTTTAATGTTTATAGTAACATGAAACCTATAAATTCGACACGCAATAATTTCTAGTAGTAATTTTTTAGTCGATATGTATTCTGTACCCACGTACAGGTCATATTATCAAACGGATTTCCATTAAAACAGATACCATGGTAGACTGGTATCAGTCACTGTGTCCTAGTCCTACACCGCCCCTCTCATTATCCATCCTACCTTTGCCAGGACAGTGGCCGCTCGGAGGAAAGTAAGAGAATTAATTATGGTTTAGTTTATTAGTTGAATAAATGTTCATAATCAAAGACTCGAACATATCAAAAGTAATAACTCTCATTTATATGGCACATAGCTTGCCCTCTTTCCCCAGCCATCCGCTAGTGGGATTATAAGAAATTCCATTGTGACCCGTGAGATGGCGCCACCAGTTAGGTTCCGACCTCCGTGATATCACAACATTGAAAAATCCACAGACAAACTACAGGGGCGCCATGTTTGGCGTTGGGGGACAATGGCAGCACCCACATTAGGATGACTGTGCCCTTGCGACCAAAGTAAAATAGGGACATTAGCAACAAAACCAGCATTGACTCTGATTAAGAAACATCAGTTAATCCATGGCTTCTAAGTGAGAGTAACATTCGACAGAGATCGTGAAGACCAAGCAAAAACTACGGTAATCATTTCAGCATGTAGCATTTCTCAACAAGCACTGACCTCGAACACTGCAAGGAGGTAGAGGTATGCAAGCAGGAAGTTAGGAGAAAAGAGGATGCGGTCGAGCAGCAGACGTTTGAGCGCCATGTTGGGCGTTCCTCTGGGGATGAGGCGGTCCATCCATGCGTGGAAGTGGTGAACTGACGGTCCAATAAACACGAACCTGACACACGTGGCAGCACACTATTAGTGATTTATTCACAGCGGACATGGCGTTTAGAAATAGCAAAACATCCGAAAAAAGTACCGGGGATTTGGGGCCTGCATTTTCAGATTTTTCCTAGTTTGTGGCTTCAGGTAAGAGCTAAAATGACCTTTTTCATTTTGTCAACTTATTTTCTTCTCAGCGTTACATTAATTTAAAAAAAGACCACTGAGATGTCAAAAGTCCAGTATTGCGGAGAAATCCCATGATTCTTATAGATTTATGGAAAAGAATTTGTGAAAATTACCCCCCCCCCCCGAGATAGCATGGTTCGTTTCTAAAAGTGTTGTTTGGTCTCGTTCTGTTAATCATAAGAAATAAATCGAGTTAATTAACTTTGACCAAAATGTCTTGTTTTTTATCATTAATCATCACGAGAATTACATATGTTTCTCTCTCTCTGTAGAATCATTTACAAGCTACCCAGTCACAGCCTCATTTCAATGTATCAATTTGTTTTTAAAGTGAAAAAAAACCCAACTTTATAACAAATTTTATATGATTTTTATTCTCTTTACAAGGATGAAGGATATTTTGCAGCTATTAATGAAAATGGCAATATATGGCGGCATAGGGCAGTATAAGCCTAGTATAAAATGATGTGGGTCAATATTGATATTAGTACTTACCCTGTGGAAGCGTAAGCAAATATGGCTCGCCAGTTGACTTCCTTCAGGTTGATTTTACCTTGGATGATCACCTGTGAGATGAAGCTCGCCAAGCCACCCGTCACTGCGCTGTAACAATGATAAATATACTATACAATACATCCTAAAGTAAAGACCTGGTAGTGGGATGTAGAAATTATTTCTACAATTCTTATTTCTAGATGATATTATTCATTATGGGAAAAGTTTACTACAATTTCCGTAATGGTTATTGTTCATCCTCGAATTAGGCTTTTGTTTTGTATGATTAAATAATTCCCCTGCATAGGTGGGTTTTTTTTCAATTGTAAAGTCAAATATACACATCAAAACAGACATGCATCTCGGCACAACAAAAGACAGTTACATAGAGTTGCTCAACCCTGTCAGGATAAATGGTATTGTACTCAATTGTGACCAAAACCATAGATAAATTAACAGCAATATATGAGTATTCATTTTCGAGTCAAGTTAAGGTATTACTTAGAAACTATATAATTGAGACCATAGTGAAATAGGGACATTAGAAACAAAACCAGCATTGACTGATTCAGACTTATCAGCTAAACCATGGCTTATAAGTGAGAGGCTTATAATCTTGACGAGCACTGATACTACTACAGATACCGATGTACTGTGGTCAAAATGTATCTTATCATTAATCAAGTGGTTGGTTTCAATTTGAATAGTTCATGTAGATGGCATGCGTGCGGGTACAGTAGTACTGTGGTCCTGCACTGTATTCAGTTACATCAAGTTATTATGTTGTACTGGTACATACATATATATGTAAAAGATAGTCTCTAGGTTACAAATACATGCACATGTACACCTATAGAATTGTATAACGTCAACCAAGCTACTTTTTTAGTTGCGATACACCGTACCGGTATGTACAATATCAATAGCATTTATAAATTAGAAATTGATATTATTTATGTGATTATCGGTTTGCACTATAACTACCTCTATGAGACAAGAGATTATTGCAGAAAGCGTTGGCCATTTCTGATAACAGTAATGCCATTACATGCATATGCACCTCACATATAACATGCAAGTATTCTATCCAACACTGCAACAGCCAGGGTAGCCAGTCCTGCTTCAAGCTCAGTGGAGATATAAAGGGGTGAAAATATTACCTCACTATCCAGTAGCACCATCAGCACTGTCATCACTGGGATTCATAGCTATTGATTTTCTAAATCAAAATATCCCATGAGAGAACTGAGGGATTGCAGCTCTAACAGCTCAACAATCATACATGTATCCAGTGCCCTGGAAGGTGGGAGTGGCCTCAGTAGATGTCAAAACACTGTCACTGGACCTACCTTGTGCATGACTTGGTCAAGATAGGACGCTTCTGCATACACGATATGTAGCCCTTGAGTAAGTTTTTCGGGAAACCCGGCCTCTCGTCCGATGAAGATTTACTTAAACTCATGTTGCTGGTGTTGTGTGCAAGCTGCAGCCTACACCCGATCTATTAGACTGGACTGAGTAACAAAGTCCACATGTGATCGGCAGCTTGTGCTGTTTCCTGCCCGACCTTGACCTTTCCACTGACTCGCGAGACATTGCGAGGATGTGCGAGAAGTAGTCGGCCATGTTTGTTCGAAGTGGTCGGGACTCGGAATGGTGAATGTCTAATGTGACTCGAGTCTTGTTCTATAGATAGAAAGGAATCGCAATGGATTTGCCACAATTGGATTATTAACTAGTGTATACCCTGGCCTCTAGTGTGTGCCAGACGCGTGATGCACTTACCATAAGGAGCCATGTTGCGATCGAAATGACAGTGGAGGGTGAGCGAGAGCGAATCCCCTCCCCTCCGTTGCAAACATCAACACTGCACCCTCGCTCGATACTTGCTCGGGAACTCGGGTGTTTTGGGCGGTCACAACTTGCACAGACATGGCAATCAATCAGACAGTAATTGACGGTGGTGATTTGTGTCTGTAGTGACCGGCCAAGGTGTCGGTGGATGCCGCATCATGCCAGGGGCGACACCCGTGGGTCTGCTCCTGCTACTGGTGCTACCGGAGATGTTGGGTGCTCCCCGGGAAGGTAAGTCCCTCTCCTCGCTTGCTCCCTCCCCGACCCCTATCACTCACTGTCCCCAACTCTTATTATGGATTCTCCCGTTCTAAATCAGACAAGCTAAACAACTGGTGTAGCTGTTATAAACCCCGTTACGTTTTCAGCAATGCGTACTACAAAGTACAATATATGATTTGGTAGTAGATCACTATTCCAGATGTATCGTACTATCGATCAAGAATTTATCAATGCCATTGCCAGCCACTCCATGAGGTCAGGTCAGCGGCTTGGTATTTAGGCCTAGTTATAACTTATGAGGTAACCATTGTGTCCTCAATATAGATAGACGAAGTGATCAATATGCATTAAGTATGTAATAATTATAGGTATATTATATAATGTCAGCTGACAAGATAATATATTTTCTAGCCTATAACTTCTCTTGTTAGCATTAGACTATAGTCTATAGTGAATAGACCAGACACTGTCTAGAGTCTAGTAGGCCTACTAGTAGAAGCATCGATTACAGGGCTGACAGCAGAAAGGACAACTGTGCCAAGCAAGGATTATGAATGTGCAACTTAGTCGCTGTTTATACAGAGATAGCATGCGTGTATCCATCTTTCTCATGGACACAGATCTTTTTACAGAAACCCCAACAAAGTCAAAGTGATATAGACAGATTTAATAAATATGATGTCAGATTGCAAATCCAAGCCATGTTAGGGTACAACTATGTGGATACACATAGGACATAAATCTGAATGTAGAGTAGGTGTTTTTTTCATATTAAAGGGTAATTCATTTTGTATTTATAAACCGTAATTAGCAGTGATATTGGAGGATTTTTTCCATGATTAAAAGGAAGGTATTTCTGGACATTTATAGATCCGTCATGCTACCATAACCGTGAAGATTTGATACAACGTATTCTCCACCATACGGTCATATGTACATGTATACAGATAACCAGATTTATGCACTTAAAATCATGCAAATCTATCTTTTTGTCCATAGAATAATGACTCCTTGTGAAACGTATATCTGTTGAGTGGAATAGATTAGTAGGTAAACATACAGACAAAAAAACCTTGTCGTTTTTCTTTCTGCCTTTGAATGATCTCAACATTAGAATTACTTGATCCATGAGCGCACCTATTTAAGGTGTTGGGAACTAACCCAGGCATAACCCCGTGGAGAGTCACCATGGATCAGTTGTAAGCGGATAGCGTGCGTAATGCTTTAACAAGCGCCCTACATGGGGAAGTTGGCGCGCAAGCCAAGCATGTCACCGTCGACAAAACGATGTTATTATGAGTAATTACCCGAGAATAACAGGAGGTAATGTGGGGAGTGTGGTAGCAACCAACCCCGGCGGCCCTCTCCAGAGAGGTCGGTTGACAAGGAATGGGTCAGTCAAACCATAGAGGTAAACAGCACACTGAATTTACGTAGATCTATATCCTGCGCAAAGATGTGATTATTGGGAAATGGTATGGCAATATATACAATGTATAGCTCAGCTACTCACGGAGATTGTGTGGCAATATATATATACATCCATATATTATATCTACTCATAGAGATGATGTGGAGGTAATATACATGGATATATCACTCGCACATGGTCCATATCTACGCTCAGGGCTCCCTTTGATGTTAAACAATATACAAATAAACGATCTACTCGCACAATAAAACTACATTAATAAAAAAACATTACTATTATGTGATGACTTTTTACATGTATTCATATAGCTGTTCCCATGTGGATTCTACACTTCTCTTACCAGTACCAGATGAGATGGATACATACATATTTCACCAAACACAGTAGATCAATAGATATAAACTTACTCCGAATTCCTAAACCTAAGATAATATATGAGAATAGTTACCTAATACCTAATGTTGGCTAATAGTTTAGGCTAATGCTATTTTAAGCCGATTCGGCTGTGAATTCAAGCTCCTATTTAGTCAATTCTTATCGGGTACTTTTTTCGCGCATAAGAAGATATGACTGATTCCTTCAGGTTAGTTTGAATTAGAGACATACAATGTATCTCCGACTATAACTTTCCTGTGGTGCAGTTCTCACTTGGGTGGTACTTTGACTCAGGGTGGTACTTTGACTGGTCCCCGTGCAGTTAAGCATAGCTATACATTTATGATTAGAAGCGTTTAAGATATGTTATGATGTTTCTTAAGATAGAGTGAAAAGTAGTTTCGAACCCAATGGGATTCGAACCTGTTGTGTATTATAGCTAAGCTTGCATGTTACTCCTCGTACCACACTTCACAGGGCTTGTATCTGTGACTCCCGACCACCCTAAGCACAATAGAGAGGGAGGAATACGAAACAGACAAATATTGACTATTAACTACACTGGTCTCCGGATACTGGCTTGCTTGGTCACGGCACCAATGTAGAGATCTGAACATTAAGGATTCAAACCCGGGCCGCTCGATAGCTAGGCTCATATGCGAGGGTGGTTGTGGCCCACTAGATTTTAGGTCAACTGTAGAACCGTCCCAAGACTCTATAAATATCATGTAAGGAGGTCAGGGTGAAGGTCGTGATTCGCTCCGAATTGGCTACTGGGTCTACTCTATTCCTTATATGGCAGTTAATGCAGGGGGACAACTCCATACAGGAGGTGCTCCCTTCTATACATGTTGACAGCTGCTGACCACAGACACTCCAAAGGGCGAGTCACACGATGATGTGGTCCACTCCTACCTTACAATATTTACCGAGCGATTCAGTGAGATAAAGGGGAAGCAATCCAAAGACACAAGAAGTCATTATATTCTTTCTTTTTGATGCCAATTAGTCTATGTCGGGTTTGGAGCTAAGAACACGAAAAACATTTTGTTGGTTTTTATTATAGTTTTTTTTCTCCGCAATGTAAGTGATATAGGATTACATTGTATTCCAGTACATTGGTTACAGATAACAGTAGGCTTGCTGGACTAGGATATCGTCCACCGACATCTTGATATAAAACCCCATTTCAGCCCATAAGACAGCGACATTTTCCACAGATTCTCCCCGATCCGATCACCAATTATAATTGGGAACAAGAATGTCGCTGTCTTATACCCTTTGCCGATCACGCATCTCCACTTTATGACCTTGTACAGTGACCCGGTTGAGATCAAAGAGTGCCGCCGGGAGCCGAGGCCGGGGTGAGCCACGGGCTGCTGGTGTGGATTCATAGAAAATAGTTCAAAGTTTGATGAATTTAGATCTAATTAAGATATTCGGAAACAGTTTCCAGATTCATTATCACCTCTGTCTCCCCTACACATCGGTATAAGGCACTTGTAAATCGGACTTGGGGCTAGATAGCATCGATGTTCAAATGGTATTCTCAGAATCGGGAACAGTCTGTGAAGTGCATACAGCGACACAATTATGGTCGGGCAGAGTCGGTCATAACCCTCACACTAGTAATGCCCGACCCGATTAAAATCCGGTCTGTGAAGTGCGTACAGCGATCCAATTCTGACCAACCCAAAGGATTCGTCGGGCAAATGTGTGATCGGGCACAATGGTCGGGTCACCGTCTTATAGGCTTTATGGAGCCCATGTGATCGGTGTAAAATGGTCGATGTCTGTTGCAGTGCAGCCACGTCTATAGTGAAGATACTTGACATGGAGTGTACAGTTCTTTGACAGTCAGGGAGCCCTGGTGAGGGAGTGTGGAGTCCTGTGACGGGGATGTCAGTGAGGGAGTGTGCTATACTGTGACGGGAAATCTTGGTGAGGGAGCGTGCTGTACTGTGACGGGAAATCTTGGTGAGGGAGTGTGCTGTACTGTGACGGGAAATCTTGGTGAGGGAGTGTGCTGTACTGTGACGGGAAATCTTGGTGAGGGAGTGTGCTGTACTGTGACAGGGAGTCCTGGGAGCTGTTTCAAAACCATAGACTTAACCCACGTTTTGAAACAGCT
The DNA here is from genome assembly GCA_950022655.1 of Alentia gelatinosa. Taxonomy (NCBI): domain Eukaryota; kingdom Metazoa; phylum Annelida; class Polychaeta; order Phyllodocida; family Polynoidae; genus Alentia; species Alentia gelatinosa. The sequence goes on from OX465587.1 coordinate 36,232,956, forward strand.
CCCAGATGGGGAAGTCTGGAGTCCTGTGACGGGGGATGTCAGCGAGAGAGTGTGGAGTCCTGTGACGGGGAATCCTGGTGAGGGAGTGTTGAGTCCTGTGGCAGGGATGTCAGTGAGGGAGTGTTGAGTATTGTGACTGGGATGTCAATGAAGGAGTGTTGAGTCCTGTGATGGGGAGTCCTGGTCCAGGAGTGTGGAGTTCTTTGACGGGGAGTCCTGGTCAGGGAGTGTGGAGTCCTGTGACAGGGACTCCTGGTCAGGGAGTGTGGAGTCCTTTGACGTGAAGTCCTGGTCAGGGAGTGTGGAATAATGTGGTGGGGATGTCAGTGAGGAACTGTGGAGTCCTGTGACAGGGAGTCCTGGTGAGGGAGTGTGGAGTCTTGTGACAGGAATATCGGTGAGGGACTGTTGAGTCATGTGATGGGGAATCCTGGTGAGGGAGTGTGCTGTCCTGTGACAGGGATGTCCATGAGGGAGTTTTGAGTCCTGTGATGGGGAGTCCTAGTGAGGGAGTGTGCTGTACTGTGATGGGGAATCCTGGTGAGGGATTGTGGAGTCGTGATGGCGGCCACATCAAAGACACACCTGACGTTGTCGGCTCACACCCCCAGCAGCGCACAGCTGTATGTGTGTGTGTGTGGGGGGGGGGGGGGGGGGGGGTGCACGAACTGGAGCGCCGCACTCTGAGCCTCTTTGATTTAGACCTGTAGTCCAACATTCTTCTGGCAGCTTTTCTCCATATTATTTCCGGTTTTCCTCCTCTTTTCTGTCTCATTGTTCATATCTTTTTATGGTGTATTGAGTCATAAGCATTTTATTACAGTTAAAGAGTGCAGATAAGCAGGGTCATATAAAAAAAATGGTTCGGTTTCTTTTTCCAAGACCTCACGCATATCTCTGTATGGCCCAAGTGGTTGCTGTAGTGAGCTGGTGTTAGTCTTGCGGCTGTTAGACAAACGCGATTCCACCCACCCCCTTTGTTTTGAAAATAATCTTTTTTTTGTGCCATAATTGATACTCAGTACTAAGACTGTAATAGAGGGATGGTCTTCCAAACGTTAAAGTGTTCATTGTCACATATTCTGCCCATGGTTACGTGCGACCAAGGTTGAAGGACCAACGTGTACTTTGTTGTCATTGTGTTATTGACTGTGAAATCCGTATATTATGGTGGGCTGTCTTTAGCCCGTGCCCCTCTCTCTCCACCCCCGGTTTTTTTTTTATCGTTGTATACCGCTGACTGTTAAATCTGTCTGACAAGGCTGTATTATGGTGTTTATGATTTATGCCACTGGGTGTCACAGTTGACTGGACATATTGTATCATAGTGTTATTGATCACGCTCGTTGTCCTGCCATAAGGATTGACGTCTGTTCTTTTCATACTACTTGCATTTGATTTTATTTTTGAATATTCATACAAAGATGGGAGCATTAGAACTAGCTCTTTCATCTACGCTTCCTGATGATCTGGTCTTTTTTTATATATATATATTTTTTTTTCATTGAGTTTATTGCATCTCTCAAGCATACAGTTGAGTTTTTCTGATACAATAGTACGGAATCCAATTTACAGTATCGGTAATTATATAAAACGTCCTGACCATGCTGTACAAGTCACAGAACGAGATGGTAATTTACGGTTTGTACGGAACAAGGCATTTATGCCGAGTTCCGTACAAACCGTAAATTATCATCGAGTTCTGTGACTTGTACAAGCATGGTTGGACGTTATATATTTACTATATACCCCAAAAAAAATTTAAAATCATTAATTTAATTTTTAACAACCGATATGTTAATAAACATGTTTGGCAAGGTGGTCCATATTTTAGTGTACGGACCAGTGGTTCGTATAGTATTTTTACATTATATGTCAAAACGGAACATATTTACAGTAAATACGGCATGGGTATATAGCAACAACTATTACATCTAAGTAAATAAATTCAGAATGAGAAAATTGATGATGATGGTGATGTATGCTCAGTAATTCCTTCACAGTTCATCCATTTAACAGTCCGTTCATTTAGGAATCCTCGGTACTCTCTCTTTCCACCCACCAATAGCATATTAGACACGAAATTATAACCCAACCTTAATATTGAAGACTTCGGCAGTCGATCTCTTTCATGAAATAACCTTGTTGTAAGATATCACACATTATGGGGCAGGTTCACATACATATTTATTTTTGATAGGAATAGCTACAGCATATAGATATCATGATCAGTTTTATTGATTTCACTTAGCATATTCTTTGATGTTTCTACATAGACAAGTCCCACGCCTTACAAGGTGCGGTGTAATTTAAAACAATGTTTTTTCTTTGCATTTGTTCTCATATTGGTTTAGCCATCATGGTTTAGCTTATTCTACCCTATGGTTCAAAAGAAAAACAATAATCTTCTTTAACAGGACTCCCGCCCATAATCTCCGGGAAAGAAAGTTCCAGGAAATGGTTTTATTGGTGCATGCTCCGTTAAATTGGGTTTAGTCCTGCTTGGTATGTCTTAAATTAGGATTAATACGAGAAGAAAAGAGAGAAAAACTTCTGAGAGCAAGCGCCACTATCCCCCTCTGCGCCACTCCCCGCCGCCCCTACTGCGCCGCTTAACGGCCCCACTGCGCTGCAGTTGTGCCCACTGCGGCGCTTAAGGCACCCACTGCGCCACTCCCTGTCTACGTCACGGATGTAGACGCCACAAGAGGATCAAAGAGCAAGATGGCGGCCTCTGAAGAAGTCCGCTTCAAAGTACGGCCAGCCAGCATATGGATGCTAAAAGCACAAAGTGGCACTGGCCTGGCGTAGACAGGCTGAGTGGTCTGACTTATTGAACTTCTGTCAGCGGCCATTTGTGTGCATTTGTGTCTCGTGATTTGTATGGGAGATCAGGGATAACGTATCGACCGCTAAATAAGGTTACCTGGTGATAAACGTAATTTTCAGAATAACCGCAGATGGGGACAATAGTATTCAGAGAAATTTCTGGAAAATGAAATTGTAAGATTTTCATCTATTTTCTCCTTTACCCCCAGCAGTGGTAGATTTACTGCTATATTAAAGGGCAATCCTTCTCATACCTTGTCTATGTGGTGTGGGAAGTAAAAGAACTCTCACCTTGGTAAATGTGTAGGGGTAAGATTTCTACCTGAATTCATCACATAGATTCTATCACCACCCTCGTGGTTTAAAAGAACCTTGAGAAAGTCTGGTAAGGACCTATAATGATTGACTGGACGTTAAATCAAACTAAACAAAATAATGACTTAACATTCTGTAGTACAACATGTATTTGAAAGTCGCACTCGGCCATACCCCGACCAGACCTCCGCTTCACTGGGCCTTATCCATGCTGTCGAACAGTACCAACATTTAGATTGTAGCTATAGTTTGATCTAACACCTAGGAGAAGAGGAGAGGGGTCTACACAAGCCAGACCTGTGTCTGACAGTCCTGGATCAAATAAAGTTCTCAGTTGTCGGAAGAATTTTCAAAGTATCTTTGAGACTTGGTGTCTCATCTTGTGTCGAGTTGCTGTGTGTCAGACCTGGGGTGTTCTCTCTAGTATTCAGTTACTGACCGATAAGTCGACGTTATGATCATTTACTATATACCTATGCCGTATATATTGTTAATATGCACCGTTTCGGCATATGACGTAAAAATATTGTACGTACCGCTGGTCCGTACACTAAAGTACGGACCACCTTGCCATACAAGTATATTAACCAATTTGTTGTTAAGCCAAATGAAATTGATTTTTTTTTTAAACTTCGGGTATATAGTAAATATATAACGTCCAACCATGCTTGAACAAGTCACAGAACTCGATGATAATTTACCGTTTGTACGGAACTCGGCATAAATGCCTCAGTCCGTACAAACCGTAAATTACCATCTCATTCTGTGAATTGTACAGCGTGGTCAGGACGTTCTATATAAGTATCCGCATATTATTACAAAGTGGCCAGTGATCATTTAAAGTCTCAGGGGACCCTCAGGGTATATAGACTGTCTCACTGGATTTACGCCACAGGGGCGGTGATCTATGAGATGGATCCAGGTAGAAATCTCACCCTCACACATTTACTGAGGTGAGAGTTACTTTACCTCCCACAACGCATAGACATGGAATGCTTAGGACAGCCACTTTTCTCCTTCACCCCCCAGCACTGGTAGATTTACTGCTATATTAAAGGCCAATCCTTCTCATACCATGTTTATGTGGTGTGGGAAGTAAAAGAACTCTCACCTCGGTAAATGTGTAGGGGTGGGATTTCTCCTACATTCATCTCATAGATTCGATCAAACCCAAAGTAAGTCTAATTGAACAAATTGGACGTTAGACTAAACAAACAAACAAACTGGCCTTTCATGTGGCAGTAAGTTTATTACTGCTGGAGATGAAGGAGACAAAGTTGGACTCGATCCTATAACCTTAGGATTACTAGTTCAGGGCTTTAACTACTGAGCTATTTGCCCACCATCTGATCATTATTATTGTTTAGTGTCCGAGGCTGAGATGTCTGCCTCCAGAGAGATGCTACCTTGAAGTGAGAGCGCAAAACTTTCTCAACCATCGCCGTAACCATGGCGTGCTCATAACTGTGACCTCACTGAAAGTATGGCAACAGCTACAACTACAACATGTATCCCAGATACTAGGATAAAAAAACATCACTATTATTCCCACCATATTTAATTTTCATGTAGAAACGTTAGCTAACTAGTTCAGTCCTCTGTCGACTATTACGAGACAAAACAAGTCGAGATTTGTCTAGACCTTTTGCGTCAACAAATTATTTTTCCTTGTGTAATATTGTCATACCAACTGCTACATTACGTAATTCAGCTACAGCCCATGATCCTCTACTGAACCTCTCCACTGACCCATGTAAAATCTTGAGCTTCCCCTTAATCCTTTGATTTCCCACTTGTATGTGTATGTAATGCGTAAACCATGTATTGCAATGGAAAATATTTCAATGTTTTTTTTATGACCCCAACTGGCATCTTTGCGTCATGACTTAATTATCTGAGTATTATTGTCTGTAGGGAGCAGTAGCATCTTTAACGAGATCATAGAACATTTTCCCTAAAAGCTATGGTGCAAACCTTTCAACAATTCCTTATTTATTTCCCCTAGATATATCACAAACCAGAATAGTTGTGTTATTCGGTAGATGAGTAGATACTTCAGATAGAGTGATGGAAATTCTCAGTTTCTAACTGTACCAATACATTCGACCTTTCTGTTGTCCCAAGGTCGGCAGACTCTTAAAAGAAATTCAATATTTCCGCTTGTGAGACAAAAAAAAAGCCGTCTTCCACGCATCCACTCTTCTTCGTCAGAGATATCTTGTTCAGCTTCCAATTCTGTCCCCACCGCTTGTTAGTCACTCTCCAACCAGATTTACTGAGTGTCCAATTCTAGTCTCACTCTCCAAGCGGAATCTCTCAGTTGGACCTCTCGGCATTCGCTCTCGTTCCTTCTCGCATTGTCTCGCCTGGATTCTCGTGTAGTGGATGGTTGCTATCACGACTAGCTTCATCTTTGGCTAGATTAGTGAAAGACTTCTAAAGGGCTTGCGAGAAAGCAATTTTGTGACCATCAACTCAAGTGGCTTCAGTTTCTTCAGCATCAACGTCATGTAGCTGACGTCACTAATCGTCGCGACGTTTTTACTTACCAGACGTCGTTTCGGATGCTGTAACCTGTGCTCGATATTCAGGTAAGTTTTCCATAAAAGTTAAATGGGCTTTACATTTCATGTACTTGTATAAGTCCAGAGGTGCCTGTTTTCTGGTTGTTTGAGGTCTTTCGTTTTTATTAGAGGTAACACATTTAGATAAGCAAGGTTCTCAAAGTTTCCAGCCTTTTGCACGTCGTTGACATAGCATTTATCTGTAAGTAACTTTAACATTTAAGTACAGGCTATTTCATCGTTTAAGGGGATTTCTTAGCTCTAAATGTGTCCGTATATACTTATTAGAAGGAGGAATCGGCCCTGTCTTTATATAACGTCGTACAACCAGGAAAGATGTATTCAAGACAAGGATCTGACCTTATAGGATGAATTATTTACATGTATAACAAAATACTGCAGACAAGTGCATCAGAATCCCCTTCTAATAGCATTTTGTAGTATTTATCAGACATGCAGAAAGCAAAAAATATTAATCCGACTGATGGTTTGCCTATAGGCAAATATCACTGAATGATAGCATCATTATGATTATTGTCCCCTCCCTTCGTACGACCCATTGATAACATAATTTGAAACGAAATGTGGAAATTCAAATGCAGGTGCTCTCTTCTCTGTTCAATCGAGTGTAGAGTTCTTCGATTATCAAATCCTCCTATGGTAGACAACCTTATTCCTCCACACTGGCCTCTGTCTGTCGTCGTCCATGTACCTTAATCACACACGAAACTAAGAGCCGTTAAAAGATGAAGACAAACGACACATGCAACCGAACCCCGCACCGCAAACTCCTCCCGACCGCCATCAAACAACCCCTTCCCGGCGTCCTCTCCGGTCCAGCGTTCCCCGCCCCACGTGACCCATCTTTACCGGACGTTATTTACACGCATGCGCAGGCTTTATTTGTCTTACGCGCCCATGGTGGACGCCACTTGACGAGCATGTTTTATCGTCTGCCCGTTACGTGACGTCATTTGTAGGCACATCTTGTGAGGGATCGGAGCCATTGACTATCTTGTATCCTACTCTAGCTACAATGACAATGATGATAAATCTCAGGTTAATTTTCAAGAGAATACACTGTCCAGGTTTCCTGTTATCTGTCTTTTTACAATAGATGTATTTACTTTGTTTTTCAGTTTGAGTTTAGCACCAACATCCAGTGTTGTAGTATGATGATAAGTTTAAATGTTAATGAAACAATTTTTCGACTTTTCACTCTTCACAGGTGTATAGTATTGTTAACTTATGTTACGAGGTATACCAATTGAGCAAATCTTAGTTTATTTGTCTTTATTGGTGATTCCCCTCCTTTTGGTCCTTTTCATATCATAAGGTCATTATGGGTCTAGTTTTCGACCCTTTGTTGTTTGTTTTATCATCATTTTTCATCAGGTGATAGAGATCGTTGCTTCGCTATGTCTTCTCGTACAGGTAAATTGTGTTACTTTCCACTGAGTACTTCTCTCGCTGGCGCCTGAACCTGTGAACCTGACCAGTCCCCCATTCCCCCATCAGTCATTGTGTGCTCTAAGGATCTATAGACACTGTGTTTTACGCTCAACCCATGACAGGGCTCCACAGAACAACTTTAATGCGTCTTGAGTCGCATCACTCATCCAGAAGATGGTCTTTAACCTGTATTTTGTGTATACCAGCGATAAAAAGACTGGTGGAGTACTTATATAGAACGTCCTGGCCATGCTGTACAAGCTACAAAACGAGATGATAATTTAGGGTTCGCACTGAACGAGGCGTTTACGCCAAGTTACATACAAACCGTAAATTATTATCGAGTTTTGTAGCTTGTACAAGCATGGTTGGACGTTACATATTTACTTTATACCCGAAATTAAGAAAAGACTTGAAAAAGGCGACTTATTGCCGAAACGTTATAAATATGTTCTACAAAAAAAGCCTACCACAAACCGAATTTGGACAGCAGTTGAGTTGTACTTGCTAACCTACCAGTCATTAATTTTATTTGGCTTAAGAACTAATATTTTAGTCTACGCATACGGAACAAGTGTTCTGTATTTTCCCGTACGGAACAGTGTTCCGTACGATATTTTCACGTTATATGGCGAAACGGTGCGGATTTGCAGTATATACGGCATGGGTATATAGTAATGGATTGTACGGGCGGGGCTCCTGGGATGTTGTAGTGTGTGAGGAGGATGTTCATTCTTCTTTTCCCTCCTAACCATGAAGAAGTCAAGATCAGGCCGAAACGTAGGCTGAAAGGACGCAAAAGAAAATTTTACAAAACTTTGGTTACATTTATAAAAAAAATTAGACACGTCAGCTAATATAGGTTGATGCATAATTGTCGTCATTTTCCCGTTTTTTCCCCTCTCCTCATTGGTAACCATGCAACTAGTAATTACTGCTGGGATCCTATTGTTATTTGTGTTCTAGTGTAATTAGTGATGACTGTAGGCTGCCATAGTGACTAGCAGTCTCACACGGAGTACCTAGCAGGGCCACTACTGTTATCCGTGTTCTAATGTAAGTTTTACAGCTTTCCTTTGAATTTTAACCTTTTTCGTTGTCAATATATGAGATTCTTTTTCCTGGCGTAAAACAAAGATGATATCGATTGAGCCTCTTGTGCACCAGTGAAACAGTGATTTGAAACTCCCCAAATACCCTGAGCCCCACACCATAGCCAACACCGAGGTGTTTTCCATGTTTTGTCGGTGTTTCTGAGGCAGCAAATTCCACCTGAAAAATATATTCATTATTTTCTGACCCCAACTGACACCCCTGTGTAATTGAAAATGACTCTAGCCTGTTGTAGCGACTAACACAGTCTCACTAAGAGTCGCTCGCAGTACGAGAGGTGCGATCGTTGGGAGCCCGTATAGCTGTAGTCTGGTGCCTAGTGCCTGCGTATAGATTGTAGAGATGGGAGCAAAGGAACATGTCTATATATAGATGAAAGAGTCGAGTGGAAACATTGAACAATAGACAAGGACCGTGCGTATATGTCAGGCGCAGACAGAGCAGCTACAGAGACTGTGTGTGGAGATTGTAGAGGGTGATGTTTTTTTGTATGAGGTTAGGAGTTGGCTGGTTTGGACGATGGATGAGTAGGGAGAAGCCCGAGGGCACCGACCGGTATTTAAGATTCACGCTGGGGTGCATTTAATCCTGCTGGAGTACCTAGTGCCAATCTCCAAGCGTAATAATGCTCACCGCCTCACGGATCGTACCAAGTAACCTCGGTTTTGCTTGGAGAGTGAGTCGTGTGCTACTCAGGTAGAGAGCGCACTGAGTGACCTCCGTCTGTCCTTAGATCATTCACGCGTAAGGCTAGCAAAGATAGACTCATCCACAGACACGACAGCCCGCTGCACTGTCACACTCTCCCACACCTCTATACTGTTACATTCTCCCCACACCTATCTATACTGTCACACTCTCCCCACACCTATCTATACTGTCACACTCTCCCACACCTCTATACTGTCACACTCTCCCACACCTCTATACTGTTACATTCTCCCCACACCTATCTATACTGTCACACTCTCCCCACACCTATCTGTACTGTTACACTTTCCCACACCTCTATACTGTCACACTCTCCCAAACCTCTATACTGTTACACTCTCCCCACACCTATCTATACTTTCATACTCTCCCACACCTATCTATACTGTCATACTCTCCCTACACCTATCTATACTGTCATACTCTCCAACACCTATCTACACTGTTACACTCTCCCACACCTATCTATACTGTCACACTCTCCCACACCTCTATACTGTCACACTTTCCCACACCTCTATACTGTTACATTCTCCTCACACCTATCTATACTGTCACACTCTCCCCACACCTATCTGTACTGTTACACTTTCCCACACCTCTATACTGTCACACTCTCCCAAACCTCTATACTGTTACACTCTCCCCACACCTATCTATACTTTCATACTCTCCCACACCTATATATACTGTCATACTCTCCCTACACCTATCTATACTGTCATACTCTCCAACACCTATCTACACTGTTACACTCTCCCACACCTATCTATACTGTCACACTCTCCCACACCTCTATACTGTCACACTCTCCCACACCTCTATACTGTTACACTCTCCCCACACCTATCTATACTTTCATACTCTCCCACACCTATCTACACTGTCATACTCTCCCTACACCTATCTGTACTGTCACACTCTCCAACACCTATCTATACTGTCACACTCTCCCACACCTCTCTATACTGTCACACTCTCCCACACTTATCTACACTGTCACACTCTCCCACACCTATCTGTACTGTCACACTCTCCCACACCTCTATAGTGTCACACTCTCGCCACACCTATCTATACTGTCACACTCTCCCACACCTATCTGTACTGTCACACTCTCCCACACCTCTATAGTGTCACACTTTCCCACACCTCTATAGTGTCACACTCTCCCCACACCTATCTATATTGTCACACTCTCCCCATACCTCTATTCTGTCACACTCTCCCACACCTATCTATACTTCATACTCTCCAACACATATCTACACTGTTACCCTCTCCCCACACCTATCTATACTGTCACACTCTCCAACACCTATCTACACTGTTACACTCTCCTCACACCTATCTACATTGTCACACTCTCCCCACCTATCTACATTACCAGACTCTCCCCCACACATCTACATTGTCACACTCTTCCACACCTCTGTACTGTTACACTCTCCCCACACCTATCTATATTGTCACACTCTCTCCACACCTCTATTCTGTCACACTCTCCCTCACCTATCTACACTGGTACACTCTCCCAACACCTATCTACATTGTCACACTCTCCCCACACTCATCTGCATTTTAATTATTCCAAAGAAAGATTTAATCAGTATTATGAAAGATACAAATCTCATTGATTGTTTATAGGATATTTGAAAACAATGAAAAACTGAAATTAGTCTCCAAAAGAGAAAACTGCAAATCATTGATGGTCCCTATAATATACCCTCAGGGTCCCCTGGGATGCTAAACCACAAACAAACATAGATTCGATCACCATCCTTGTGTTCTAAAAGAACCAAGAGAAAGTCTAAAAAGGACCTGTAATGGTTTGCTGGACGTTAAATAAAACCAACAAACCAACAACCGATTTCTGACGAAAAGTATTTTATTCATGTTATTTCATATAATGTACTGCCATACCGGAAGTACTTACTGCCAGGTTGACATAGAGGCCCCCTAGTGTTACATTAACAAACTCCCAAGTGGGGAGGCGTATATAACGGGAATGTGACATGCACTAGCGTCAAGGAGTAGGATACGCATGCGCGAGGTAGACGTGTGGGGCTGTTTATGTATTTACGGCTCGACATGCGGCGTATAATATGCATGACTACTGCCTCAGTGTTGTCGCCATAAAGCAGAGCCTAACGTCATAAAGTGGCCCGTGTTGTAAAGCGGTGCAGGCCGACGCTCGCTGAATAATGTAGTGAAGGGCGACCAAATACACTGCACAACTCGGACCCCTGCAGTGTACGGCTGGGTGGGAGGTGGGAGGGGACTGATACAGTGTATGGTGGGTGGAGATACAGACATGTGTGGAATACGACAGTCAGGCCACCCCCGCCTAGACCCCGCCCATCACTAGATCCTTGCCTCATCCTGCCCCGCCCTCTTGCCTGCCGTTTGCAGCTCACAGAACAGTAGCCCCTGGTCTTTGTATATTCACAGGTATAGGTCTTCACCCAGCGCACATCAGTGGCTGCCCTCCCCTCATCGCTGTCTGTCCTCTCCCCGTCACTCTCTATCCTCGCTTCACTGCTCCCGAGAACCTCTCCCGTGTCTCTGCACATCACCTGCTACCCATTACGTCCTGCCTGCTGCCTCTCAGTCTTAACCTGCCACCCACCACACACCACCATGAGATAACCAACCACTGCTGGCTACCATCCTTCAATTCACAACTACGACGTGCCTCAGCCTTTCACCTACTGCCCACTGCCTGCTACCCACTGGCCTTCAACCCAAGCCTCCCACCTGCCACCCACTACTGCCCAGCTTTACCAGTCTTAACTTCCCTCAGACTACAACCTCCCACCTGCTGCCCACCGGCCACTTCTTGAAGCATGCACCCCACCAGCCCAGCCTACAGCCTGCAACCTGCTGCCACCCCTCGTCCAACTACCTAATGCTTGCCTCCCATCACCTGCCACCTCCCAATCTTGACTACCTCCCTTCAGCCTACTACCTACCACCTGCCTCCTCTTAACCCACGGTCACCCACAACCCACAACCTACCATCTGCCACTGCTTGCCACCTCTCCGTCTTAACTGCCCCTCAGCCTACAACCTGCTGCCCACTACATTCAGCCCACCATCTGCTCAAGACAAGCCTGAAAAACATGCACCTTCACCTGTCACCCCTCATCTGGCCACCTGCTGCCCACTGCTCATCACCTGTCGCCTCCCAGACTTAACTGCCCTTTATCTACCACCAGCTGCCCATGGACCACTTTCTATTGCCTGCCAACCACTGCCCACTTTCTGTCACCTGCCTCCCACCACCCCACCGCCCACCACCGCCACCCTCATCCAGCCACCTCCCACTCTTAATTGCCCTTCAGTAGACCTACTACCCACCAACTGCTGCCACATGCTACCAACCACCCCTCAGCCCGTGGGTGACCGTGGGTTAAGAGGAGGCAGGTGGTAGGTAGTAGGCTGAAGGGAGGTAGTCAAGATTGGGAGGTGGCAGGTGATGGGAGGCAAGCATTAGGTAGTTGGATGAGGGGTGGCAGCCATCTACTACCCACTGCTCGTTACTGGCCATCTTCCACCTCTCAGATTTAACTGCCCTTCAGCCTACAACTTGCCACCTGCTACCCATTGCCCATTTCCTGAGGCCTGCCACCCACCACCCCACAGCTCACCACCACAGCCCTGAGGCCTGCCACCCACTACCCCACAGCTCACCACCGCAGCCCCTCATCTGCTGATCACTTGTCACCTGCCACCTCTCAGTCCTAACTGCCCTTCGGCCTATGACATGCTGCCTACTACCCACCACCCCCGGCCCACCCCCTGCTTCCCCTCATCCACCCACCTACTGTCCATTGCTCGTTACTTGCCACATGCTACCAACCACCCCTCAGCCCACCACCTGTCACTCACCATCCATCTAATGCCCACTGCTCATCACCTGCCGCTTGCCACTGACCACCCCACCACCTGCTACCCACCATCCAGCCATCTACTGGCCACTGCTCGTCATTTGCCATCTTCCACCTCTCAGTCTTCACTGCCCTTCAGCTTACTACTACCCGCTGCCTACTACCCACCACGACCCCTCCCCCCTCCCACGGCCCACCACCCACCTCCCCAAGCCCACCCCCTGCCTCCCCTTAGTGCCCGCCGCTCGCCCACCTGCTCGCGGCGTGCCGGTGAACACGACCCGGCCGGCGCGTGTTGCGTGCTGCGCGCGGGCGTCTGAGGGCATCGCGTGGACGCCGCCTCCAAAGTCGTCTGCTGCCTCCAGAATTGGCGGCAAACCGGCGGCTTTTAGGGGCGGGCTCTGCTGGCAGCGAGGGTTAGATCAGGAGATACGCACTCAAACAGGCTTAGAGACGCAGTATAGGCTCAGAAGTAGGCTCTACATTTTAATTTACTGCTCTAAAACATTGATTTATAATAGACTACAAAACTATGGCAAAAAAAAATTTCCAACCGCAGACTCTGTAATGGCGTCTAATGGAACGAAAAAGTTACATCAATACAAAACTATGGCAGCCTAAATCCCACTGAATATGTTCAGTTTGAAGGTAGCATTGATTCAGCATTGCTTATGCATTGATATATCAAAGTGATCTCTCCTGATCTTAAAAAAAACAACAACAAAAACTTGACCATACCACATCACTCTTAGCCTGTCCGTGTACCTTAGCCATGTACATTTATTTTACCAGAAATATCTAATATGATTAACACTTATAGATGCCAAACTTAACTTAGATATTCAAATGATTTTATTTGCACCCATAAATCAGACCACCGATGAACTCTTGACCTTGTAACTATGGCTATCATTGTAATCAGGATATTGTAAACCACTCTGTAATCAATATTGCCACCATTTCTTATGCAATAAAATACCACCCTCATGGAGGACGGAAACCGTCCGAAACATGTCGGTAATCAGAAGTCGATAATGCCATATTATTGATGTACCGTGGACCCAGCCCATCCCGGGTTAGTGGGAGTATTTTCAATCATTTCTATTAGCCATATAGGATTATATGCTTTTCCGCATTCCTTTGCTTTCCCCTTTCCCAATACGTGTGGGAATTGGACATTAATGCTCCATTATCAGGTAATAAAGTAATACAGGGAGAAATTCCTGAAGAATACAATAGCACGATACAGTGCCCTCCACAGCACTGGCAGCAGAGATCTTCTTGAATTCATAAAAGTATCTGAGATATTCGAAAAGATTCAAACACCAAATGAAACCTGGAATGTCCAGGAAAGCCATCATATCTGGAAACAAGGGAAAACTAGATCTGAAGAAATATCCCCTCCCTCCCCGACTCCCCTCTCCATCGTCTACGCAAAATGTCCTATATCTTGAACCCCACCCCCACCCCCTCCCCTCACCTTGTACATACTTTATGGATGGCCCCGAACCAATTCCAAATTTCCTTTCTCATACCTTACTCATCCCTTACAGGAATGCAAGTTTTCCGACAAATGACAAAATTCCGACATTTCATATACAACATGTAATGTCACAGTTTTGGAATATATAATATATCGGTTCATAGCCATTCTGTCCCAATATAATGTTATGAGTGATTATTTTTTCATAATTGTCCCAAGTCCTTTTTCTCATAATCAGCCTCAGTCCCTGGCCTTATTCTACGGCATGTTCCGCACCTCTATACCTATCCCCATACCTTTGCCGCCGCCCGTGCACCCCATCTTCATTCCGTCCCACATTCTGCTGGTTAGGGTCTCTGCCCACTTTTCTGTGTAAATTGTGGACGGGCACTCTGAGAAAACAGCCTCCCCACCACGTGAACAAACAACGGAGGCAAAACGAGGCTGCCCAGTCACGTGACTAAACACACGTGACTAAACACACGTGATTAAACATACTTGACTAAACACACATGGAAGAGCCCTGTCATATATATACAGTGTACGTTATTCTCACGATGTCCTATAAATTATCCCTCACAGAATTTCTCACGTGGTTATAAGCCGTCGGATTTCTTACAACCCAAGGCTAAGAAAGGAAAGAAAAGGGCGGCAAAGTATTTATCTCACCCCTGATACAAGTTTAGCCATAGGAATAACATTAGAAAAATATACTCAACGATCACCCTGGTAAAGTGACGATACTACGCCACGGCCATGGCGTAGTGAATTTGCTAAGTATATTCTGATTTTTCTGAAGTTTTGATGATATTTAATGTCATAGAAAGGGTTAAGATAAATCCAGAACCACACATGAATCGATTCTCAATGTAGTTCTATATAATTACTATATACCCATGCCATATTTACTGTAAATATGTACTGTTTTGACATATAACGTAAAAATACTGTACGGACCACTGGTCCGTACACTAAAATATGGACCACCTTGCCAAACACGTTTATTAACATATCGGTTGTTAAAAATTAAATTAATGATTTTTTTTATATTTTGGGTATATAGTAAATATATAACGTCCCACCATGCTTGTACAAGTCACAGAACGAGATGGTAATTTATGGTTTGTACGGAACGAGGCATTTATGCCGAGTTCCGTACAAACGGTAAATTATCATCGAGATGGTGATTTACGGTTTGTACGGAACGAGGCATTTATGCCGAGTTTCGTACAAACGGTAAATTATCATCGAGTTCTGTGACTTGACATCAGAGATGCCAGTCTTCCATTTTTCCGTGGAAATCCACTTTTTCATATTCAGTATATGTAATTACTTTTCCTTGCGTCAAACAATGATAATATTGATTTACCCTCATGTAATCCAAAAAAACGTGGTTTGAACCTCCTCACAGACCCTCAGCCCCCATATGTTGGCCGACAAGGATATATTTTCCAGTTTCCCTGGTCTCTCTGGGCCAGAAAATCGACATGGGAAATATTTCCACTTTTCCCCCTGACCCCAGCTTCCATCCCTGACTTGTACAGCATGGTCAGGACGTTCTATATAAGTACTGGAGCCCCAATATAGTCCATAGTTAAGCCACTAGGTGTGAACTTTTTCTGTTGCTGCCTCAAGGCAGATGAAGTTCAGAAAAGTAAAGAATAAACGGCACAGAGCATGTGAAAAGTTATGAGCGGGATGCGATGAGCCTAGACTTGCTCAATTCAATTATCCTAGTATTTTGTGTCCCACAGGCTAAAAATTGGAAACTCATTCTCCATGTCACTACGAGTATTGCAGTCCGTCCTCTATGGTCTATATCCTGTGTATCGTACATTCTGTTAGGGTGTACAGAGATGAGATAAATACTTATATAGAACGTCCTGACCATGCTGTACAATTCACAGAACGAGATGGTAATTTACGGTTTGTACGGAACGATGCATTTATGCCGAGTTCCGTACAAACCGTAAATTATCATCGAGTTCTGTGACTTGTACAAGCATGGTTGGACGTTATATATTTACTATATACCCCAAAAAAAATTTAAAATCATTAATCTAATTTTTAACAACCGATATGTTAATAAACGTGTATGGCAAGGTGGTCCGTATTTTAGTGTACGGACCGGCGGTCCGTTCAGTATTTTTATGTCATATGTCGAAACGGTGCGTATTTACAGTATATACGGCATGGGTATATAGTAAAGAAGGTAACTCGTTTTGGTCAAAGTCGTTGTTCTCCAACTCATTTGATCATTACATGATATTCACCCGGCTATCACCTCGTTCATATCACTCCACATCTAGCATCTAAACTTGTTGGTTCCTTCTTTAGTCTTTGATTATGGACATCATTAAGAGATAAAACTACTTTGTAATATGTAGACTTCACCTGACAGGCCTAAGTGTGCCCGTTGAGGTGGAGTGTAGGGCTCGGTATAGGAGCCAGTCTACTATAAACACGACCTCTCCTCGCAGGTCAAGGAGGGGGTGCTGGGGTGAAGTGCTGGGATGCTTGTCTCAGGCGATGGGGTTCGATCCCCAGTTGTCCCCCTGCGCCACATTGGATTTCTGCTCGAAAATCTTTATTCTGTTATTCTCCTATTCTTCTGACATGTTTATGGGAGGAAAAAAATAGTTTCTGTCATCTTGATGTTATCAGATTGTATTTGTCCAGGATATGGCCCGTAGTGGAGTGTTCCTTTCGTTGACTGTCCTGCCTAATATCTTTAAGTCTCATTGCAAGACCGTAATCAGGAACGGCTGACACAAAATAGTCACACATGCTGTCTACGAACCATTTCTATACAAATTGATAAAATGAGGAAAACCCCAAGAACCAAGAAGAAAAAAATGGAAAACAACTTAGACGCCTATTATGCACTACTGTATTGAATTTCCGTACAAATAAATAATTTTGACATTTTGATGATAAACTTCAATTATTGTCGGAGATGAGACGTTCTAATCTCGTTAAACATTTTTAGGTAAAATACTTTGAGGGTAACTTCATTTTATCAGTATAAAAAGTATACAAAACACCATATTTTGTGCTGCAGAATGTAGGAGACATTCCGCCTGTAGAGGTACAGCTTTTAGGGAGGCGTAACGTCCTGAGGCCACGCCCTGTTTACTACAAATCGACCGCTGTCCAGTAATAGACTTTCCTGTCCACTGGAGAAAGCCAGAACCCTAATCGTTCAATCCGTCGGCACAGGTTCCTCCAATGTCTTCCACTTCACCTCTGACTTCCAGTTACCAGACTGCGACTTCCACTTCCACGCTACCAAAAGAAAGAAAAAAAAAAAAAATCTACCCTGAAGGTCATGGCCAGCAAAACAGCAGTCGATCGTCGTGATAAGCGTGGCCGGTGATGTGGACGGAGAGTGTGACGTTATCAGTGGCCAAGCAGAGGTTTGGAAGTATGGCTGTGTATGGAGGTGGACAGATGTGGCTACACGCAAAGCCATAGGGCTGTATGGCTGTTAGATGTAGGCTGGATTTGGGTGGTCTTAACCCATTGAGTTCACTGGGGAGGCTTATATTGAATGGTCATGCTCCAGTTGTCAGCATACCTGGACTAATTACTAATTGGCATCTAATTTGATGATGTAAAGCTAATCAATCTAGTTTGTATTAGTCAGGGGTTTGGTGTAGCACTGACTGACTTTGTATAGCGGAGTCTGCTTGATGCAGGGAATAACACGTAATATGTGACCAACCGTTATCGTGTTGTTCAAAACCTCAAGAAAAATCGATTTATTATATTATAGAGAAACTGACTTACTTTCTTGGTACGTCACAAATTATGTGGTAAAAGTATCGTTCAGATATATCCCGATGCGGAAGGCAGAGGTATATATATATATATATATGATTGACAATTTTACCAATTATTTTGATGTATGAACATAGTCAGCCAGTGGTCGTATCATTATATACCTTAGAATGGGGAAATGGTCACGTGATATCATACCCGTGCGTCAGCTGGTGATGCACAGATATAAAAACGATTAAAGGAACATTAGCAGACACAGAATACTACCGATATCATATTCTAATCGTTTAAGGCCTCCCATTTTTTATTAATTATACAGTGGAACTGGCATTTATCCATGTCATGTCAATTTATACTATACCCAATTCACCCGGTTTAGTCGTCCCACTATTTGCCCAGTTCACATCCTGTCCATCCAGCTCAGGGGGGCACTGCTCCATAAAAACGCACACTACAGCCTGGCACGGGCGGCCTTTTAAACTGACCCAAGCCTGGCCTGTCGTACGGCTTTTAGTTCACCAACAACTCCCAGCGTAAACCTGCCATAACCATCCTGCCCCCACAGCGCACCCGGCTCCCCCTGCCGGCCATTATGGAAACCACCGCCAGGGGGTGCCACCAGGCGGCAGACGCGCGGGTCCAGCGTCCCCCGAGCGTCCGTGCAGCGTCCGGAAGCTGGGCTGACTGGTTAGGTGGAGCTGAGGGGTACAGGAGGAAGATATATGTTGCCTGAAAACTGACAATTTCAGGATGCGCCTGGTTGTTTGGTATTCGCAGGAGGCCGCGAGGTTCGTATCTCTCACAGCGCATGCGCCATAGAGAAGCGGAATCTGAGCGAGCCTGGTTTGGATTAATAATGGGTGACCGGTACACGATGAATGAACCGATGACGCCAGGAATCCGAAGTGGAAGTCCAGATATGGCACAGTGGTAGATTTACTGCTATATCAAAGGCCAGGCCTTCTCATACCATGTCTATGTGGTGTGGAAAGTAAAAGAACTTTTTCCTCGGTAAATGTGAATGAGTGAGATTTATGACGGAATTCAGTAGATTTGGTCACTGCCTCGGTGGACTAAAACCAGTGAGAAAAGCTGAACCTTGAGATAGTCCCTACATACATTCGGTGTCCTCTGGAGGGTGGTTGTGGCCCATTAGATTTTAGGTCAACTTTCGACTGTAGAACCGTCCCAAGGCGCTATAAATATCATGTAAGGAGGTCAGGGTGAAGGTCGTGGTTTGCTCCGTATGCAGTCATTGGCTACTGGGACTACTCTATTCCTTATATGGTAGTTAATACAGGTGGACAACTCAATGCAGTCTGAGACCATAAGTAAATCAAACCAAACTCGGTGACAATAAGCATACTGTGCACATGCACTGATAGATTGGGCACTGTGCTAATTGCTTGGTTAATTGTCTACTATGTGGTAAGTAGATACTAGGACAGCGGGACGGCTCAGTTCATAGGACTCTATACTGTAGGTCGCGGATTCCAGGGTTTCAGGCTCAGTCAGTAGCATACTCACCTGCAAATCAAAGAATCTGGTATTCGAGGCTCAGCCATGCATCTGTGTTTCCTGCTTGTCTGTTACCTTCGTGGCATATATATGATGTCACCATGATATGACACAAAACAACGCCAAGTAAATGGTGTATCTATACTATCTGACAGATAGGGCATTTTCAGTTACTACACGATATCAGCAGATTTAAAATGAAACTCACGAGATGAAAATAACTTGGTCCATATTCAACCGAGTTTGAGCGCAGAGTAATGCACGAAGCGGTTAAACGAGGGGGAGTGCAGACCAATTCATTTCATCGAGTGGGTTTCTGATTTTATCTTACCCCATATAACATTATTGGTTGTTAAAATAAATCACCCAATTAGCCATGGGGTATTGGGCACACTACCTTCACGGCCGTAGAGTATGAGTTCCTAACGTTAAGCATATGGAGAAAAATACCGGGGTGAGATAATAAGAAGGAACTGCATTGTGATTTGTAGTTACTGAAAATATGCCATGAGTTTTGGCTGTGAAGTAATCTCACGAGGCTAAGCTGAGTAAGATAATATAGCAAACTAAAGTGAATAGCGTATTTTCAGTGGCGATGGATCGAGTGCGGTTCAGATTTTATCTCACCCCTATCACTGAATGATTGGCTAATGTTTGTGAGGTCATCCGCCATTGAGGGTCTTTTTTCTACAATACTCTATGGTTAATGAGTACGAGTTCCCAATGTTAAGTCTATGGGGAAAAATACCAGGGATGAGATAAAGTGTTGTATGGAATTTTACAGCATGTGTCATAGAACCACATACACTGGCACTGTCTCCCAGCTGGTGCACATTCTCTCCATAATTGTGCCACATGAAACAGAACCTTGAGGCATATAATAGTACAACCAACGTGAAATTGGTGTGTGAGAAAAAAAATAAAAAAACATACAGACAACCAGGTGGAGTCTACACTCCCCCCTCCTAGTCTCTACTCTCCCCCCTAGCCTACACTCTCCCCTCCTAGCCTACACTCTCCCCCGAGCCTCCACTCTCCCCCACCCGAGCCTCCACTCTCCCCCCGAGCCTCCACTCTCCCCCCCCCCGAGCCTCCACTCTCCCCCCGAGCCTGCACTCTCCCCCTCGAGCCTCCACTCTCCCCCGAGCCTCCACTCTCCCCCCGAGCCTCCACTCTCCCCTCCTTGTCTCCACTCTCTCCCCCCCCCCCCCGAGCCTCCACTCTCCCCCCGAGCCTCCACTCTCCCCGCGGGGCCGTGCCGTATGGTGACCTGTCGGGCACGTCAACGTGTGCAGTAACTAACCGGTGAGGCGAATCGGCCTGGGAGACGTTATTATACAGACCACATACATACCTCACAGCGACGTCGTGGTACACAGAGTATTGTAGTCGGGGCTAACGTTACTGTGTACACCACAAATATGTTTCCCGGTATTTCCAGACCACACATATATCTCAGAGATGCCCGTTATCCGGTTATTTTTCTGGTCTTTCTCTTTTTTAATGGTGTACTTGATGTTCATCATATATTGGAGATAAAGAGTGGAGACAAGCTTCTGTTTAAGAAGTTCTAGATCTCACTCATTTATCTATATCATTACTAGTACTGCAATGGACTGGCCTTGCAGAAAGAGCTACACTGCTTCGAAAGGTGGCATAATCTATGTAGAATATTCTATGTAAGACATTTGTGCACCGGTATGTAATAATCTAATAATCACCACATTGTATCTCAAGGTTTGATTTTTGTTTAATCAAACAAACAAAAATGGTACCAATTTAAGGATAATTAATGCTACCTGACTCACTATTTTCTACTGGTTGGTGGTTGGTGTTCTTTAACACATCATATTTTTGTTATTTTTTTAACACATCATCCTATACACACCATTATTACAAAGCAGTGAAGTAAAACTTTTAAACTCCAACTTCGCAAAAAAATATGGCTGCCCACTTCATATGTGAATTTAAAACACTTTAATTCCTTTGGTGTCTACTTTCCGACTACTAAAGTCTTCTTTAGTTTTGGTGGGTTTTTTTCAGTTTTCTTCAGGATAGGAATGATTTCAGAACAAGAATACAGTTATATCTATACCATCATCATACGAACGTTTCAGCACACAGGATGTGTGTAGTCGACTAAGTGTTGCCTCAGCCTTTGACTTGCATCTACACTGTGACCTGTAGATATAGAGAAACTCCGGAGTTAGTAGACTGTGCACACAGACTTGTATCATTCTTAAAAGGCAGGACTGTCACAGAGAGCTTTAGTACAGTCTGGGTTGTTTTATCAGACAGGCCACTGATGGTGCCCTCTGGTGAAAATTCACAGAACCATGTAGCATTACAAAGCCATAGGCACTCTACAAGTCACACCTAAAATAAAACGTGCCTTCCTAGATACGTTCATCTCTATAAGTATCACACATTAGCTCGTGGTATAACTTCTGAAAGTATGGGAAGTATTTATAAAACCTACCTGTCTGGTCATATATCTAACTAAACATCAGCTAGCCAAACACATTACCATGCAAATTTACTTGCGACATTTATTTGCGACCGAATACATTTTCCATTTTCCATGAAGCACATCGAGAGAGTCTACATCTGAGTATTTAAATAATAACATGAGCACATGGCATTTAGTATTAGATTACGTTAACACCTGTGATAACAAGTCATTGTGCCCTCAGACATCAACCATTGACTGGCTTCGTCCTGAGGAGTGGCTCGAACTAAGTATCCCCATAGAGCGGCTTCAGTCACTGTGTCCTACCACCCCACCCCGGCTCTCAAGCCCACCTTTGCCGAGCAACCTGCGCCTGTCAGAGGATCGTAATATTTTTGGAATTATTTTGTTTCAGTTTACTTTATTTATTTAACTTACTGTTAATCACAGACTTGAGCAATTCTAATATGATCATAGGGGTTCAGTATGCTGCAGTATACCTGCACCAAATGTTGTCTGCCCATCAGACTGTCATTTGGAGTCTGAAGCTAACATCACAGGACACATTACCGGTAGTTTATATCTATTATTACTAATTCCTTCTAGGTGCACTTTTATGTGGGGTTTGTTTGTTTTCTCCTTTTTTTGAGAGGGGGCAGATGGAAGCTTTCTCTTTTTCCATGTAAATTTACAATCTAATTTATATTTTCCATGTTACCTACTATATATAAAACGGTAGAATTCTGTCGGATCTGCATGGAGTTTCTCCCGAAAATATAGCTAGCATGAACCAGATCTAGCCTTGGAGACTGAAGGGCCACGAGAGTAAGATTCTGGCGTAGTGATAAAATCAAACCTGCTATTCTTTTTTATAGTTCAGCTGTTCTTCTTGCCTTAAGATTTATGTCCACGCTATAAACCTGCACATCTCCCGTCAATCGAAATTGAAACCGCCTAGTGAAGTCTGCATCTTTCTACATTGTGGTCAAGCTAGACGCGCGTAGCAACCCAATAGTGTGACCAATTTCCACCTGGTGGCATGTTCATAGTTCAGAGTATTTCCTTGATGATATTAAGTCTCATCCACGTCAATAGAACAGTGGGTTGAACCTACCAACAATCCCTCAGTCCCATGTCATGGCCGAGACAGGCAGGTTTTCCCATGTTTTCTTAGTCTCTCAGAGGCAGCGAATTCCACATAAATAATATTTAGTTCTTTTTGTTTATCCCATCTGACATCCCAGGGGGGAAACAAGAAAGAGAACAGGATCACAATGAGAATTTAAATAGCAGAAAGCGGCCGCATTGTGGTCTTTGGTTGAGTGTTATGAGGCATCCTGAAGTATTCATAAGAGTTAACAAACAGCTGTCAGTTCGATGACTGTTTGCATTTTTTATTCGCCATAATTTCTCTGGGGTTTCACATTCATTCATCGACCGGAAATACGGCTTCATTTCTGTGTTGAAACCCCAATCCGCTAGGGGGCGTTCCGCACCGGCCCGCCACCAGGGGTCGCCACTGGCGGTGTCCGGACCCGAGCCTCGTTCTGAATTCCGATACCGGATGCGCAGTTCCGGGAACGCTCTTCTCTCTAGGTTTTTTTCCACTTTTACTTTGAGCTGATTTTCGTTAAAAAAAATATAATGACACTTCCTGTTGTTGTTAGTACCACTGGGGACCATCCATTCAGTATATGGGGGGGGGGGGTAAATGTTTTCTGAAATTTTGCTTATGTCCCTTCTTTGATCTATTGTATACAAGATTGGGGATGGGGGGTGTAAACAATTTTGGAAATTTTGTGTATGTACCTTATGGATGGCCTCCAGTTGTTTTAGTCTCGATAGTCAAATATCTCTGTGAGACAATCCGTGACTACCACCTGGATTTCATGCCATTGCTATTTCAACCTCCCAACACACCTTCAGTCCCATCCCCTGGCTAAAACGGATGCGTTTTCCCTGTTTTCTCTGAGGTATGAAATTCCACATGAAAAAATATTTACTCCTTTTTCCGTACAAGGTGTTGAAATTTCGGAAATTTTGCGTACATACTTTATTGATGGCCTCCTTTTCTTATACAGTCTTAATAGTCAACTATCTCTGAGACAATCCATGGTAACCACCTGGATATCATGTCAATGACATATCATGCCAATAAAACATGTCAACCTCACCACACACCCTGTTTTTAAGTCCCATCCCATGGCCAACACCGATGTGTTTTCCATGTTTTCTCTGAGGCATTGAATTCCACATGAAAAATGTTTCCATGAAAATATTTCCACTTATTCCCTATTTTAACTGACATCCCTGATAAGGGTTAAATGATGGTTGCAGGTTGAAAGCTATAACCACGTCATCCTAAAATGAACGTAGAACCCCGGACACTCCTGATAGACAGCGAGGAGGTGACATTTGGGTTTGGCTCACCAGGAACATGCTCCATGAGCAGGAGGGGGGTAATCAGGTCGGGTCGTTCGGTGCCCGCCCACCAGGCGGCTCTGCTCTGTGGAGGGGGCGGGCAGGGAATTCTGGGAGGGTGTGGATGATGATTGACGGATGGGTTGGGTTTTAGATGCGCTGGGATGCGGTGTGCCTCCACAGGTACACACACACCGCCATAGTGAGACACACCCTCCGCGGACCCGAACGAGTTCTCGCGAGAGACCCGCGCATCACGTGACCTCGGGCCCGCGTCTCAGGGCGAGGCTCACTTCCGTTCTAAGTGTGTTTGCGATGCGCTGGGCGCGTTCTCTGCGTTTCCCTGACGACCACACCCGCCGCGTGACGTCACACCGCGGGGACCTGCTCGCCTTCAGTGAGTCTCTCTCATCGATCCCTCACTTTCCAGATTTGGTAGATTCGGTTACCACAAATCTCAGGTGGTGCAGACAGTCATAAGTGTGCAACTCTGATATTCATGCATTGTGTGATATTTTTGGGGGGTATTCTTCTGTTTTTTACGTTGTGTGATGTATGGGATTTTTGGGGTCTTCGCAACTGCAATAGCAAACTTCCAGTTAGCAGACGACAATTTTCTGAATGACATTGAGCCGTACCAGCAATAGTAATAGCAATCTAGAGAGCAGTCGGTAATTTAGTGCATAATACAGAGATGTTAGTTGTCCGGTTATTTCCGTTTTTTCCGGTGTACTAAATTTTGATACTGTTCAATAGTAGGTAAGGTAGATAGTGGATATAATCAGCATTCGGATATTTTCCGTTTTATTCTGGACCTCACCGTCTGATGATATCAAGCGCATAGCAACTGCAAAAGCAATCTGGAAAGCAGACGACGATTTATTGCATAACACTGAGCCATAGAATCTGCTACAGCAAGCTAAAAAGCAGACGACCAATAGAGAACAAACCACAATTGTGTGCAGGAGATTGAGCTCTAGTGAGGTAGATGTTGCAATGATGGGAAGTGGTTGGGAGATTTTGTCTTTTATTTTTTATTGTCCATTGCTTTCAATGTAATTACAGCAACACTCCATGCTTCAGTCACAGATTTAAGCTGTTACTTAGTTCTCATAGCATGATTCACTGGAAAACTAATGTCTGTTATAATGAACCTTACTCGGTTATGATGAATAATTACATACACTTTTTCTATTATCCCAACTTATCTCATTATGCTGAACAATCCATTTAATTAATGCAATTAACATAATTCATGTGAAGATCTCTGTACCATCCCACAGTGCATTATGGAAGTTGATATACATGTGTACCATAAGTGATGCTCTCCCCTTGTCATTACTTAGATAAAGGAGTTGAAGTCGAAACATGTTGGTAGCAAATGAACTATGAAAAAATTATGTAAACTTGAAATAAATAAATCATTACTTCATCAACATTTCCAGATTTGCGACGGTGGTCTGTGGCTTGACCACTTTACTTTTTATTACTTTCTTATTCCCAACAATTATTCACTGACTACTAATAAGGACTGAGGTGATCACAGGTCTGTGGTACTATGGATGATCACATTTATATACGGTACACAGTCAATAGTAACTGGCTTCATATAAAAGTGGCCGTAATCTCCAGGACTATTCGCGTAGTAATATCCGAGCCAATGCCAGGATGATACTATGGGATCTCGCGGGGGATGAGGGACGATGAGATCTGAAGCCTATATAAGTGACCACGCTGCCCCAGGAAAACACTTCAGGTGTGCCAGCCGTAGTGTGAGGCCACCTCCCCTGAAACTACACTGTCTTGTATCCGCTATTTCTTGGCTTAGCCTGACCTGTACCTGGTAGGACTTACAAATAAATGAAGTTCCGTGCTTATGCACTGAATTCCCTCTTCGCGTCATCCTTTGCAATACCTAGAATCTAGTCCGAGGAGCTTACAGCTGTTTTGACCTGAAACTAATTTATATTTTAATACAGGACTGTAATCCGACCATCTACCTGTTAGACTGGTAGATTTACTGCTATATCAAAGGCGAATACTTCTCATACCATGTCTATGTGGTGTGGAGTACAGCCACTTTTTTCCTTCACCCCCAGCAGTGGTAGACTTACTGCTATATCAAAGGTCAATCCTTCTCATACCATGTCTATGTGGTGTGGGAAGTAAAAGAACTCTCACCTCGGTAAATATGTAGGGGTGAGATTTCTACCGAATTCATCATATAGATTCAATCACCACCCTTGTGGTGTCAAAGAACCTTGAGATCACTTATATTGTGGATTATCACAAACCAACAACTCCTGGATTTTTATTTTATGCAGTTTTATTCATTGTTAAATATTTACATGGATTTTTATGACTTATGCGCTTTTTCGGACTTATGCGCCCATCATCAGGAACCTTGAGAAAGTCTGGTATTTTTTTTTTTTTTAATTTAGAAAGTGCATCTCTCAGCCAATGCCGAGATTTTCAGATACATTGAAGATAGACATGATAATCAAGGTAAACTATACGATACATCGAAATCAAAACAGTTTTAATTTAAGAACCTGTAATGGTTAACTGGACATCAAATCAAACCAACCTGTTAGACTGACCCTGTGCCCATGGTTTGTTCCAGCAGTACAGAGCCTGCAGTGCCACGACTGGGAAGGCAAGCCGGTGGTGGATGGTATCAAGTACATCCCCAAGAAGGACGACCCGTGCATGGCGTGCGTGTGTGACGACGGCTTCCCGGTGATGTGCACCGCCGTGCAGTGCTCGCCGCCCGAGTGTGTCCTCGTCGAGGCCGTCGAGGGCGAGTGTTGCCGCTTCCACTGCATCGACCCAGGCCACACGCCCAGCAACAAGACCAAGGACGCCGTAGTGCCAAGAAACCCCAAGTCCAGTGAGTAGTATTAGAGGAAAACGGACGTATCTTGTCTGTGAGACTTGTATTGTGATGGGATTTCACGGGAATTATTTCCTGGTGTTGTAGGGCCAAGAAACCCCAAGTCCAGTGAGTAGTATACGAAAACGGACATACTTTGTCCATGAGACTTATATCATGATCAGCTTTCACAAGAATTATTTCCTGGGGCTGTATTGCCAATAAATCCCAAGTCCATTGAGTAGTGTAGGAAAGGGACATACTATGCCTGTAAGACTTATATCATGATCGGCTTTTAGAGGAATTATTTCCTGGTGTTGTAGTGCCAGGAAACACCAAGTCCAGTGAGTGATATAGGAAAACGGACAAACTTATATTGCGATCGGCTTTCGCGGGAATTATTTCCTGGTGCTGTAGTGCCAAGAAACCCTAAGTCTAGTGAGTGGTACAGGAAAACTGCATTACTTTGGCAATACGAACTTTTTACAGGAATAATTCCCGACACCATAGTGCCAAGAAACCATAAGTTAATGACTGTTGTAAGGAGGCTGACTTATTTAAGTAGTATCATTTACATTACAAACTGGTTTGACAGGAATTATTTCCTGGCAGCATAGTGCCAAAAAAGTTCAATGAATACACGTGTAGTAGATAGCTTATACAGAACTTATTGTCTTTCAGGCATGGGATTTCTCTGGATTTATTTCAAAAGAAATACCATTCTCTTATACTTAGGAGGTTGAAATTGAATTCTTCCATGCCATATGTAGTTTGTCAAAGTGTACTCTAGATTGTTATCACTCTATAGATTTATTGAATCATGTTTAATCAAAGGTTTATAATATATATAAAAATAGATTATTTTTGCCAGAATACTACAATATAACATATAGGACTGGTCGACTTTTTGTGTTTTTCAGTAATTAACCCATGATTTATATAAAACCTACTATTTTATTATAACATGTATAAATACTTTTGGAATATGTAGAAGTGATTATTTTGGTACTTATCTAATACAGCACCGACACTATAACCTCTGAGTCACATGACCAGAAACGTTTGGACTCTATCATAAAATTCAGCTATGGACTAAATCATGGTTTGTATTATGTGTACTTGTGTAT
Organism: Alentia gelatinosa; assembly: GCA_950022655.1. Taxonomy (NCBI): domain Eukaryota; kingdom Metazoa; phylum Annelida; class Polychaeta; order Phyllodocida; family Polynoidae; genus Alentia; species Alentia gelatinosa. Next base: position 36,261,480 of record OX465587.1, read on the forward strand.
TTGTTGAACTGTACAAGGAAGAACGCCTACTTTTGGTGATTGTATTTAGTTCCGCTTGAATAAAAAAAAATTTAAAAATGTGTCCGGGACTGGGAGGCCTGTCTATGGTAGGGCAGCAGACGACATTCCCCCATATCGCTGTTAAAGTGTATTAACGTGAATGTTTGCTGCGTTTCAGACGAGGTGGACAAGACGAATCTTGGCCTTCGTCTTATTGCGAGCACAGTGACATCCTTCCTGATATTGGCTTTGATCGTCTTCATGGTTCACCGGCTTCGACAGCGCCGCATGCTCATCATGATGAGACGTGAGTCCGCTTACATTATGCACTTATCATGAAGAGACGTGAGACATGTTTCATTATTCAGGTATCATGATGAGACATGAGACTTGTTTCATTATTCAGCCATCATGATGAGACATGAGACTTGTTTCATTATTCAGCCATCATGGTGAGACGTGAGACTTGTTTCATTATTCAGCTATCATGATGAGACATGAGACTTGTTTCATTATTCAGCCATCATGATATAACGTGAATGGGGTTTCGTTATTCGCCTATCATGATATAACGTGAATGGGGTTTCATTATTCGTTCATCATGATATAACGTAAATATGATTTCATTATTCACTCATCATATGAGACTTCTATTCGGACTTCTATTTATACCTTAAGTAAAACTACACAAAATAGAGCCCATGTAGATGGGAGGTGACTATTGTTGTCATTTCTTTTTTATTGCCTAAGAAACAATAAGGAGGCATAAAGAATATGAACTGATAGTCATCCCTTACATTTCAAATTTTAGAAACAAATGAACTAATTTTATCAATACCTTCCCCAAAATGAAGATTTATAACAAGGTTATAAGATGGCCTCTTGTTTATTCATCAATGTGGATGTAATTAAGCATGGATTTATATAGATTTTAATTTTTTTCAGGCATGCACGCAGACCAGCGTGATGAGGACACTGTGGCGTACATGTCACAGTTTGACCAGGTGGACATGGGCATCGAGTTCCCACCCTACGAGGAGCCTCCCCCACCTTACACGCCGCCCAAACCGCCAGACATCCCGCAGGGTGAAGCGCCACCACCCTACGAGGTCACCCCAGGCAGGGATGGCAGTCATGACCGGGAGCCCAACAACAACACCGGGATGGGGGGTACACTTCCCAACCATGGGCCGCGCCCATTGCAGGGCAATGGGAACATGCCCGTGGCCAGCAGCTCTATGGATCCTGTCAATGCAGATGCATTCCCCTTCCATCACCACCATGATCTGCCAAGTCCTGCAGAGGAGCAGGTGAGCTTGCCGATTTCTCGGTCAGCCCGTGAGATTCAGAACCAGAGTGAGGCCCTGTCACCACCAGGGGGCATGGGGGCAGCCATCCGGTCACCATCGCAACACGAGTATGAGAACCTGCGTGAGATATGTGCGAGACATCTGTTAATGCAGCGGGCAGCAAGTAGTGAGGCTGAGACAGCATCCCCGATTTCAACTCCACCTGATTTCTCCCCGGATTCTGATTACCCAGCAGCAGCAGCAGCTGCTGCCATGAGCATGTCATTTCACTCCCAAGGGGCACCTGCATCTCAGATGGTAGTTCGCATGCACCAAGATAACCCACGTTCCCACATACTGCGTGATGGTGATGTCATGACTACCAGCCTGCCTGCCTATCTTACCACAGATTCACGCATGGCAAATGATCATCTTCTGGATGATGTCCATCCTTGGGTACCATCCTATCGAACTCAATTTATCAAGCGCTCAGAAAGTGTGGAGATTAAATGTGGTAGTAACAGCCCACGTAACTCATTCTATACGGAGGAGTGTGGCCGTACACCTGCTCATCCAGAGGAGAGGGGTGATGGGGCCCTGAGTCCATGCCCATCATCGGGGTCTGGGTCTCCACCCACTGACCATGGGTCAAAGGGGAAGAAGAAACGCCCCCTAGCTCCAAATGTCACCTGGAACAAAAGCTGCCGCCCGTTCCGGATCCGTTTAGATAGCACCTCGCCGGTTGGGGTGAATGAGGAGGGAGCAGTAGCAGGAGGAGGAGGGTGGACGACACCTGGGCAAGAGGAGGGCCGGCCCCATCACTCCACCTATGGGTCACACTGTATTACCTCCCCATCCCCACCCTCAGTCCACCACAACAGGCACAGTCTGCCCCCAATAGACCTGGACCTACCCGATCCAGTAGATGCCATCCTTGGGGCCAGCTCCACCAAGTTTTATAAGGGTCATGGATGCAGTGGTGCAAGTACAGATCCCTCGCCAAGTGATGATATCCTTGAAGTGGGTGTATCCCCAACTGGGTCTGGTCGGGTCACGACGAGTGAGAGCTCCTCTCGCAGCTCAGACCACAATGCTGGTCCTGCTGTCGCTTCTGGCAGCAATGGCAGCATTCCCACACCTTCTTCCTCCGGGAATGGCACAGCGTCCCCTCAGTCACCAATGGGACCCAACATGATTCGATCAAGCTCCATCACTTCGCAGGTGTCACAGTTCTCTGTTTGCTCAGAAACAGGTGAGAAAAAACGGCCACGCCCAAATGTTACCTTCCCACGATCACTGCGAAATGATGCCCACTACCCACTGTCTCCTTTGTCTAGTAACTACGCAGCCCCGATGAATGCCACTCCTCCAGTCCTCAAACCCAGGCGTCACTCTCCTCCAACCTCTCAACAACCGTCTGGTAGTCAGCCACGTACTGTTGGTCCACATGAAAACAGGCCCTCACCTGTATCCTCGCCACTAGAGGCAGCACTGTCTCCTTTTCGGGAAGCTCCTGGGAATCTAAATGAGCAGCAGGGTGCTGCTCCACACCAGCACCGACCATACCGCAACAAAATCTCCTATGTAGATGTGAGCCCAGAGCGGGAGAAGTCAAGCAGTGCTGCTAGCACACCAAGCAGTACTGACAGTAGCGGGGGTTATCCAAAACAGCCCACTGCTACATCCCCACTGACCAATGACAGCACCATGAGCAGTCTGTCACCCCTGACTCCTGACAGCACTACGCTGGACAACCAACAATGTCTCACTAACTTTACGTCCATGGTGCATACACAGAGACAAGACGCAGAGCAGGAGGAGCATAGTGCTGTCAGGAAAGTAAAGAAGCAGCACAGTCAGCGGAAACGGCGTCCACGCAGCATGCCAGCAACAAACGGGGGAGAAGCTGGTAGTAAGACAGCTGCCCCAACGTCACACAGCCCTGAGCGTCTGCGACGGCTGTCACGAAACATTGACACCAGCACGACCTTCAAGCAGTACGGCTTCATTGATGACCCTGATGTCATCAACAATGCACGTGACGTGACGATGGGTCACAATAATGGTTCCTTGCCCCGCAACCACAACCTGCGCCGTCAGCATTCTTGTGAGAAGGACACCACCACGCCACGTGAACACAGAGACAATTCAGCCGAACGCCACCGAGATCACTCTACTGAGCGGCAGAGGTCACGCGAGAGGAGGAGATCTCGTGAGAGGAAAAGCTCCTCTCGTGAGAGGCGCGAGCATTCCCAGGAACGAAAGAAGGAGAAGAGCTCAAGGAATGATTCCCATGAACGGGATCGGCAGAAGGGGGACCGGCGGGAGAGATCGGCATCCAGAGAGCGATCCCGTCAGTCTAAGAGGCCAGCAGAGCAAGTTGTCCCCCGTGAGGGCTACTCAGCCCCAACAACCACCAGCCCCGGTGAGCTTGGCACTGGTGGTGGCACTGTCAACAGAACAGTTGCCTATGTGTTAGACAATCATATCTCTATCGATGACCCGGTGCGGATGGAGGGGAGGAAACGTGAACGTGACCACAACTCCTCCTCCCAGGCGGCAAGTTTAGAGCGGCGGAAAAAGCGACGCTCCACCAGCGAGCAGCTCTTCTCTGAGTCAAGCCAAAACAACAACTACCCGATGAATCAGCGCAACGGCCATGTGGTGTACGCCAGTAATGGGGTGCACCATGGGGACGATGACCTGGGCTACCCGACCAATCACCACCATCCGGTGGGTGACCACGAGAAGCACCACAATGACCAGTCGCCCACGCAGCGTGGAAGGCGGTCCAAGAACAATCGGACTCACGAGAGTCGACACAGTGTTCCGCTGATAGTTCATAGAAACCGATAGCATAGCTAGACTTGCCGGTGACCGCCGACGACGTGTGTTTGTATTTATAACATTCCCCGAGAGATACGGTAAAACTACTAGACTGATTGTTTTCAATTGATGAACGTTCGTCTTTGTACATTGACTTTGATATAGGACTTCATCCCAATCTCCATTGTATCATACATGATCCTATGCATGTGCATAGCCATACGAAGTGTGGTAGTCACCTTACAAGGCAGTGTGGACATCATGGCAGTAGTCGGTACCAAAGCTTAGGGTCACACATAAATAACGTTGCGACTTGCACTCACAAGCCGACTGTGTAGTCAATTCATGTGACATGAACATTTTATATATTACATAGACTACTCACCCTACCATTAAGTCGCCATGGACAGAAATCTCTTCACAAGCATCCCTTTTCTATTCTGGTTTTTTCTATCCTGAAAATCAACGGAAACTAATCTAAACTTGGCTTGGCCTGGTACTCAAAAGTGCCCTAGACAATATTCAGGCAGCTTTCGTCATCTTTCCTCACTCACCTTTTTGGTATCCATTTCTAGAAATTGCTTCTAGTGACAAACGCAGTGGCAGAGATTAAAGCTCTGGGTGTAGTCATTTGTACATTGAGTGAATTATAACGATGTTAGAATGAACCGAGAAGAAATAGTCCGAAGCCGACAGCCTGCTAAGTAACTGTATATTGGGTTTACAACATGTTGTTATTAATGTATCGTAGGTATCTGATCATGCAGAACATACTTTCTTACTCATGGTTTTAACGATGATGAAACATAAGGACTTGGTTCTTACCTTGTTATTAGTGCAATTTCAGTGACACCAATACTTATTTATTCTGTGGCGATGTCTGAGTGTGTGTGTGCCTGTATTTGTGTATGTCTTTATGAGGTTACACACAGCTAGATGTATCTGACAAGATACACCATGTGTAACCTCAGGCTAGTGAGTGAACCTTGACAATATCATGAGAGTGCACACACTTGGTTATAGACCCGAAGCCTCTCATCATATATGTATTAAGTACAATAACTTTTCCCTTTTATTAAGCTACAGTGCCCACTTTCCAGACTTTCTTTTACCACTTAGTAACCATACTTTAGACTGCGGAATTTGCTGCTATTTTGGGGTTGGTAAACTGTAAGATAATTTGGCGAGGTTCTTGGAATCTGCAAGTCAAGCTGGAAAGTTCCGACTCAAACTCTCCTTCAGTAACTGAAGGTGTACTTGGCCAGTTACGGTTAATTCTTAGAATACACCCTCTCCCCACACCCTGTCCCGCTTTGACACCTGTTCTTTTATAAATATGCTGAGTTGCTATTTAAAAGTACGTACATTTCGTATACATTTCAGGCCAGCGGTATTAGAATGGTAAATATTTAAGAAGTCAGGACAAGATGATTGTCATAATAATCATGTTAGTGAAACACAAAGGTAAAACTAAAGGATAAATAGAAGCCAGTCCATCTGTTAGTTTATCCTGTGCACAATATCATTTGGTTAAAAAGGACTCATCCTTTAAGTGTGCATCTTTTAATGTACAAAAGTCTTTGTTAGAATTGTGAATATGCACTTATAGTCATATATACATCCTCTGGTAGGATATATGTGACCAGTAACTAGAGAACAGACAAGGGAACATCGGGCCCTTGCAACACCCTGTAGGCTTCAACATGGATCCTTGAAACAGCATTTCTTGCCAGATTACCCTTGACGCTTCCCATCAGAGTAGAATTTTCCTCTTTTTTTTTTGCTGCTGGGATGAGCCACTTTACCTTCACCTAATCATTTGAGGTAAAAAATAAAGGCAAAAATAGATTTTTAAATTTGTTTAGATGGACACATATGCAGATCATTCATATTTCCCTGTCTAGAAATTAGAAATCAAAAATACTTTTTCATCTTGGAATACACACTCTCCCTACCCCGTCCCTCTTTGACATATGTTCTCTTATAAATATGCTGAGTTGTTATTTAAAAGTAGGCACATTTCTGTATACTTTTCAGACCAGCGGTAAATATTTAGGGAGTCAGGTCAAGATGGTGGTCACAATAATAGGCTTCAAATCATGTTACTGAAACAAAACCTTCATCTTCGTGAATTAATGGCAATCTAGATGTGAGTGGTACCAAACAGAAAATAAGAGGAAGAAATTAATGAATAAGAAATTATGCACGAATCGTGTATTTGTAGTTTTGGGTGTATTTGCGTAAGGTTGGCTTTCCATGATCGGTGATTAGGAAATTGAATATGAAACAAGACGTAAGCAAATCCTTGCCTCACATACCAGTAACTTTGTGTTCGCACAACTGACAGAGTTAGATTGCACTCAGTAACCTCTGGTGAGTTTTGGAGGCACGACACTAAATTCTCAGCAGAAAATACTCAGTGGATGTCTCCATTGTTTTTTTAGTAAACACAGCCCTGGTGGAAAGTATTTAATTTGGGGCTCCAGGTTCAAAATTAGACATTCTCAAAGCTAGACATTTTCACTCGGTCACTTTACTCTAGTTCTCAGCAGTGTTGCTACACCTGTTTATAATAAATACTCGGCCTTAGCAAGTACAGAATATGTATTTAAAGATATTATCGGTGCAAGTCGTCATAGTATAGTATCAATATTACTACCGCTTAGATGTAGCTTTCTGACAAATTTAGTGAATACTACGAAGGTTTTGTTTGAAATATTCATAAAACCAAAAAAATGTACCTAGTCGAGTGATGATTTTGCTTCTGATGCTTAAGATCAGTTGTCATGTTCACCTTTTTTTGACTTTGGTATTTGAGTTTATTTGCAGGGTTTTCATTTGACCATGTCTACTGCTATATATGCTCATAACTGCTTATGACAAATCCTACGGTTTATTTTAAGTACCGGTACTTACTTTTCACAAGGTTATGTTCAATTTTAACCATTGAAGACTTTTATTTATTTAATTCTCTGCAAGATTATATGCAGTGTTATTGCAGATAGTAAGATTTCCAGAATGCTTTGTCTATATTGAGTTTTAGTATCACTTGAAATAGCTCAGAAAGGAGAAAATAGGAGTGGTGACAAAAAAAAGAGACATTTTTCACTTGACCGTTAACTAGTCACTGAATCTACGTGTACCTCTGCCACAGTCTTGGAAGTAACTGAAGGCCAGTGTCATCCATAGTGACATGGTAGTGCCATTCTTAATGCCATGCTGGAAGCCCACCCCTCTCCTGTGCCATACGATTAGTGCAGGGACAATGCTCTGAAAGTTTTGAGGGACTTGGATGGGCATTGTAACCACCAAAGTATGTATCTGTAGTGGTGGCTGTGTTGCACCTAAATTTCTTGTGCTTCACGCCACTGATCTGCAACCTGACCTTGACCCTACAGCCTGCACCATAGAGTACTGTACCTACATTAATCGTAGGCATGTAGATAGCAAGGGAACCAGCATGACCTGTTGCCTCCTCTTAATACCCTTACTCAACCCACCCTTACCGAGCTACACTATACACAAGCAGCCAACTACTTTATAATACTTGAGTTATCAATGAGTTACCAATGAATTCTTCATACTTGAATTTTAAAAATCAAGGAGATTGTATGTGAAAAATAACCCCTATACACCACAGACAATCCACACAGCTGTAGACAATGTGATAAATCATGTATATAACGATAGTAATAAAGGAAAATGCTTTCTACCTGTATAATTAATTATCTAGACCAGCTATTTGATTCACCAAAACCCACGCGGAACTTTGTATAATATAAATAACTGCTCAACAAATTGGTCGGTATCTGTAGGAGACATTCTGATTTCCCTGTTGTTTGTACAATCACTTATATATCACCGACCTCCGGTGGAAATTGTCTCGGTCTTAGTGGGACATTCTGGCCAGACGACTTCTGAAGGTCGGACAGTTGTTGTGAGCGCCATGTTAATTCAAATAATGCCTTTCTTTGCCGCTAGGTGGCACCATTGTTATTTTATTTCCATCCACCAGGTGGCGTGTAGAAGACGCTAGGTGGCAGTACTGTCGCCATGGCTCGTTGTCATGGTGATTTGCATTTTACGTGCATATATCATATTGTCACGTTGCATGCCTCTTTATTTTCTATTGAAATAAAACTGAATGAAAGAACTTCTTGTTGATGTGATATGCAAGGATGCAAGTCTTCCGTCAAATGATGAAAATTTGACTTTTCAGTGTTTGATGAAAATAGTATAAAGAAAAAGTCAGTATATACTGAGGGGCAGACTGCACTGAACCTCCTTTGAACCACACTGTTGTCGACTGTTAGCAGGTGGTCCTGGGATCTGTTGAATAATCTAGAATCGTACATGAAGACCCCTTTCTGTACCTCGTAAAAGGGTTATTAGCAGGTGGACGGTTGGTCTTCAGGTTATGGCTATAGCCTACTGTAGTACACTGCTTGTAGAGTTACTAGGCGACCTGACCATATTTTTGCTTTTTATAGATCACTAAGTAGGCCTACAGATAGGAAAATTATTTCTGTTTTAGAAAGAAGGTTTTATGGTGGCACAATGCCTTAGTTTTAGTATTTTGGCATGGATTTTTAATTTGGGATGGGGGCCTTTTGTAGTCACAGGTCCATTTTTAAAAATTCTTTTATGGACATATTTCTACCTCTTAAACTGGTTGAATCATAATATGATATGCCTCATTTGAAAGAGAATAAAAAATAATAGGTGCTAGGAAGTGGAATTTCCAAGGTAGATTCTATATTTATTGAGATATTCAAGTATTTGTTAAAAGTGGGGGGTGTGGGGGGGGGGGGGGTTGGAATGAAATGGGCATGCTCAAACAGATGTTTCCTTAGTATTGATTTAAATTCAGCATTAGTGTAACATCTCCATAAGTGACACTGACGGTTGCTTGCACACAAGGAAGTGTCACTATTGAGGTGAAATGTATCTTTGATGTGCCATTGATGTATTTTTGCCAAAACTCATAATGGGAGGTGGGACGCAGCAGGTGTATAAGTGGATGGTTTATTCAGCATATTTACACACAAATTGAAGTCAAAATGGTTCATAGCTTTGTTTTAGGAATCAGTCAAGACAGATTCAAATGATATTGATTTATAAAATTATTTGCCGCCAGATATTGGCTTGACCTACTTTATTGGTTTACATAGGAAAAGACTTGTGTACTCCATTTTGGACTACATAGGTAGGCAGCATGCAGACGGGTCTATGCACACTCATCCATGAAGGATCACTATGATGCAAAAACATTTTGCATATAGGCATTGCTGATTACCAATTGAATCCCCTACAGGTAGCTAAATATATGTGTGCATTGACCCATGAACTACTCTGTTCACAGAGGAATAGCCAATCCCTCCCTTGTCATCATAGTAATTCATTACTAGCAGACTTTTGAACTGTATTGAGTTTTAGATGTGTCCACCGCTAATTTTGTCTTTAAAGGCCAATATTTCTATTTTCAAAATGCTCACTTAGCTCTTGTTGTTAGATAACATTTAAGATCGTTTGCTAAGACAGAATCAGCCATCCATAAGTGTTGAATAGCATTGACCCACATTATCCCTGGATCTCCTTGGCGTACAGAAAAGGGTTTTCGTGGTGCGACAGGGATGGGGAGTTAGCTCAGTGGTAGAGCACTGAACTTTCTTGATTCGAGTCCCACTGCAGCCACTTTTCTCCTTCACCCCCAGCAGTGGTAGATTTAGATTTTGTTCACTTTACATGAGGAAAAAGTATTCATAAAAATGAAAACACGGATCCCTGATTATGTAGGTGCCTCAGCCAGATTGTGTAATAATAACGCCCCCTAATTCTGGGTCGATAGGCAAATTAAAAAATGGGGCTAGATTTAAGAACTAAAGCAAATCAAGGTGAATTTTAAATATTTTATTAATAACGATCATCATATAATGAAAGAAAACTGGTTTTCCATAAATGATAGAAGTCACAGCCAATACAGAAATAGATAATGATGCGACAGTTATGAGCACGCCATGGTGTCGGCGACGGTGGAGAACGTTTTGCGCTCTCACTTCAAGGTAGCATCTTCCTGGAGGCAGACATTTCAGCCTCGTATAGTAAACAGAAATAGATAAGGGTCATAATCCGACAGGGATGCCAGTGACGTTTTAAAAATACCCGGAAATGTCCACAGCCTATTTATTTATAATGAATACCTTCAATTTAATATGACGGTATTTTGACACAAAATGTCAACAAAATTAAATCGTAGTACATGCCTCATGTTGGGATAGTTTTGTATCCAGGTCACAATTCGCTCCCTCACTCTAATCCAACTATTTTTAGGAGCCACATGGTGGCCTGTGAAACTTGCTCTTTAATGAAGCATTAACTTCGTGAGTTGGTCTAAATACAGTTTTGGAAATATAGAAATATTATTCTAATAATTAACTTTTACTCTTATTGGTTCCTGGTCAAAAGATTGACTGTTTTGGCAAATTTTAAGAAGAGTTCATAGAAAGATAAGTTTTAAATAAGGTTATTGAGACTTGAGCAGATCTATGTAAATGACCTCCTTATGGTCGGTGGCAATGTCACCTCAACAGTGTGTGTATGGGTGCCTGTCCGTCTCCGAGTGCCGCATATATACACCCTCATGGTGCCTCCGGGATTCCGGGTGCTTCTGTTCGCCTATGGCAGTGAACAAGGCAGTTAGGGTATTCTCCGGGAGACTCCCGGACGCTGCAAGGCTGTCGGGGTGAGATTGGGTGGTCGGAGCAGTAGCGACAGAGCCGGTGTGGCCGGCCAGGTCTCCGGTGTCGGCCGCGGGTGCTCCCACCACCTGACCTCAAATCTCAGTCCCATAGTATATTTTTGAATTGTGGGAAAAAAACCGGAAAACCAGAAATTCCCAGAAAACTGACATCCCTATAGCTAATACAAATTGTTTGTTTGGGTAGAATCAATACAGAATATTCAAACTACATTCATTTCTTCTATAATTATTAGTTTTTCTGCAATTAGTCAAGTTCCTCTACCTTGTTTCTCTCCAAGAGTTCAATACTGTGAGTATAACTGTTCACCTCACACTGAGAAGGGAAAAAGAAGAGATCAATACTATTTATGATTTGACTTTAACCTGGACATCTCTGGGGATGTCGGTTGGGGTCAGGGAAAACGTGGGCATTTTTTCATGTGGAATTTTATTGCCTCAGAGACCGGGAAACTTGGATAATATGCACACACAAAAAGAAAAAAAAAGGACAATATGTCCTTGTCGGCCATGACATGAGGCTGAGGGTATTTGTGAGGTTTGAACCAGTTTTATTGACGTAAATGAGGCTAAATTAATATCATCTTTGTCTGACAAAAGGAAAAGCAATTCTTTATAGTGAATATGAAAATGGATGTCCTTGGAAAAATGGACAACTGACATCTCTAAATCCAGAGTTAACTTCGCTGCTGAAGGCGTGAAGACAGTCAGACGTAGAACTCGAAGACCTCGTCGTCGACGGTGATCTGGTCCACCTCGTCCCAGTAACTCGTCTCCAGCTCAGGTTCAGATCTGCACCGAAACTCCTCCGCCTCTGATATGGAACCCATGGACGGTAGACTGTAGGCCAGCGACAGTTTCTGAAATACAATCGGTTTGATTTGTGTTGTTTCCAGAAGTTCGGTGTGTTTTATGTTTACTCCACATTAGGGTATAATGAGAATTAATTCACCTTTTTGTTTTACACACAAAAGTTCTGTTGGCCAAATTCCTTACATATATAATTATGTATCTCATCCCTGGTATTTTCTCCACATAGACTTAACATTGGGAACTCGTACTCATTGGGAACTCATACTCAATACATTGTGAAAAAATAAACTCAATGGGCGATGCCAATCAACAGGGATGCAAATCGGGTCTGGGGAATAAGTCGGATATCAAAAATATTCAAAGAATTTTGCATGCAAACGCTCGCTCTGGTGGCCAGTATATCCAAGCGGTTTCTGCTGAAAGAGATCGGAAAAGTACATTAGCGGTCGGCACTTATCACCCGCTAGCTGCCAGCAAGACAGGGCCGCCCGTTAACTACCAACAATGACCATAATCTGGCACACAGTTACGGGGATTAGACCAACACTCCTCCCTGTGTAAATATTGACGTTTAAAGGCAATTTGATCAAAATTCTGAAAAGTTGGATTTCCGTCAATTGTCGTAAGACTTGCGTCCCTGAATCATTCAGTGATCGGGATGAGATAAAGTCTCAACTGCACTCGATTTGCAGTCGCTGAAAATATGCCATTTATAATCTCAGTTTTACCTCCTGAGAATATCATTGAGAAATTTGATATATTTTCCTTATTCTTTCAGTATATAATAAAAGAAAAACTGGATAATGCTAAACAAATTGAATTGTTACTTGGCTCCTGACCAGGTTTCATGCCCACCGCTTCAGGCCATATAACATCACTAAAGGACCATATGATAACTCAATTTGTTCCCTGAACCAGTTTACTTATAATACACACACACATACCTGGCACCGTCTACTTCTTCGCGAAGGAGTTCTGAAGCTCATCCTGGCTCGTGACGAGCTTTCGCTCACTGTTCCAGTTGACACCGCCCGTTGCTGCTGCTGGAGGAACTCATCGACACTCCCTCCGCTGAGCGTACAATCCAGCTTGTCGGACGAAGAGGCCAAGAACTCCCTGAGCGTGGCCTTGATCAGCGGGGTGCTGCTGGCTAAGTGGTTCTCGAACAGGGAGCTATCGCCATGGGTGCTGCTCAGCGAACTCAGCCAAGGGATGCTCCTGCTCCTGGGACTTCGGGTCAGGGACAAAACGGGACATGTCTCTTGTTCATATTTTGCTGATTGGTGGAGCACAAGGTCTCGATTTCTCCCCTTCTTAGGTTTGGCAGTATCCTGTTAAACAGGGAATAATAATAGAACCAAGATGATACGGTTAAAAATTAGTTTTTTATAACTTAAAATAATCTTTATATAATACATCAATCAGCTGTGAGTGTTAAATTTACTTTTATGGGGTAATGACTGGGAGTAGTAGGTAATAAGAACTTAATTATGATAAGTGTCCTTGTTCAAATGAAGAATTATAATTCTTTCATCCAGTATTTTTCGAATATTTCTTGACTGCTACTTTCGAGAGCAGAAGCTTACTCTGAGATCAGCATCTGAGACCACGACTTTACCCTGATAGTGAGTAACTTTGTGAATGCCGATGATCACCCCATGTACCCGTGTCTAACTAAAGGATCGGTTCCACTGGGTAATAGAATTCTGCAACCCGGCGGCTGACCACCGCCAACTTATGGAATTTGCTTTACAGCTGTCGGGGGGTCTCGGTGCTTTCTGATAACGCGTATATGGAGCAGCTCTCTCCCTGGAATCGGTTCACCCTCCGACCTTGTGGCAATGTCGGCCTGCCTCTCGGGTCTGTGAGGGAAGGAGACAAGATTGTGGCTTGTTCACAGCCTGTTATCGGCCAGTCAATTTTTCTAGGTCGGGCAGAAATGTCCCCGGGTATATGTAGGTCACTTATCTTTCTCCCTCCGACCCAAGGAAAGCTGTTGGGGCAGCTTTTGTCGGCCTGCATTCTGATACCCACGTGTGTAACATGTACACAAAGGCAACCCGACATCGGACCCTAACCACAGAGGTGGAGAGGGTGGGTGGAGCAGGGTATATGATAACAAGCCACAGACTGTTTGAAGACTGAGGCGGTGATAAGTATGTGGAGCAGCAAAGTGGGATGTTGGATTAAGTGCAGAGGTGCCAGCAGATGACTAACTGATGACTATAAACTGAAGGCTGGTAGAGGACTGAGAGTAACAAGGTGGGTGGAAGCGGCCCTTTTATGTGTCTAACCAAATCACTGTCACACACAATATTATACGAGTTCCCCGGTTACCTGTTAGGGGGTCACGGTAGGGCTTACACTGGCCTCCAGAGCAAATGATTGCTTCACCACGTTAGTATATCGGCAATTGACACTTGGAGGCATCATGGATTTGGATGTTACACGTCCGTGGATGTAAAGAGGGCAGCGACAAAGTCGCTAGTTCAATATTTAAAAACTACGGAAATAACCAGGATACTGCTATCGCTGAGTATCACATGGCTATGTATTAAATTGTCAACGGAGATGCCCAACTGGTTTAAGATGAAATGATAACTGGTACTTACCCCTCTTATACCGTGTTCTAATTCCTTCGCTTCTGTAATAAAATTCAAACAAATAAATAGCGGACAAATCTAAGAGGACCGTGGAATAAAGCTTGTTACAAGAAAATCAGCAATATAGAATGTATATATAGTAGAAAGAAGTTTTATAAAAGCTGAAAACTTTTCACTGGTACATTTTGTAAAAACAACGGTGATAGAACTTGTCACGTGTACTTACCGAAGCCGAAGGTGTCCAGAGAAGACTCGTCACTATCACAGGTTCTTCTCGCAACAACACGAGGCTGAAGTAAAAAGTTGTCAACATTTACTCCAAATTCACGCGTAGAAGATGCACCTCGCGTAGAAGACGCAACCCAACTTTGAGAAAATCTTAGAAGACGCACCTGGGGGTTTGAGTATCTTAGGTAAAAACCCGCGTATAAGAAGCCCCCCGACTTTGGGTCATTTCCAGCAGATAAATGTGGTTCCAGTCTCCCCACAGTGCAAAAATATTTGTTGAAGGAAATGCGGTTTTTATACAGACAATATGTATATTTATTTATCCTACCCCTAATAAAAAACGCCATAGGCTTAACATGGGATTTGTTTATGTCACGGGTGTGACATAAAGTGTTGTTTATGCCACTACTTTCTGATACTGAAAAAATATAGGAACCGGGTAGGATAAAATCTAGACGCCACTCGTTTGAGATTGAGCTTATTTATGCCACTCATTTTGTTGGCTCTGTAATGTCACTCGTCTTCGACTCGTGAAATTATGGGGCCAACAAAATGCGTGGCATAAATAAACTCAGACTCAAACTCATGACGTTTCTTGATAGTATTATCATGCAGTAATATCATAATAATTTTTTTTTTTAAGTAATGACATAATAAAACACAATACAAAAAAACAAGCATCACAATATCATTTTCAGACCTTGATTCTATTCTAGATTCCTGCATTATTCAAAGGTACTGACCTTGAACACGACTCCCATACGTGTGAGTGATTCCGTCATCTGCCGCTTCTGGCGCAGTGCCTCTGCGCGTACGAAACTGAGGTAATTCGTCTTCTTAACGTCTCCCTTCTTTAGACTTAAAATGGTAAACAAAATACAATGATATTCATTATATTCCCGAGATATTAAAGGATCGTTCTTTAAACATCTTTGTTGTACGATGGCATTGCCTTATGTTATATCAGGTACAGGGATGGGGTCATGAAAAAAATAGGAAATATTGTTCACTTTGAATTTACTGCCACAGAGAAACTGAGAAAAGATATTAGTGTTGCCATGGGATCGGGGCTGAGAGCCTGTGGGGAGGTTCAATCTACTGTTTTCTTGGTCTGTATGAGGCTCTATTTATATTATCTTTGTTTTAATGCAAGAAAAATAATGTTTAAACTGGAAATGAGAACAAGGATTTCCCTGGAAAGTAGAAATCTGCCATATCTGTTTAACTATGTTTATTGCATTTCATTAATGTTATATCAGGTGTGAATGTCGACAAGAGATAAAAGACTTCACCCGCGGCAAGCCGCAAGATGGAATCCACCCACCCCAATTTTTTAAAAGATACATGTGAGGGGCCTGCTCCATTGGGCCAACACTGCACTGTCATATCGCCACCGTCTTAACTTGAGTACAGTAGAACCCTGCGTAAGCGGATATCTTCTGTTCCGGGCCAAATTGTACCCTTACGCGGGGTCACCGCTTACACGGGGTTAAATAAACATCTAATAGAGGAATCCGTTCCGAGCAAAGGTGTCCGTTAACACGGGGTGTCCGTTAGGCGGGGTTCTGCTGTATAGAATTGCTGCAATCTAGCAGGTGGTTTTTTTATTAAGCAACAAGTATAACGACATACAATTCACCTAGAAAATAGGCGGTCTTCCATCATAAGCCGACAAATGGACAATAACAGGACAGAACAGGACAGACATTAAACCTAGTAAGTTAGCTTTTGTCGGGTGCCTGCAACGTCGCTCGCACAGCCACCATCTGACGTCAGCTGCGGGCCATCCATAAAGTATGTACGCACCGAGTAGGGGGGCGGGGGGGGGGGGGGAGGTCAAAATTTTGCGTATGCTCCTTCTTTGTCCTATTTAATACAAGATTGAGAGTGGGGCGGGGGGACAAAATTTTCGGAATTTTTGCGTACGTACTTCAGATGGCCCCTAGTGAAAAGGCCTGTGGGTTTGTACAAACATGGTTGGCAGACGCCTGATGGCATGGGATTCAAGGTCAGCCCAGTGAACAGGCCCTTCAGCGTGAGGGTGGACATCGGTTGTATGCCATGTTGTATATGGCGGTATATTCCGCTATAAGGCAGTGCACTCACAGCCAGTTTGTATTAAAAAAAAATTTGTGTTATGGAATCACTAGGATCCACTTTAGAAATCATTTCTAATGAATTTTATGAAAAACAACAATTATATACAGAGAACAATAATGCATCAGGGATGCCAGTGGGGATCAGGAAAAATTCCTACATGGGGACTGAGGCCAGTCTATGTATCACCTAAAACGCACATGGTGTGTGGGGAATCCCCATCAATCTCCTAGCAGATCCTTGGGCATGGACTGGCAGTATAGGATATCAAGGTGCCTGCTATGAGAGTGGGTACATGTGTAGTTCTGCACTAAATGGGGTACTCTTGAAAGAAAATCATTTAAGAAAGATTACCACGCACTATAAGTTTTATATTCTGCAGAATATCTTTACAATTTCATTAGGCATTCCTCTGATATTTTCTTTTAAACTTGGTAATGCTATAATAATGCTATTCTCACAGGACAAATTTTAAGCCAATCAGATGTCAGTATACAAATTTGCCCTTATCCGTAGGAGCATTTCCCACAAGAATCCGACCATCATACAGCTGTAGGTTGGAGCACTGGGATCCATAAGCCCTGTAACTGAGTGTGCTGGGGGTAGCTGAATTAAGAATTTTGAAAGATTACAGAACAGGTTTATCTAAAATTTAGATTTTAGGGAACTTGGAGTGTGTATTGTTCTCACAGCATACAATTTCTTGAAATTTCCATCTCTTTGAGACTAAAATGAAAATCCTACATGTAGGCAAAATCCTACAGACTGGCATCCCTGATGCATGAGGACCAACAAGTTAACTCACCAAATCCACATCAGGGGGAGGCAGCAGACAATCGGTAACACTACCAGAGCCACCAGCATCAGGAGCCGATGCCTTCCCTCTGCCTCTGTAAGAGATAAAACCACAGCCATGAAGTTATGTCCGTAGAACTAAACATGTCAAAATTAGTTTTAAATATAACCTCAAATTGCGCTTCTTTAAAATCCCTCTTATTCATTTAAAAAACCACACATCATTCACTGTGCACATTTATACTACGGCCGGCAGTGGAACCAATTGAGACTTTCATATGGCAGGTCTCTGTGGTCTATTTTGTTAAAATTATTTACAAATCTTATACTACCATTAATTCATGAATCTTCATCTAAACTTTCCGATATTCTGCAAAATCACTAGCAGAACCTAGCTAAATATGTCGTGTAATTTGTTTTTATAATTTTCTGATAATATTTCGAAAAATTGCCAAGGAACTTGCCATGCAATTCCCATGGGAATGTCATATGGCATTCTCTGGCTGTATAGATTACGGGAATGCCATATGGCATTCCTTGCCAGAGTAAAGGGGAGACCCTCCATTCGATCCGAATTGGCCTCTGACACAGGGTAAAATAAACATCTAGTTGATGGAAAGTATCTTTCCGCTTCAAACAAGTGTCCCTTTAAGCAGGGTTTCCATTAAGTGGGTACCCGGGTTTTACCGCTTATCATCCTCTATAGTTATTTTGAAAGTGATCCCCCAAACGGCTGTGATTTACATAAGACATGAATCCATAGAGAAGTCATGGTTATCTGATCATAAAATTGACCTGTTGAAGTGAGCTGGTAGAGAAGTAGGATTCCTGCATGTTGCTTGTAGATGCTTCTTTCGGCGACTCCAGTGACCACCAGCTCCACCCAGGCGTCCCCTGTCGTGAAGTACGGAGTGGGCCGTATGCTCCCACACCGCCGGGCCTCAGGCAACCGCCGACTCTGTAAGGAAAACATCAAGTGAATTTACCCGTCAAATAACAGGCCTCTACCAACCGCCGACCCTGTCAGGAAAACATCAAGTGAATTTACCCGTCAAATAACAGGCCTCTACCAACCGCCGACCCTGTCAGGAAAACATCAAGTGAATTTACCCGTCAAATAACAGGCCTCTACCAACCACCGACCCTGTCAGGAAAACATCAAGTGAATTTACCCGTCAAATAACAGGCCTCTACCAACCGCCGACCCTGTCAGGAAAACATCAAGTGAATTTACCCGTCAAATAACAGGCCTCTACCAACCACCGACCCTGTCAGGAAAACATCAAGTGAATTTACCCGTCAAGTTACAGGCCTCTACCAGCCGCCGACCCTGTAAGGAAAACAACTAGTGAATTTACCTGTCAAATTACAGACCCCATGTTGGAAAAAATTTAATTCACCCCTAAAATTGCAGGCCATCTGCCACCCAACGACCCCATAGGCAAAAAAAGAGACAATTAGTGAATTAAACTCTCAAATTGCTGGTCCTCTGACAACTGCTGAACTGCTGAAAACGACCAGTGAATTTACACATCAATGTTTGTGACTTTATCCCGAATTGAGTACTTTTTTTTACAATACTCCATTGGAATGAGTATGAATTGCCAATGTTAATTATATAGGGAAGAAAACCTGGGGTGAGATATAAAACCCCCTACTTACCTGATAAAAGCCGCCATATTCAACGTACGCAGCGACACAGCGACCATCGAGGTTAGGATGTGGGAGGTCAAAGGTCAAGAAGGTGATTTTGACCTGGTGGCTGTAGTGGCCCTGGATGAACCAGCTACAGCTGGAGTAGGAGTCCGGCAGGCGGGCGGGGAAGCCGGGAGATGTCAGGTTGGATTCCGGGAGACTTGTGTCCCCGCCACAACCTGCTCGGTAGAAAATGTCATTGATGAACAAGTCATAATTAAAGGTACAATATTCTTATATATCATACACCAGTACACATTGTTCTTATACTTTCTTTTTTTTTAGCCGTTTTTCTTGTCCCCAACAATATCTGTTGTTGATCTGACAATAGGTTGCCATGTTTCTAGCCATGCAACCATAGGGGAGCAGGTGTGACATCATCTGGTGATGTCACGCCCACCAGTGTACATGGTTACAGTGGTTAGGTGCAGTTCTAAAACTGTCATTCAAGGTAGCATCAAGTAAAGGGAGCAGACGTTGCCTCGTCTCGAATCATTGTTCTTATACTTACTGCCCTGTGTTCCCTATACTGTAAAATTTACACCGTTGTACGGCCCCGGTTGGCATGTCCAAATTGTACTCCGATTGACAATTATAGATAATTTGTTTTCAATCTAAAACATTTGAAGGTGTATGTTAAAGGGAAAATGGACCTGGAGTTTTATATGTGATGTTACTCACGGACTCGAAAATACGTCCCTCCCGCCTAACAGCGTTGGGGCAAGCATTTGTTGGTCTGTACGTTTGTAACAATTCACAGAATAAACGCCCAGTTTTCACAATGTGATTATTCATCTGCGTACATGGATAAAATGAAGATTAACCCTTTAAGGGCGGATGATGCATTAAAGAATCACCCGGCTGGGGGCGGATGATGCCTTAAGGCATCATTTGCTGGGTATTTATGAAATTATGTATTTTTGCTTTTGAAAAGGAAATATTTTATCAATTAACTTGAAATTTGGACAGAATGTAGGTATAACTTCATATTTTAGAATTCTAAATAATGGAAATAGAAATATTAAGGACAACAGATTTTATCATGTGATAGACCTTCGAATTTTGAGTTCAGAGAAAAATGCCCCCGTCCCCTAGAACTGTACATAGTCACTAGTTGCCGTCCCCATGTGTGTAGTTCTGCCATAGGCGGCCGTCCTTAAAGGGTTAAGTACCTTTCCTTATGCGATACATTCTATGCAAGTGTTAATTTATATAAAGCCGTTTTGGTGCATATGATAAGCAGTATTTAGCACAAACACACTGTGAGTGTTGTTAGCCATATATATATTCAATAATCTTATATATTTTCAATACTCATTTAGTTTACTGTTTAGATCCCTTGAATGGTGCAGCTTATGAAATAAACAAAAACTTTTATTTTCTAAACAGCCGAGTTGAACTTTTACCAAATCTACTTTGATAAAAGATTCCCGTAATTAGTAGTTCCCTTAATTGTATTGTTAAATATGTCTGGTTTTCGTACAGGTAAATGCAACATCCCCATTGATCAGTGTCAACTGTCAAACCCAAAACATGCACTTCTTATAAGTTACAAGTTGCACAAATCTTATTATTTCCTACCGTAGTGTCCTGTTTCGTTTTCAGTGATCTATAAAATCCCAGATAGAGGTAACGTTACTCGGAACGTGGCATGTAAGTGTGGCAAACAACAACTTGTTTCTCATCACTAAGCCACGAAAAATATGACGAGGGCACTTTCTAAAGTTTTTTGGTTTTTTTATGCTGGATCAAAGATGGCTTTGAAGTGTCATAAAATGTCCCATCTTTCACTCTCACGACTAAACTCCTAATATCTCACTCATACCACGGTTTGGGGAATACCTATAGTAATACCACGTTGAATGCATCCCTGACATCAGGAGCTTTAATTTGATACTAGCGACTTCGTCGACCGATTCCTATTCGGCTCCCCCCCCCCCCCCCCCCCCCAGTAAACGTTTACTACCGTCCTGCCCCCTTGTGGGTTAACGGAAAACCATCATTAACTCATGGTCATCATTTCGTAAGACACAGGTGCTTGAGCTGATCATCAGCGATCAGAACAGTATGGATTGACACCAGCGAAAGAGTGTGATCTCATCTCTTTCTCTCAAGCAGAGGAGATCATAGAACTACAGTTCTAAATTTTTGTATTAGTATGGCGAAAAACAAATCCCAAGGATAGAAATATATCTGTGTATAGAAATACAAAAAAGAGTAGCAGAATTCAGTTAAGTACTGCACGAGAATCTCACTCTCGTGGCCCTTCAGTCTCCATGCCCAGGTTTGGTTCACTATGTCTCTATGTATGGGAGCAACTTCAAGCGGATTCGGCGGAATTCTACCGTTTTAAATATAGTAGGTAACTAAATATACATGCATTATATAATTCCTATCAAGGCTCATTAAAAAAAGAGAAAATAATCGTTTAACATTTTTTTCTGATGAGAACCAAGCTGTTTTGTTGAGCGCGGGAAATCACGCTCATATACGTCATCTAGAGAGGTAAGAGTGCTCACACAGGCTTTCAGCTTACTGCAGAGAATCTAACACTTTGCTATCAATGTCCCAACTATAAAGGCCTGGTTAAATGAGCAGGGGTTCAGTATCCCAGTATCCCGTATCCCTGCCCCACTACTGACCTGGTTTGTTTTAATAGAACATTCATGGCTGAGTGACCATGTGAATGTGTGTGTAGTGTGGTGAAGCAAATTAACAGAAATCACATGTCAATGGACAAGAATCACATATCAATGGACCATGATAATAGTGCTGAATATATCTTAGAAGTAGAAGGAAAACAGATGACAAATATGTTAGTAAGAGGACTACCAAGGGCACTAGCAGTACTCCAAATGAAGTAACCTCAAGCCAAACAAACATAAGTGCATCAAGCGCTAAGGGGCTATTAGAGAGTGAACTGAGTGGCATAGCTGACCTATTAGTCAGAGAAATAGGGCAGTTGACCAAGACCCTGAATGAAAAATTCAGTCACAACCGCAAGTTGAATGGGATCCGTGGTATGCTAGACCAGGCACAAGTCAATGTTAGCCAACAAATGACAAACACCTCAAAAGAAATATACCAACATATTGATAAAGTAAAAAGTTTACATGATATAGTTAAAAAGAAACTAGGATTTAGGATTCAACTATTTTAATTAAGTAATCAGTTGCCATCTGTTCACACATGTAGATGTCTATACCATAATACATATTCATGTTGATGATACTTGAGAACAACTATTGAATCCATTCTCTGGGTTTATTGAAGCAATCTTGATACTTTCAAATATAAATCGCTTACTGATCAATAATTTCCTATGATAATCTCGTACATTTATTTAATGAGATTTTGGTATACCGCGCTCTTCCATTATGAATGGAAATAACATTTGCTCCTAGTTTTTTTGAGTTGCCTGACACTGACAGTCTGTGGCCTAGGTGGGCTCTCTTCAACTTGATAAAGCCAAGTAGAAGACAACTTGTGACTCTTACGGCATAATGATTCATAATAGATCGATTCATTAACTAAAATCCATTTCATCAACCTCACCTCGGGTACGACTTGACCATCTAGAGCGGCGTCAACGCGCAATAACTGGACGATATGCCACGAGAGTAAAAGTTCTACAGCTCTCTTGAAATTTCGCGCCATCTTTGGCTGGTGACCGTACCCTGTGCGCCCCCTAGTGGATGACCGGCGAACCAGCGTAGCGCCATGTTTGTGTTGACATCTCGGATTACCGCCCGACGAACGTGGAACCACGAGATTTTGAGGTGGACAGGAAAGTCGATTTTGCCTTGGTGGATCCGTAAGTTGACGATAATGTAATATATGTTGTGTGAGTCATATATGTATATACATGGTGCCTCACCCATATATAGTATCAATCCTAAAGAAGTAATATATTGATCGAATTATTGTTGATTAATGTAGTTTTATGGCTATAATTATTGAAACTAACCCTAATATCGCCCATCGTTCGCCGCCCACGGTTGTTGTCCGAGTGGTGCGGTTGTAGTTTTGAATCATCAAATTACCGTTAACTTATTGACATATGTAAAGGTCATATATACATAATGACGGCGAGTGTAACAATAAATTATGATGTGCAGATCTAGTTGTGGTCATAATTTTAGGGTTGGTCTTCTTGGAACGTGTAACACTGTAAGTCAAGTGTAACCTGTAAGTTAACCGAGTGGTCACACCCCTACTTATTAGGCTCAGGCTCAGCCTAGCCCTGTCCCAACTGTTTGGCTCTCCAGGCTATGTGCATCACTGCATGACATGATCTCTACCACTTTTCGTGCGCACCAACCATATAGAATACAGGTTGCTATCGGACACGCATATATAATATTTAATAGCCCGTGTAAATAGCCCTTGCCCCACCAAGGCTGGTTGGCAGTGTGTACATTTATAATCGTCGCTACCTGTTCTCATACGCACCCTACAAAGGCTATATGTATACAACAAATTGATATCAAATTAGTTACCTGTGCGTCACTCCCAGACGATACCACCTTGACTTATAAATGTGTCCAGCCATTTGTTTTTTCTCGTTGGTAGCGGTACCGGTACATTAAACTACACAATACCAGTACCATATCAGAATAACAACACTTGTAGTCAAATGATTTATACATATTTATTATTATTCAGCATAAGAAACCACAATTGACCTGCACTAGCTACGTATGAAGGAGGTTTGGGAATTTTGTGATGACCACGTAGTATGAGAACAGCTGCCCCCCCCCCCCCCCACCTCAATAGACTGAATACTTTACCTAGCAGATATGTTTGTGCTACTACATGTATTAGACAATGCAGCATTACTTTACTTTCAAGTGAAGTTTCCCTCTGTCTAAGTCCAGCCATGTTGAATTCACCCTCACTGGTACCCAGAACACTTAATATTGTACATTGGTACCAGGTCAGAAATGAAGGGAAAGTTTCAACATAAAACAGCTGTTCACCCCTAATGGAGATAGGGTGAATACTTTACCTACAAGGTAAAGCCTAGGTTTTACCTAGTTATAGAAACCACAACTCTAATGTGTATACTGTGTGGAACTACTGTAGAATGACAGGTAAAGGCTTATAGACTTGAATTTCAGTTATCTGTGAAAGTTAATGCAATTGTAAGACAGCCTACATTAAGTCCACAGAGTCTCCAGTATACCAGAAAAACCACTGAAATAAACATCTTGTTATATCCTTTCAGATTTTGAAAACACCCCCATCGAAGAAATGTACTAACCTTCGGAGGGATGGAGCCTTTTGAATTGGCACTGAGCCAGGTAAACTTTGAAGGGAACGACTTGACATCTGGACCGGGCGGGCAACCCCTCCACTCCTTCTCCAACCTCGTCTGCTACGACTCTGACTTTAAGGACGGCTCCGCGGGACAACCCGTGTCTGCACGACGTGTGACCATCAAGACAGGTACAGTCAATCCTACCTCTGTTGGACTGTATTATCCACCTAATACAGAGCCTCCATACTGAATCTATAGGGCACAGAGTGATTGCTAGTCCCGCCATCATCTGCCAGGAAATTGTAAGATAGCACCACTGTAGTCGGGGGGCAACTACTGTTATCAGTTGTTATAATCTACAGATGATATTGAGCCAAGGCTAAAATTCCTCCATGGCAAGCCCAAAATAATATTTGGGATAAAATCCATTGATAATTAATCCCGCCATCTGGTATTTGGATGACATCGGCGGGGGGGGGGGGGGGGGGGCATGATGGCTGCCTCCATAGCACAATAGCTATGTGCCCTATAGGGAGTGTGTACTTCACCAAGCAGAGATTACGGGTCGTCATAATCTCTGACCTACGCAGAGTGAAGATCACAGGTTAAAAAAAAGGTCCCTTGTGTGCAATATAGTGCGTGAGAAGATGTCATTTTCTCTTTTCTGTGATAAGATAAAGGTTTTTAGATAAAAGCGGTCGTAATCTATATATAATATCCGAGCGAGATAACGACCTCCTCGTTCGGATATTACTATGCGTCTAGTCCTCGAAGATAACGGCCGCCTGTATCTGTAACAGTTGATATTGTGTTTGTAAGCTTCACACAAAACTCAGAATTCATAGCCACGAATTCTGTGT
This sequence comes from Alentia gelatinosa, assembly GCA_950022655.1. NCBI lineage: Eukaryota > Metazoa > Annelida > Polychaeta > Phyllodocida > Polynoidae > Alentia > Alentia gelatinosa. Next base: position 36,286,703 of record OX465587.1, read on the forward strand.
GTTTTCAAAGAATTTCTTTATTGCAGAGATGACAGATTTCTACTTTTCCAAGGAAATCCATTTTTCATTTCCAGTATATAAATTTATTTTTCCTTGTTTAAATCTTAATTGAGTTCATTCCCTAGATACTTAGAAGAAACGCCTCTAAGTGAGAGTGAATTTGGATTTATGCAACAAGCTCCATTAACATAGTGATCTTCACGAGGCGGTAGCCGAGCAAAGAAAGTAACAGCATGTGCGAATAAAATGCAAATTTATTCTCACCGAAGGTCGTTTAATATTTATCCTACCCCATCTCCACAAAATTCAGATCGAATGAATAGTTACATAAAAACTTTTTATGCCACGCTGCAGCGAATACAGTCAATCAATGTTAAGTGTATGCCTTTTATTATTTAATTAGGGGTAGGAAAAATCTCCATATTGTATTTTTTGTTGATAACATGTTTTTTTAAGGTCTCAGACTCAGCCAGACATATTAAATACATTTATAGTTCTTCATACTTGATGACATTACATTCCTGATAAGAGTGTGACATTCAGACCGTATCTCCTCATTTTCTACCTCACTCTAAGACTGGTAAGTACAGGTGGCGGATGACCGTAGTGTAAGTCCAGTTGGTGCAAGTCTTGAGGGTAGGTCCGAACTTGCACCGGGTATCATCCACCCCCAGGCGAGCAGACTTTACAGAGTAACGGTGTGGGGAATATACATGAGTGCGGGGTTGCCACATTTTGGGGAATAATATTTTTCTCAGTTTCCATTTTACCAAACCATGCTATTTTAACTGTTTCCCGTAAGTGATGTTCACTTTGTGCCACAGGCACTTAGAGATAAGACATGAAGTGTACGGAGTGTTTTATCATTGATTGTACCACTTTTCGCATTTCCAGTGTTAAACCTAATTGCACAATATTGACGATGTTTTCATGGCTGTTTATGTCACTTACCAGAAGTAGCACACTGGCTATATGGAAACTTCCTCATTGTCAGGGAATTTGGAAATTTGTCAGGCAAAAACAGAGAATTGGGGAAAATATCGGGAAAATGAACTTTTTTCCAGATCTGTTGTTAAAAATTGGCCATAGCTGACACCCTTGATATTTGTTTATGTTAGATAAGATAAGATAACAAAGTTATTTCGAACGTAAAGGACATAGCTGTGATCCAGCATCATCAGTTTGGCTAAAGAAGTTGTTAAAACTGGTTTAAAGCATGGTTTTTCGAAAGTCTAGTCCTATTGTTGAAAAAAAAGTAAATAGATTCAAGGGACAGCTCTAAGGTTATTGATATTAATTTTTCGATATTCTCGTTTTGTTTATCAGGAATGAATGAAATTTTCTGAAAAAATTGAGGGATATAACATGAAAGTTTGACATCCCCAGTTTGTGGCAACCCTGGAGTGAATAATGCGAATTAATTTGACATATTTACAAAAAGTATGAACCATCTGATCACCCCCATTTTGTTTTCTAAAGTTAAGACTATGAGAGTTTGAAGACATCCGTTTCGTTAATTTTTATGGGAATAGATTAGTGTCAAATCTTTATAGATCATGGCTTTCGTTTTTTCCCCACCTGGGTTATAGATTGTGCAGTAGGTTAAAATGCAGACACAACCACTCACGATGGCGATATCATAAAGCAATGTAAACTAAACTTTAGCCACATAAAACAGTATAGATCAAACTATCTGTTGACACGTGTAAATGATTTAGAAATGAACCCTTATCACCTCCTCCTACCCAATATTTGCACTAAATCCTCATTTGGATCTATCGTCAAGACAATGTATCCTGTGTACAGTAAAACTCCAATTAAGTGGACAATTTTTTAGAACAGAAATTTCCCCTTTATTAAGATTTTATTTAAACCCCAATTAAGAGGGCACCTTCAAAGGGACACCAAGCTCAAGTGGACAGTTTTTTCGGTACAGAATGCCTCCTAACCCCACTTAGGGGTACACTTTGGAGGGACACCGTATCAAATCTGACGAGACCGTGTGGTGACAACACCCCGGGTTATCTTGATTACTTGTTTATGGTGTGTGTGTTTGAGGTGGGTAGACTCGCGTCTAGAATATTAGACACCATGCGATGGCCTACGTTTGCTCCGGTAGTCATCTATGGGGTGTTTTTGTGGTTATAGAAATGTCTCTATGCCATAGTGTCACCTATATGAAAGTATTGTATACTACATATTCAAAAAAAAAATATAGCCTAATCAGCGGCAGACTAAAGACCCCGGTTAAGGGTCACCCTGCTTAAGGAGACAGTTTACTCAGAACAAAGGTATCCCTTAAGCAGGGTTCTACTGTATATCCTTTAAAGAACAATAGAGAAGCTGTAAAGAAGCTAAAATCATATAATGTCTCAATCGCGGTAATAATAATGATAATAATAATTATAATAATATTGACAATAATAATGATAATAATAATTAATAACAATAATATTAATAATGATATTAATAATAATAATGATATAGATGAATATATATATATATATCTAATTCATTGGTTCACCAAGAACTTTTTCTTCACATGATTTTTATTTTTACATTCAGTTTGCCTCTAAATACATTTTTATATATATATGCTGAGTGTCTTCTCTTCTATATCTACTTTATCGTATGTCTCACATGTTTCTCAGATACAGGATCACAATAATGTATGCCACATATTCTGTATCAAGTCATAGGAACTAGCAAATAGACAATATTTTCATGTGAAATAATAGTACAGACATAACAGAATGGTAGAATTTGTCAGTATGAATAAACTACAGACATGTAAGCTGACCACGTGATTCGACTTTAGTGAATGAGACTTGAAAGTGGTGTTTGCTGATAAGAATAAGGTACAGACCTGTAAGCTGACTGTGACTCGACAGTAGAGTTTTCTGGTATGAATAAGGTAAAGGCGTCATAGCTGACCATGTGAACTGACAGAGTTTGCTGGTATGAATGAACGTGTAAGCTGACTCTGTATAAATGACGTACAGACGTGTTAGCTGACCACGTGATTCGTTTCAGACACGCCGGGCGAGTCACGTGAGGCGCGTCTGGAGGCAGCCTTCTTCACGCCCTACACCAGGGTCCAGAACGGCGGCCCGCACGCGCATGCGCACCTCGTCAACGGCAGCGACAGCGTCACCGTAGAACCAGGTGAGGTGGCAGTAGGCTATTTTTTTGTTGTGTTTTAGGGTTTTCTCTTTTTTACCAAAGCAGTGTTTGGAAAATCTCCTTATTCTCTTTTTTCTTGATGCCGTAATAAAATGTTTTTTTTATTTTTATATCAAATCATTATCATATTACAGAGATGCAAGTTTTCCGACAATTAACAGAATTCTGACATTTCATGTGAACACCGACAGCTCTTGCAGTGTTAGAATATATGTTGATGCGAGGCGGCTCAGCGAATTTTCAAACATTTTGTTCTACTGTAACTGTAAACCATGTACTGAAATGTAGTAAGAGAAGTTTTTATTAACTTACTGACTTAGCATTTTCTTCATACAGATGAGACAGCTGCTAGATTGTACTACAAAGCAGAAGATATGGAGGTTTGTAAAGAAACGTATTAAAAGTATAGAATAAATCTTAGACATTAAGATAATAATGGTCGACTCTAATAGCCCATACCAAAGACTCTAGCATGCTTAATAGGTTTATTTTAGTTTTAAACCATGAGTATGTGTCGTAACATATATATCTAATTCCTAGGAATGTAGTTGGTGACCGTTATTTTTGTGAATAACGCATTCCAGGCTCGCTTCCGAATTGAGTCCGTTTTGTATTTGTGTTCTATTTTGAGCATTTTGCTCTTTCAGAACTCCCCAATACTGGTTATGAAAATAATATCTCCATTATCAACTTGACGCACGTGTATTTCACAACTACCAGTATATTATTCTACCTCGCTGAATACTCACAATGCCTTGAATGGTAGTCACTAAATTATATCATAATGAAGAGAAATAAAGACTCCACCCCATATTTGAAAGGCCACCATAGGGCAAAACATACATATACACACAAAAAAATCCGAAAAATCTCAGCTATTTTATACTAACATTCGAAATGTTCAGTGAAATCCTGGTTGGAATGTCCAGTTCATCGCCGACCAGAGGATCCATTGTAATATAGAAAGATGTATTGAGAATTGCAACATGTATGAAGAGGGAGTTTAAAATCAGGAGGTGTATGTTTCTTCAGGATGGTTCCTTGTCTTCCGGTTCCGGTGGGACGCCACGCCGACGTCCTGAGAAAGTCACCGACTCTTTCCGAGGATTCACGGAAACAGTCGAGGCACTTGCTCTCCAGAAATCTGTCATAGGTAATGTAGATTGTCATTCAGAAAAGTTGGTTAGAAATAGGAATTGTGGATTCCTTGAATATATCACGGTAGTCTGATATTTATTTCATTGGCGGTTGGTTAGCTTTTATAGACCCCAATAATTTCTTCAGCTTCTCAAATAGTTGAATAAAGGAAATGCAAAGATACCAAGTCAAAATGGTGAATATGAAAATTCAGTTAAAGAGTTCATGTGTAGTGATACGACACACGTGATTTTGTAAGCCACTGTAGTTTATGATGAGATCTAAACTGAGAAATACTTATGTCCATTCAGGGTTTTGCATAATTCTGACTTGTTAAATTGAAAGAAAGAAATACATTTTACTTCTTTTTGGTGTTCATTGCCGATTCGATTATACCTAGCCACATCTTTTGAAAAAAAAAGTTTAAAAAGGTCTCTGAAGCCAATTTGAATAGTCTTTTAAGTATCTACGCTCCATACAAATGATAACTTAGATATCAGTACTGCACCAGGCAGGCCTTGAAAAAGGAGCCACCCTGCTCCGAAAGTTTATACAAAATCAAAGAAATCCTGTAAAACTGAGCTATGTGAATATAAGATAAATCTATGATAGTGAAAATTTCTGGTTGACTGGTTGGTTAAGAATGTAATGTTGGCAAGGCTTGTCTCCAGCGAGAAATTATATCTAACATTTATTCACTCTTTCTCCAGATTCATTCAGTAATTAATATCGTTACTAACACCTTTGCTTATAACTGTTTACCCTGTGTACTGCAGGAAACTCCAACATTGCGCCGGCTTCTGCAGAGGAGGTGGCACGCGTCATCGCAATGGCACAAATGAAAATGAAGGGCCAAGACTCAGAAACTGTAAGAACCTTCTCCATTTTAATGTGCCAACAAAACGAGCAGATAGTAGACTGTACAAAAGTAGAACTTATTGACACTTTTCTAGGTTTTCCAACCTTATCTGGAATTTTTCTTTTTATGGTTGTTTTTTTCTCAATATCTGAAATTTATTGAATTGAGATTTATATCAAACACAGCAGTTTTATTCTTTTGTCTTTTCTAAATAGAGGATATTCACAGCTTATTTTAAATATTGAGTATTCTCTTGCATTAAAAAAACGAATAGAATAGATTTAGCCTCTTTATGGTATGCCATACGGTAGCAGCAGTCCGGGTCATATTTTATATATATATATATATGTATATATTTTTAACAATTCTAAATTCACAGGATTTGAGGTTTCAAGCTCAGCCATGTTCCTGTATTTCCTGCACTGTCTGTCATCCGTATCACATAAATTCAATCTCGCAGTGATATGACCCTGGCAGTTATAGGATAAGACACCATTAATCAGCCAATCGTTTGTTAATCATTTCTGGTCCTCTGGTTTTCTAGCCTCCCGATGTTTCCACGCCACAAATCTCTGATAGTGAACCACAAAATCTGGTTCACCCATCCTCTGTGAGGCATACTGAGTGCCCTGCTGCCTCTTCGCACACTGCTACATCAGTGCCTGAAAGCTACCACTCCGAACTGGTACCAGGAACACATGGTGTGCACGCCGCTGGTCTGGTCCTGGACACCGAGCCTGGTCTTCTCGAGCCTGATGCAGCAGCAGCTGCGAGTAGAGATGATGCAGCATCATCAGTGTCTTCCTCTTCGCATCAGCGAACTGCCAGCACAAGTTCCTCTGAGCTCATTCCGGTCCCTCAGGACATGATCACGAAGGTCACCGAGAAGAAGGGGTGGCTGTCGGGGCGGTCTGTGGTAACCCCCGAACAGTCACGACCCAAGGAAAGGCCTGCTTCCAGTGATAGTTGCACAAACAAGTTTTCAACTGCTGAAAAAGACTTATTTCCTCCTGCTGGGCCTGAGAGTGAGGAACTCCTTGTACAAACGTCTGTGAATGCTGAAGCACAAATCCAATCTGTGATACCTACAAGTGAGCAGCAAGTTTTAGTAGAGACTGGGGTGCAGGAGCACCAATCAGTGCCTGATGCACTGGCTGATATAAGTGGTGTTGAAAAGTTGAAAGGTGAATATGATTTTGACACAAGCAGCTACCTCCAGACAATGCAGACCTTTACTTCGCTACCTAAGACCAATGATATGTTGGCTGAGGAGAGTGGGACTGCGCGATTCTCTCCACCGGTGAAAGATCCAGGGATGTTACCTTCAGAGCGACGGGGTGCTCAAGGCAGCAGAAATGGTAAAATTGACAGAAATCGTGTGGAGGATATCACACATGAATCACTACGAGTCTTACCTGATGAGAATTTAATCTTACCCTTCCATGTACCCGTAGATACTTCCACCCCTGCTCGGCCAGTGAACGGGCAAGGAGATGGTGTCCAGCAAAGAACTGAGAAAAATAGGTCCTCTAAGAGGCAAGTAAATTTAGAAGTTGCTGACGATAGGCCCACAGTAAGAGCAAGAATCTCTAGAGAAAATGTAAACAGAGGCAGCCACGAAAGTCACAGTGAATCCTCATGGAGACATAACCCGAAAGAGACTTTGACAAGTTTGATCGATCAGGATATTACCGATCACACCGGGTCAGTGGATGAGGCACAACCTGTATATAACTACCCTACAAACCTTCCTCAAAATTTCAGCCATGTATCACACAATAACATTGAAAACTCAAGTATGGCAGTGAATATGGATGATTCCATCCTTAGTCCTGGGCGGGGGGATGATATGACAGGGGATTTGAGCTTAGGGAACTCATCAGCTGCAGCTGGGGAAGGTGCAGATCTGAGCAAGTCAGAGCGGGCCGACTTCTACAGGCTGCAGGAGGAGGTGGTGCAGCTGCGCAGGGAGAAAGCCCACCTGGAGGGGAAGATGGAGGTTCTCGAGACCGAAGCCAGCACAGCCATCAGAGAGCGTTCCGAGCTACAGTCTCACCTGGCCTCCATCAGCACGCACCTTAAGTCGCAGGAGAACAACACCAAATCTGTCATGGGAGACAGGAATGCACTCGCTGCTGACTTGGAGACTCTCAAATCGAATCGTCAGAGGCTAGAGCTGGTGGTCATGGATGCCCAGAAACTCATTGAGGAGAAGGATCATGATCTGAAGACCCTACACGAAGATCTGAAGCTGGCACATGCTGCCAATGAAAAGAGCCAGGAGAAGCTGAAAGAACATCGCCATGAGCTGATGGCCAAAGATGAGACTGTGCAGGCACTCAAAAACAAGGTAGCAGAGTTGTATGTGGAATATCAGAATAGTCAGCAGATGAGGATCCTAGCAGAGAATGAGATCAAGTCACTGGAGAGTAGTATCACCAGTTTGACCAGTGCGAAGGAGTGGTACCAACAGCAGCTGTCACGCTCGCAGGATGCAAAAGGGGAGCTCCAGCAGGAGATTTCCCGCATCCAGGGTGAGAGCATTTCAGCTGTAACTCTTGTTGAGCGACTGAAAGCTGACAATGTTCGCATCAAACAGGCTTTAGCAGAACAACAGCAGAGGGCGCTCCAAGAAAAGGAGCTGCTTGCACGCCACCTTGAGGCTATTGAGAGTGATATGATGGAGCGTGAGGCAGCCTTCTCACAGATGCAGGAGGAGCAGCTGGCAATGGAGTCAGCCATGAAGCATGAAGAGGAGCGGCTAAGGCAGGCAGAACATGAGCCAAGCTTTGCAGAAGACCTCAAAAAGCTGCAAAATGAGCTGCGACGGAAACAAGCTCAGGTGAATGTACTGGACCATGAGCAGTCACAGCTGGTAAAGCGGCTGACTCTGTCGCAGGAGAGCTTACTGGAGAGAGATCGCACAATTGACCGGTTAGACCAAAAGTATGTCGATATTGAATTGTCTTACAAGAACTTGCAGAAAGAACTTGATGCTCGAGATGAGGAAGTCCTCCGGTTAAAGAATGAGAAGAACTCACTAGAAATTGAGCTGGTTTCTACGAAAGAGGAAAAGAACACTTTTGATGTTGCACTGCACACCATCAAAGATGACATGGGGAAAGTGGAACAAGGTTTCCGGCAACTCAAGCAGGAGCTTGCTAGCCGAACAGAAGATCTACACCAGGTACAGACCCGTAACCAGAACTTGGACAGACAACTCGCTGCAGCACGAGCTCGGCTTCGCATCACACATCGTAGTTCACCTCAGCAGACAGCACACACAAACAAGGATGCTGTGGGTCCAGTCACGTATGATTTAGCCCCTGTTCACAAAGATATCCCAGAAGATGAAGAGGGGTTAGTGGTCAAAATTGTGCAGAACCAAGAGGAAGGAAGCAAGCCAGAAGTTGTCATTTTGACACAGAAGGAGCGAATTGACACAGATGTAGATGAAAATATAAGAGGTACGGCTGTGCTGGATGGCAGCATAGAGAAGGTCCAGGCAGAGAACCTGGAGGTTGAGTCTTTCCATATGCAACATGAGGAGTTGGCGCGGCTACAAACCCAGCAGCAGCAGCTGGAGCAGCAGCTGTCAGAGCTGCAAAAACAGAACGACGAGCTCAAGCATATGGTCATCTCCCAAGATGAACTGAAGCAACAGGTCTTCCTGCTGAACCAGAAGCTGGAAGCTGCGGAGATCAACTGCAAGACAGCAGCAGACGAGAAGAGAGCTACGGAGAACCATCTGGTGGAGACGAAGGAGCGTGTGGTGGAGATTGAACTGGAGTTGAGAACTCTGGCAGCTGACAAGGAGATACTGGAAAATGGTCTCAGAGGTGTGTATGCTTGGCTGTCGTAGACCATTAGAAGGGGATGTTTTTATACATTACTGAGTAAATAACGGTTTATTATGAAACTCTTCAAATAAAAAAATTATGATTCCTATTATTATATATAAAATATATTTTTAGATTCATGATTTACACTGAAGGTTTTTACTTTTTTTCTTTTTTTTTTCAACAATAGAATAAAAGATAATTTAAAGTATTGTATTTGATGATGATGCAGGGTGAAATCGCCACCATTGACGTGGCTAGCCTCATTGCAGTAACTTGGATGTTGAAGTCTTGTATAAGTTACTGTGGATGTACAACAGGGAATTCCTTAATGGTTATTCTGTGTCTGACAGAGGAGCGAGCTCGTCAGGATGGAGAAGCTGCCGCCGACGCCGTGGAGGAACGAGAAGCCATTATGCAGGTCAGCAAGGAGAACGCCATGCTGAGGTCAAAGGTCACCGAAACGGAGAAACAGATGAACCGGGAGATCAACAAACTGAGAGGAAAGGTGAGAGAAAACAAATCTACTTGCCGCTATTTTGTATTTGGAATTTGTATTCATCGTTTAATGAGTATCATTTTCTTGGTGATTAATTGTATATCCTGTTCAGAGAAGTAGGGAATTTTTTTAAGTATTTGAATGATAGAAATAATGTATAGACGATAATTTGTAGTAATCCAATTTACTTTAACATATAACTGTAAGCCAAAGCAACTACCACTCAAGTGAGCTTGATACGAGTTCAGAAATAAAAATGTTTAAATTATAATAATTTGAAACCGGCTTCAATGGAGATCTTTACGATGCATTTTGGCTACTCTTTGATACCCAGCTTTTATAACAGTGTATGAATATATATCAGAGATCTTGGTTAAAACAATGTATTAGAGATGCCAGTAATAACTATTCTAAAATTGATTTTATTGATTATTTATCATAGACGCTGTTTATTTCTATGTTGTACAATACTTTCATATATCAGAGATAAATGGTAATAAAAAAAGAGAATTTTCCCTGTTTTTTTCCTAGTCCTCAGTGTATTTTCCAACTATGACAGGTCCTGCAAGTGACAGAGGAGTACGAGGCACGCCTGGACGAGGAGCGGAGCAGACAGGTGGACTACCAAGCCGCTATCAGCGAGCTCAACCAGCGCCTGCGCAGTGCCGAGCAGGGCCGCGAGCAGCTCAGTGCAGACCTGAAGGCGTCAGAGGAGCGACTCAATCTGAGCCTGGACGAGCAGAAACTGCAGATCGAGGAGCAGAGACAGGTACGTAAACAACACCCACTGTATTCTGTAACCCCTGTGACTAATACTGGAACAGAGACAGGTAGGTGAAATACACCCGCTGTATTCTGTAACTGCTGTGACTAATACTGGACAAGCAAAACCAGAGACAGGTACATGCACAACACCCACTATATTCTGTAACCCATGTGACTAATACTGGACCAGAGACAGGTTGGTGAACAACACCCACTGTATTCTGTGACCCCTGTGACTAATACTGGACCAGAGACAGGTAGGTGAACAACACCCACTGTATTCTGTGACCCCTATGACAAATACTGGATGAACAGAAACTGCAGACCGAGGACCAGAGACAGGTTGGTGAACAACACCGACTGTATTCTGGAACCCTTGTGACTAAAACTGGACGAGCAGAACCAGAGGCAGGTAGATGAATAACACCCGCTGTATTCTGTAACCCCTGTGACTAATATTGGACCAGAGACAGGTAGGTGAACAAAACCCACTGTATTCTGTAACCCATGTGACTAATACTGGACCAGAGACAGGTAGGTGAACAACACCCACTGTATTCTGTGACCCCTGTGACTAATACTGGACCAGAGACAGGTATGTTAAAAACACCCACTGTATTCTGTGACCCCTATGACAAATACTGGATGAACAGAAACTGCAGACCGAGGACCAGAGACAGGTTGGTGAACAACACCTGCTGTATTCTGTAACCCCTGTGACTAATACTGGACGAGCAGAACCAGAGGCAGGTAGATGAATAACACCCGCTGTATTCTGTAACCCCTGTGACTAATATTGGACCAGAGACAGGTATGTTAAAAACACCCACTGTATTCTGTGACCCCTATGACAAATACTGGATGAACAGAAACTGCAGACCGAGGACCAGAGACAGGTTGGTGAACAACACCGACTGTATTCTGTAACCCCTGTGACTAATACTGGACGAGCAGAACCAGAGGCAGGTAGGTGAACAACACCGGCTATATTCTGGAACCCCTCACAAGAAGTTCAGAGAAATTGCGAGACATAAAACAACAGATTTATTTATGGACAATAATACATAAATTTGAACATTTTCCTCCATATTATACAACGCTCAGAACATATGTATACGAAACATATTTTTCCAGACATGATATAATATATAAACTAGATAATTAGTATCAACATGGAAAAGAAAGGCAGGGGGCCAGTAGTTGCTAAATATGTTTTTGGGGATATGTTGGTTTGTCTCTTTGTTAATCGTCAAATGCCTTTTGTGTTTTATTTGAAGACTAGATTGAAAGAATCATCCATTATACATCAGCACTAAATACAACAAATTTTTGAAACAAAGCTAAGAATAATGTTTATTCATAAATGATTTCTAAAAATGTGTTTTACTCTGCAGTCCCTTGGTAAAGAGCGGGAGAGCATGCAGAAGGAGCAGCATGATCTACGTGCACAGCTGGAGGAAGTTCAAGCCTCGCTACTGGTACGTGAGGAGACCATCGAGATCCTACGTACAAAGATCTCAGAGATTGAGGTGCAGCACCGCGAGGCCCGCGAGCAGCTTGATGAGTCAGAGCGCCTCCGGCATGAGGAAGACGCACGCCACCTGAGCCTCGATCTGGAGCGCGAGAAGGGACGCCTCGCAGGTCTGTCCTCTACATCTGTAGTATTTGGTTTAAAATCTGTAATTGTGAACTGACAAAGCACTGTTGGAGGTGAAATATTTTGGGATCAGTTTTTTTTAATCTCTGCAGTGGGTACTCTTCTGCTTGCTCAGATCTTTGTTTTTCTATATTTGTATTTATGGTTACTTTTTTTGTAATTAGTAATCTCGTTTTAGTAATTTCTAATCTCATCATTTGTACCTACTGATGTACTAAATTATCAGTGATCTAGTTTTAGTTTCTAGTAATTCTATCAGTAAGTGGGTTTGTAGTTAGGGATGTTCCAGTTTCGCATTTTATACAGAAGACAAACTGCAATGCCACGCAGGGCTAAGTACTAAACTTGTAGTTTTAAATGCGTCCACCTGCTTATTTAGCCTTTTAAAGGCCAATAATTCTATTTGACTATGCACACTTAGCTCTTATTATCTGGTTTTAGTTGTTTGTATATTAAATAGTTTCAGTATTTAGTAATTTACCTCTTTTGTCCATCAGGCGTGGTACAGAGCCACACAGCGCTGAAGGAGCACGCCACATCGCTGGAGGCTGCGCTGGCCCGGCGCGAGGCCTCAGTGGCCGGTCTCAGCACACATGTCCAGGGCGAGCTACAGAAACGCGACAAACAGGTGCACGAGCTCAAAGAGCAGCTCAAGGAACTGGAGGCTGAGCTGGGCAAGGAGAAGCAGACCGTCAAGGACATCAAGAAACAGGTAGGCCACTGTCTCCCTACATTTAGTCTTATTCATGGTTACGAATTATATTATTGATTATCATGAATTATAACAATATTTGCAATTTCTTTGGGACAAAAGTTTTAGCCCGACACTGACGCACAGTAGTCCATCGTAATATTCTTTCTTTTTTTTTTCATACTAATTTGATTATAAAGAATATTATTATTACCCTAAAATATTGTTATTTGTTTATCTTCATTCTCATTCATAAGTCTAATTGAACAATTTCGACGTTTAACTACCCAAACAAACAAATTCATTCTCACCTTTGATTTAGGATGAGCTGACTTTTACATTAACCCAGTATTTCACAGGAAGATTTTCTAACTACATAATGAGAAATGAAGAATAACAAATATTTAGATTTAAAAAAAAACTAATTCCTATCATTGCACGTGTCAGCTGACGACAAATAAAATACTAATTCCTATCATTGCGCGTGTCAGCTGACGACAAATAAAATACTAATTCCTATCATTGCGCGTGTCAGCTGACGACAAATAAAATACTAATTCCTATCATTGCGCGTGTCAGCTGATGACGGAGAAGGGGCAGCACATCAAGCTGCGTAGACAGATGGAGACGCTGTGGGTGGACCAGGACCAGGTGAAGGTGGACCTGCAGACCCGCACCAACCAGCTCAACCTGACCACGCTGGACCTGGAGAAGGCCAAGCACACCACCAAGCAGCTCAAGGCTGACGTGGAGCGCCTGACGGGCGAGTCGCAGGCAGCGCGCCGCCAGCTCGAACAGCTCCGGCGCGAGATCCTCGAGCGCGAGCAGCAGGACCCCATGCTCAAGGAGCAAATCCAGGTCAGATATGTACTGTTGTTTATGCAGGGATGCTAGTTGAAGCTTTTCCCTGTAGCACCTGATTCCCCTGACACAGGGATGGGGACTTAGCTCAGTGATTAAACTCACTGGACTGGTAATTACAATGTTGTGGGTTCGAGATGAAAGTATAAAGATTCATATTGAAAACAATGTATCTACTCTCTAAACACTATTAAAATGATGCCTTTAGTATTCATGCCTATGAGTACAAATATTTCTGAGGTGATTGAAGGGGGAAAAATCAAATTAAAGTCTGCACTGTAATTTGAAAGGGAAAATCTAAATGTCCAAAGGTAATTTCCATATGGCCTGTTAAAAGTAAACAGCATGGCATGGGTGGGCGAGAGTGAGCATTGTTGACCTTTGACCTTTTTACCTTCAGACACTGGAGTGGCAGTTACAGCAGCGGACGCTGGAGGTGGACGCGCTGAAGGAGCAGCTCCGCCTGGCGACGGAGCGGCAGACGCTGGAGGTGGGCAGCCTCAACAAGTCGCTCCAGGTGAGTACAAAATGTAGTTGTTCATTTACAAACACCTCTAATTGGCAGATGACTAGGGAACCAGTGGCCCGTTTCATAATCTTGGATCGTACATGTAGACCATTTCTGTAAGCCATAGAGACCCAGGGACGATGTGGGTCAACTTTATTTAACACTTATGGTCGACCTTATGGACGGCTAATACTGTCATAGCGAACAGACTTAAATATCACCAAATGATAACCCTTGTACGAGTTACAGAAAAGTGTCTTCATGTAAGATCCTAGATTATTAAACGGGCCCCAGGAAAAGATCTAGGCTGGTTCGCAAGTTATCTACTAGGTGGCGCAGCGAGTTTTCAACCTTTTTGTCCTACCCTCTGTATAATTAATAAAATACCTTAGAATGATATACTAAGAATAGAATACAGATTTTACATGAAACCTTCATATATTTTTGATTATTTTCAGTCAACGACATCGGAGCTGGCGGGTGTGAAGGAGGAGCTGATGACGTCACGTCAGGAGAAGTTGTTGCTCACCACCAAGGTGGCTCAGATTAAAGCAGCGCTGAAGGCGACGACGTCCAATAACAAGGTATGCCTCGTCTCAACCACGCTTCCACCGCCTTGCCCTACCTCACTCCACCTCACCCTGCCTTGCCCCGCCTTGCCCCACCTCATTCCACCTCACCATGCCTTGCCCCACCGTACACCACCGCACCTGCACTTCCCCCTCCTTGCCCTACCTCACTCCACCTCACCCTGCCTTCCCCCACCTTGCCCTACCTCACTCCACCTCACCCTGCCTTGCCCCGCCTTGCCCCACCTCATTCCACCTCACCATGCCTTGCCCTACCTCACTCCACCTCACCCTGCCTTCCCCCGCCTTGCCATACCTCACTCCACCTCACCCTGCCTTCCCCCACCTCACTCCACCTCACCCTGCCTTCCCCCGCCTTGCGCAACCAAACTACACCTCACCCCTGCCCCTGCCTTCCCCCACCTTGCCCTGCTTCACTCTACCTGTCCCTGCCTGCCTTGGCCTCGGCCTGCCTTGACATTTTTCCCCCCCATGCTCGCCTTGCTCAAGCTCTTGAGTCAGGTAGGTCAAAGTAAGCATGGACAGGAATTTGTCTTGTAACTACGCTGCATGATTTGCCTTAAATACACAACGCATCCTCTACTATGAGGAGTCCATATGAGCCCTATCCTGGACCTTAACTAATAATGTTGCATTAAACCCTACTCAGATAATCTGGATAAGTCTATTGTGTATCAAGACTGCTTTATAGGATTTTCAAGTCTTAAACTTTCCGTCGAAGCATGCCCCCAAATAGTTTAATCATTCTAAGCCTATACTAAGATAAACTATCCCTTGAAATATGGTGTAATATTTTAATGTTAATCATCTAGGCTTATGAAATTTTTTTCAAACATTTTGTTTTCTTTTTCGATAAAGAATACAATTTTAAGAAAGTACCAATGCCTTACCAGAGAATTGAGCAGACCATAAAGACTTGAATATTAGGTTAATGATGATTAGGTCTGTCACATTTGATGAAAAATAGCCTAAATTAACACAAGACTAGTTAACTATGCCTAGCCCAAGAGTACCATCCATATTCCAGAATTTGATTTCCACAATTAATTAATTTCATTGCTGACTGTTCCATTAAATTCAAATCTTGATTAATGAGAAATGGCAATAACACCTCTATGGCAAGACAACAACAAAAATCCAAATCTTCAATTCTGCAGTCAATCAAGTGCAGTTTAGATTTATTACATTCTGCCCTAGCTCAGTCTATTCTCTTAAACATAACCCACCGACTTCTCTTAGAGGTGGCAGCTTTCCAATTTTCCATGGAAATGCACTTTTTCATTTACATTGTTTAAGATGTTTTTCCCTAGATGAAAATAAAAATGATAATAATTAATCCTCATCCATGCCAATAAAACAGCGATTTGAACCTCTCCCCAGAAACCGTCAGCCCTAAGTCGTGACTGACTATACATGTTTTCCACGTTTTCTCGGGCTCTCGGAGCAAGCAAAATCCACATGAAATATTTTCTCTAGTGGCCCCAACTGATATCCTTATTATAATGTCTTTAAGCTTCTAAGAGCACATAAGAGCTAAAATTCACAGCATCACCTGTCTTATGTAAAAGGTGTAAAGTCCCACACAATATTCCATGATAAAGAAATGATTAACATGGTTTCTCTCTGTAACGAATGTAATGGTCATGGCATGTATGCATACTTTATACTTTGATTCAGATTAGAACCTATCATAACTATTAATATTATTTAAGTGTCTTGCAAATCAATTTAGGGACATTATTTTTGTGTCTAGACACACTCGGTGTAAGCATCTTTGATTTTTTTTCTCTCACTAATATATTTTGAATGTTTCTGTCCACTTTTAAAACGTTCTTGGCATTTCATCTTTGTTTCTCCAGTTTGTGAAATGGAATCTACCTAAACCCTTCCCTACAGAAGTGAGTTGCATGTACAACACAGGAGATCGTATCTGTGTAGCAATATCGCGATTTTTTTTAAATCATTCTTTCTTGAAATGTTCATGTTCATATTGTATGTCTGCTAAGGCTAACTTTATACCGACTATATGTTGTGATGTATTTTCGATGGTTTTAATAATTCTTTCATCGGTTAGTTCTTTGAATGGACTATTTCTTTTTCCCCTGGAAAAGAAGTTGCTCTCTGGTGTCTTACGTCATTTTACAATTTTCTAGAGTTGTTTTTTATTCGAATTCAAGTTTGTTATGATATATTTTTTACATTGGTGGTTATTTAGTCTCTATCGTTGATGTTTTCACTTTTATAAGCAAAGCTCTGCATGAAATAGTCTACTTCTCTTTTCTATATACAAAGTGTTTGAAATACATCGCTAGCACACTTTCATATCATTATTTACAATATGTTAGAAATTGAATAAGCAAACCGCAAAGAAGGATTACAACAAAGAAAAATGTTGATAGTAATGGCTGAATGCATCTGTTTTTAGTCACTTATTGAATTTTTCTAAATACAAAGGAGGAACTGCATCAAGATCCATAGCCACTGAAAATGTGCCATGTGTTTTTGGTACTATAAGGCAAAACCGAGTGAGATTATGTAGAAACCAAAAGTGTATGGAGGGGAAATACCAGGGGTGAAATATAATTTCTTTCATTGTTGGGTGAGATATTGCTTTAAGATTGGATTGGTTTTGATACATAAAACTTATACAAATCTGTTGGGTCTCAAAGTTGTCCAATTCTAGTAGAATTGGCTGATTGATTGCTTCAATGTTTTTATTTTTGAGATTACCGGTCCGAAAGTTTAGATTTATTTCAAATATATTCGTAGTTATTCCAAGATCTGTTTAATTGTTGTAGAGATCTGTGGCTACTCTCTTTAGTAGGGTAGATGTTTTTGTTATAGTTAGGCTTAAATCTATTTAGTTGTGTTGATGGATAGACTGTGGCAGCGTGGTAAATAGCTAGTAGTGCTGACAGGTGGGAATATGTAGGCTTAACGGAGGCATGGAAGATGTGTTCACAATATTCCTATATTCCCATTTCCGAACACTCTGTAGTTACACACCGCTGCTGGGGGTGCATTGATTATGAGTTATGTAGTGAGGGTAATGTTTTCGTCCCGGGCTGATGTTTTCGTCCCGGGCTGACCATGTGATATAATGTGCACCGGGACGAAAACATAGCTGTTGCAGTTACTTGATAAGGGTGACCATTTTTCTTGGGGCTATCATAGGTAAAATTACTGCCCGCAGTTGACGCCTTGGGTATTAATTTTTCCAGTCCTCACCTCGTAGCTTTGAACTTTTGCTCACAGGAACATATTTCCCCTCTATTAGCTGATTTCGTATACTATTGGCCGTATTTTCCGAGAGGTTGGCATGAAGTAACATCCGAGCGATAGTGAGGGTACCACGTAGAGCAAACTCCGAGGATAATACGACCACAAGAATCCCAAACCTGTTAATATTGTATTTATTACTCAGCATTTGCAAATTAAAGTTATCAAAAAAAAGGACAAAATGACTACCGATCTCACACACTACTTTGCACCCAAGGGACTTTTTTCAACAATCTCCGCGAAGTGAAATACACGCTCCCTGTAGGTTTTTTTGTATGTAGGCTTGTTAGTAGGTGGATAATAAATATATATGTATGCATATGTATCTCCAAAGTACTAAACTTAATGATAGATCCTGTCATGTAAAACAGCTTTTGATGCTGGCAGAATTGATGTACTATTTTCGTTTTTATGCAGACCTTTAAACTCACAGTGTCAGAAAAATTGTCAAATATTAACAGAACATAGATATTCATAGTTCAATTTACTTAGAGGATTGCCATAAGTGTACATATAGTTTTATATTTTGTGTAAACTTTTAGTTTTCATTTCTGGCTTGGTATGCATACGGTATTTATTTTTGGTGGTTGGATTGGTATAAGATAGTTTAAGAAAGAGACATATGCAAATGATGGGACAGGATACGCAGTGTTGGTGATAGTTCGACAGATTTGTGAAAGATATTCGCAGGAAGTGCAGTTAAATTGAGAGCTAAAGGGGTATTCCACCAGCACTAGATCTCAGCCGACCTTGGTCTGTTGAGATGACTAGGACAAGTCGGGCTCACTCATGTGAGTGTGTCCTGCCGGATCGGTCCGGTAGAAGACCCCTAATCGGTGGCCGTGAGTGATAATAGGTGGCGCACACATTGGGGGAGGGGGGGGGGGGGTATCAGGCAAGCAGATCATGCACGACGTAGGACGATCCAGCAAGATGTGACCCGATAGTGCGAGACATGGCCCGATCCTGGTAAAAAAACAATGGGTCGGTAACATCAGATAAATTGAAATCCGAGCGAAATTGTCTGTAGATTGACATTCAAACCCTACCACAATATACCCTTTTCCATGAACAGGGAGGGTATACTTGGTTGAATTTTGATTATGGTGTCAAAGTGTAATGGTTTATGGAGAATGATCATCTTGCAGTAATTGCTTGTACCAGAAACCATCTTAAAGGACTGAGCATAACCTGGCTGGTTTTATTGTTGGGTATATATTTAATTGATTACATTGAACATCTCTCAGTTGATATTGTTGGTTGGGTAGATTACTCATTGTTTACGTTGAACATATCCTGGCTGGTTTCATGGCTGGGTAGATAACTCATTGTTGACAGTGAACATGCCCACGTCCAGCACTGTTAAGTAAATGCATGTTTATACTCAAGCAGACGACATTTGTCAAATAATTTTTTACCGTCAAAAAGAAGAATCACCCCATCTCCAACGAGAGGGGGGCTCTGCTCACGTTCTTCCTGCCCCAAAAGGGAGGGAAAATGGAAAATCTTTTTTACAAACCATTTGTCAAATAATCTGTCGACTTTTCAGAAGCGGAGAGAACAGAAGGAAGCGGAACTGACCAAGACGCTGCCCTTTGACATGGCGGCCCTGGAGCGCCTCCTGGTGGACACGGCGCCAGTCGCCGTGCAGAGCAAGTGAGTGTGTGTGTGATGGTGTGTGTGTCTGTATGGAGTTGTGCCCCCGTATTAACTACCATATAAGGAATAGAGTAGTCCCAGTAGCCAATGACTGCATTCGGAGTAAACCACGACCTTCACCCTGACCTCCTTACATGATATTTATAGCGCCTTCGGACGGTTCTACAGTCGAGAGTTGACCTAAAATCTAATGAGCCACAACCACCCTCGTGTGTGTGTGTGTGGGGGGGGGGGGGGGGGGGAGCCTACGGTGATGGCTATTCTTTAATTTGGACATTTAGACAAAATTATTTATATGCCATACTCTATCTGTAATGAAATTATACAACTATGGCTGGCTGGATCTCATCGTGAGATGAAGTTTTTTTTAGTTTTTTAAACATATATAGAACGTCATGACCATGCTGTCCAAGCTACAAAACGAGATGGTAATTTACGGTTCTTATAGAACGAGGCGTTTGTACAAGCATAGTAGGTCATTCTATATTTATTATAAACCCGAAATTAATGAAAATAATTTATTTAATTTGGCCTTACAACTAATATTTTTCCGTACGTTATTTTAGGTTATATTGGGAAACGATGCGTGTTTACAGTACATACGGCATGGGTATATAGTAATGAGCTTGACCCATTTAGTAAATTATAAGGTAATTGTTTACTGATATGTTTTGGGCTTACAATGCCCTTCATCAGGGTTATAAACATTTTGCCTGCGAAATAAAAAGCATGTAGAAAACATCATAATACATTATGCACATCTCACATATTCTTGCCCTGTAGATAGTTTTAATCATGTTTATATATAACGTCTGCTTCAGGCCGCTGAGTTTCCTGAAGGCGACACTGAGCGGACTTCGTGGAGAGATCTCCAACCTGCAGCACCAGGTGGACCAGCACACGAGCGCCGTGCAGACCTCCTCACAGGCCTGGAAGTAAGTATCTCACCACACACAGCTGTGACTGAGTATTGTAGACCATACATTCAGCTTCAAACCTCTTATACCTCACCATATACACAGCCTTAATCCTAGCATAATACTATCGTAAAACTGGATGAGTTTTAATCTCAGCCACCGTATGCCACGACTGGAGTTTGGCATAGTGATTTCACGAGGCGAAGCCGGGTGAAGTCCAGAACCAAAACTCCAGGAGTGGAATGTGGTGACCATGATTAAAACGAATCGGTTTTGATTTTATCCTACCCTGAATATTACATGATAACAATTCTGTATGCCACTAGTGGCATATAAAACTCTGTATGCCAGTCAGCGTGGCATACGGAAACTCAATGTTAGGCCTATGGGATTTTATATTAGGGGTAGGATAAACAAATATACGACACCTTATTTAGAGCCTAGCATTTTATTAAAAGCATTTCATGGTTTGTAACCTGCCCGTATTGAACAATCCAAATGTGCTGCCTGACTATTAACAAGACTTAATGTTGTGTTTAATTAAACTGACAGGAAGTTATAATTAACAAGGTAGCATCGGCTTTATACAGAGAAGTCTATTACCACGTCTCAAATACTGAAACTAACTTCTTTGAACTATTTTGTAACAAACAAACAAATGAAAAAATATTGCATTCGTCATCCCTCATATATGTTGGGAAATATCATTTGAATGTCTCACGAATCTATTAAATTTTTGGAGGGAAACCCCAGAGTTAACAAAGTGATCCCAAATGTATGTAAGTACCACAATGCTACCTTGAATGGTGTAAACATAAGATGTAAAAATCTATATGAAATGAGAATGTAGAGTAATCTATCCTTTACATACACAGAGAACTGGAGGGCCACGTGCAGGAGTTGCGGGAGGTGTGTAAGACGTCGGCGGCGGGGCGGGCGGCGGCCACGGGCGGCCCGGGGCCCGGGGAGGAGGACCCGGACCCGGAGCCGGCCCCGCCGCACCAGCAGCCGGCCCGCCAGGCAGTGTCCACCGGGCCGCCCAGCAGGACACCCATCGTTGACGTATAATACGGGCAAAATATGTACATCTTAACTTCCTCATACAAGGTGTGCAGACACAGAATATATGTATACCTGAATATACGGTAGATACAGGTGGTCTATGTAATACAGTAATACCCCGTTAAGTGTGGCATCCTCCGTTCCGAGCCAAAGTGGTCCCAGTTGCAGTATGCCGAGCTTAACGGGGTAAATCAAGCAACTGATGGGGGAATTTGTTCAAAGCAAATTTGTCCAGTATCTTAGGTGGCTCCCTTAATGGGATGCCTCGCTTACAGGGTTATACTTTATGTGTATGCAGGGCAGTATACTGTTTTTAGTATGTTTCAATGATTATTCCACCGCATATATGGCCATCTAATCTGGCAATTCTAATGACTTATGAAATGTGGTAGTCTGGTTATATGGTACACACACCCAAGTATGGAATAGCATACCTTATTCCACCAATGGAGCGTAACATCTACAAGACCAGTCTGGAATAAGTACTTTATTCCACCCCGGAATTGTAGCATCTACAACCCAAGAATGGAATGACATTCCTTAGTCCACCCTTTGATTGTAGCATCAAAGACTTAACCCAGGCATTTCCCACTTGGGCAGGAGGACCATATAATATATATGTTGTTGACTTGTTCGGTTAATTGTAAAATAAGGATGGAATAAATCCAGATTTTGATGAACCATCCTGCTATCAAAACCTCTTTCAGCTTGGAGATTAGATTTAAAGTACTATCGGCTCATGATATCAGCTGTATAGTGTTGATACATGTACATATAAACATAAAGTAGAAATACTGATTATCGAAAAAGTACAGTTGAACCCCGTCAAGTGTGGCATCCTCCATTCCGAGCCAATAAGGTCCAAGTTGCAGGGTGCCATGCTTAACGGGGTACGTGAAGAAAAAGGGGATTTTATTCTGAAAAAAATTGTTCTAGTTGTAGGGTGATCTCCCTTAATAATGGAGTAGCCTTATATTTGGGTTCTACTGCATCATAATTACACTGTATAGAATCTGCTTATTCCTAAAGGTTCCCACAGATTAATATGTAACTGCTTAGGACGAAGAAGGGTAGAAATGTTGCCCTGTCATTTAGGTCTCGTTTTTTTAGACACTGAATATACAAGTAGTTAACGTTACATTATCTGTAGGTTAAAGGTATGTAAAATGTCACCAATGTCACTAGAGGGTATATGTAATTGTGTTCATTGTACGAACGGTTTATTTTTGTTCCCTATAACCAGGCACTCTAGAATGCATTTACGATAACAATCAAACTACATGGTAAAACTTACTGTATGTATCAGAAACCAAACTGTGACGTTAACTCCAAAGATCTTTATTGAAATCTGTGTGTGACTTAGATTTCGTCTCTGATTTTGTACACTTGTAAACTCTAATAGTGTTTGGGTTGTGGGCATTCTGCACCCCATCTCACGAAATCTCACCCCATGACGCTCGACCATGGGTGCTTTAAGGGCCAGTCCCGATCAACGCCATTTAGCTTTAAGTGTAGGCAGAGTGTGTGTCAAGATTCTATGTGTATCTATGTATCATGACTACAGCTATGGACACTAACCACAGGCAGGTTATACCTCTGACATATACACGCTTCCCGCAAGGGTTTATCACCAGGTGGCAGTACTGGGCTAGGTTAATGTAATTCACAAAAATAGACCACCAATTAAAAAACAGCTTAATCTGCATGCTTAGAAAGTATATGGTATATAATAGGCATGTACGATATGGCATATAGCTATTCACATATAAGGGCCGCCAGTGTACGGTATACAATAGGGATGTACGATACGGCATATAGCTATTCAATTATGGGGGCTGCCACTGTACGGTATGTAATGCGCATATATACTATACATAAAATTGGAGAATATAGAGAATAATAGATATGGAAATTGTTTATTGATACCTTAATTAGATCAGAAGTTATTGGCATCATTTCTTATGGATAATTGTGATAGCGTTGCTGCATTCTGCCCCAGTCTGAATGAGAGCGATGCTAACGCCCCCTGGTTATATATACAAATGGGAAGTCCGTATAGCGTGTAATACTGTGTGTGGCATCACTGCACTGCAGTATAACCCCTGCCTCCTGCCTTCAAACCAGTGTCACAGTATAGGATCAGATAGATGCGATACATACTAGAATCTATGTTTGTCCTTCTGTGCCAATCAGTTAGGAACTTTAACCAAAAATGATACTAAGCAAAACTAGGTCTATAGCTCAAAAATATCGACAAGCAAATATAATTTGCTGACAGTGTCAGTCATGGGGAAATATACCATGATGACAAGTGAATCTTTGGCGTTTGTATTTGTCATGTGTGTTTCATAACCAAGTACTTTGTGTTTGCAAATATCCACACGCAAAACAAGAAAAACTACATATGTATCGGTACAGCAGTCTTTCCAGTATAGACTTGAATATTGGAAATAATTTCTTTTACTGATGTGAGATCTTCTAGTAGTAGAACAGTCATTGAGCAGACTTGCTTATGTAGGATTTGGGGTCTTGTAGTGTCTCATGTCACTTCTACTGTATAGGAAGCTTATCTTGGCCTTGATTCACCATGGTTGTAATCTGTGGACTAGCAGGGTATCAGGGTTTAAGCCGTATTACTAAAGATGTAGGATCAATGGTATGATCCCTTCGTAGGTCTGCTAAGGATTTATATATGGGAGATAGGTCTTTATTAGTGTAGCCTTTCCTCGGATTTTGGTCTTTCTTCTTTTGGTCTATCTTCGGTCTATTTGTCTTGGCAACATAGCAGCATGCATAAAATATAATTATTGTGATAACATGAATATCCCAGAGAAGATGTAATAACCGGTTATTTTGTATTTCCAAACAGTAGGGCTTAGGGATTTCTTTTTGTTGATTTAATAGGGGCATGTGAAAATCTTGGCTGGCATTTGGAGTATCAGACTGGAAGGTTGGGATGTAGGCAGACATTCAAGTCTCCCGATGAATGACAGATGTCTGGCATTGGAAGATTTACACTTATAAGGATCAAATTCGGTAATATCTGTAGGTTGTCTGCACTGAGCCATACGCCCTCCAGAGGTTACTAAACTCCCTATTATGGCCCAGGGTAAATACAAGTTCCGTTCGCTGCTGGCTTGGCAGACCATGACCACATGAACTATTGTTTTCCCATTTATATTTGGAGAACCTGAATATTATTTCGGATATGTATGTAGAAATAGCTGAAATTTCCAATTCTGATATCGGATTTACAGTTTAAATATTTATAAAAACCATTAAACTGCGATAATTGTGGGTTACGGGTCAAGAGTCTATCATCATACAACGTCGGTAACCAGCAAGCACCGGAACTTGTAAACAGACTGGATTACGGGATACCTCAATAGGGCCTATACCCCAACTGGACCCCGACCGAACCCCAACGACACTCTGCTTTGAATAGGCTACTAAAATTTACTGACTTTTTGAGGGAGTGACTCTCCATAACTCTATATGCACACATCCCACAGCTCTGAGCATGTTTACTACCAGTCCCCACACTGTCCAGTCTCCTTGACTGATCTATATAGACACATCCCACAGCTCTAAGCATGTTTTACTACCAGGCCCCACACTGTCCAGTCTCCTTAACTGATCTATATGCACACATCCCACAGCTCTAAGTATGTATTACTACCAGTCCCAGCACTGGCCAGCCATTGTTCCCTCTAGATTTTATCTTCGATTTTTTTTTCTAACCATGACTTGCATTCCTGAGTAGATATTAGAATTTCTTTTTGTTTGTTTGTTTGTCGGCTTGCAATAGAGGTGTCTCTGCCACGTTCTAATAATCTGAGTAGATAATAGAGATGGAATGATCCACCGTTAGTAATACGGCATCCTCCTTCTAAACCAGTCCCGTGTGACAGTCTGTCATGGCTTTCCAGTCGAGACGCCCGGGTAGAGGACCTTCATAGTTTCTATCACTATTTGCAGGTAATCTTGTCTGACATGTTATTCAGAGATGTCAGTTTTCCCGTTTTATTTGGTAATGCTTTGAATTTTTCCCATAATAGAGATAAAGCGTTGAAATTAGGAGGATTTAGGAATTTCCAGCTTTTTCTAGATATAAAATCTAGATCTTACTCCCTTGACTGAGCTCAAAGCTCCACAGCTCTCACATCCCTGCTCCTTTAAGCACCATCTATAAATCAAAGATGACCTGATACACTGGCATGGGGTTTTTCCGGATTTTTTTACGTCCTAAGGATCACTCTTGATATCAGTGTAAATCCCAGGAGAAAATAAGTTAAACTTATTGAAAAAAAACAAAGCCATGTCAGCTCTCAGTTGAGGCCAGAAATTCGATTAGAATGACTAAAAATACAAACCCTAGGAAACCCCTTTACAGAATTTCTTTTTGTTATTTTCAAATCCCATGCCTGTGGTATACTTAAGAAAGTCATGCTGTCACTAGAATAAAACGATGACGAATCGAAACTAGGAAGACTACAATAAATCGTAACAAAAATACAGATTAAGATCGGTTGTTTGTATCACAAGAAGTAGAGCGTGAACCAGGAAGTAGAGCACACTGCTGTCGTGACGAGTAGAACGAGACTATCCAAGCGTTCACCTCTAAAAGCAGGCAAGCTTTGCTTATAGATGTAGCTACAACTGAATAGATAGAAACTCCCACAGTATACCCACATACCCAATGGCACAAGAGCCTTCAAGATGTGAGGATATCAGTAAAATAAAATCCTATTGTCAGGTATGAAAACTAGTACATTTTATCAACAGATTAGAGTATGTACGACTGTACTTATATAGGCATAGATCTATTAACTAAAATAGGAAACTGAAGGACTATGTGATAAAGGAGCAACTGGCATGTCGGTTCGGGCATATCCCTGCTTACTGCGCATGCCCAGGCGGAAGTCATGTGATGTTGGCTTCCGTTTTGATCCTTAACCCCGACTTATAACATATTCCAGAACTTTGCATCATACTTTCTTGGTCCCATCTGGAAACCCCAATAAATATTTCCATTTTTCTGCAAGTGTATATTTGCCTCCTTTCCTCTTCGAGGTTCCACGTCTATTTCTCTCTTGGTACATACTCTTTCTGTCTGCACTTACTGTTGTATTGTTTTATTCATCATTCCTTGTTGCAGTTTAGATTCCATGTGATGTTTCTGCACCTTGTTCCCTTGAGGTGTCAGTGTATACATAGAGGAAGAGAGATGGTAGATTTTCACTGTAATTTTCATAGAATTTTTTGTTGTTGTTGGAGAATAACACAGACAAATTTGTACATATAAAAAGAATTGTTTGGTTGATCTGACATTGAGTAGTGAACTGCTGCAGAACTAAGGATGCCAAAGTCGTCTGCGCGACGGCCGCCCTCGGGAAACGATTTTAAATCATTTACCGTTTTCTGTATTACGATACTTGACAGTCCTTCTGAACAACTTCTGAACAACATTATCCTGATTTTATCTCATTCTTGTTAGAAGTCGTCCAGAGGATTCATTGCCGGACTGGATGAACAGGGTACCCAGAAAACAGTGACGTCAGAAAATATTGAGCTCTGTTATGAACGCAGCTGTATCTAATGAAACAGTAACAAAGGTTCCCATTGATTTCGTTTCCATTGTGATTTATGTTTATTTATATTTCCAAATGAAAGTACTTTTTTAAATTCTCACTGAATGCGTTTCCAGGTAATTACATGTAGATTGGGGGAAAAAAACATGGCGATGCACAAAAAAGGGAACACTAAGCAGCGTTTCTAGGATGACGTCATTATCATTTTGTTTCAAAACCTCACCAATGGTCTGGTCACTTACGTAAGGGACTGTTAATGAAAATAGCCGGAAATTATTCTCATTATGTACGTGTTCGAGAGTAGCCTGTTGAGTTGAAATGCCCAGAAAACTGTAAACCGGGCCTGTACCTTTTAGTGTGTATATATTCAAACTCTATGTGGACTTTTATCACCATTCGTGCCATGGATAATCATAGAATCTACTAGATCTGAAGATGTTGTAATTCATCCAGTTTTCTCTGTGTTTCACTATGATTACCAAACGTGTTCTGAGAGTACCCGATAGGGGGAGCTGTGGTAGAGATTGCCTTGGGCTTGAGGTTGGTTCTAAGATGGCAGATGCCCAGTGAGGACCGCATGTCAACTTTGCTATGTCAGAATCAGGTTAACATTCAATGCAATATGAGTCCTAGACTTTTATATTATTTTTATAACAGTTAATTTCCCCTCACAAAGATTTAACATCGATCGTTTACAATCAGTTTTATTTAATTTGAAGGGGGTTGTTTAAATGTTCGCTGTTTTATTATTTGTTATACCATTTTATTTCTTAATTCTTTAATCTTTTCCTTATACTTGTCATTTCTGTGAACATTATTTCTGTTGGTGACATTTTCCAGGCGACTACTCAGCATTAGCACCATAGAACAAGACACTCACTAGTTGTCTGTGGGTATCTTCTTGTGGGGTGCTGAAGCCGCATGCGTTGCTTGAAACACATAACACAGACTGACAGAATGAGTTACATTGATCACCGAAAGGGCAGGTTCTTAATTTAACTTTTAACACTGAAGTAGATTCTTGATTTAACGTTTAAGACTGAAAATAACCTCAGAGAGGTAATTATTAGCAACAATGACGCCCAAATAATTAAGATTCATTGACCATGACACTTTCTCAAAAATGAGGATTGCTTTAGAAAAGGTAGTGGATTGGATTCTTCCTGAACTAAAGGACGTAATTTCTATTCACCAGACAACAGGCAGATTTTCTTTTCTTTTTCTAGTCTTCCAGTAGGTATAGCACGCTGTCGAATATGTGCACAGTTCCGCGCGGAATATGGTATTCAGAACTGCGGGTCTTCCAGTTCTGTGCTGTTTTGTTTACACCTCGATAAATGTCGTCTGCTTTGTTTCCTTGGATACTTTAACGAAGGTTTATCTTGTACATAGCGCATGCGTACTCAATGGAGGATCGTTACTTCCTCTTTCTGGAAAAAGATGTACTTCCTTGGGATTTATTTATTGAATTATTAGCAAATTTGGGAGGCTAGATTTGAATTTTTATACGCTTGTTATTGGTTCGCTGCTGTAAAAATAGCATCATGATATGTCTGTAATCTTTGTTTAAAGTCGGGCTACTAAGGGTACCTAATTTGGACCAGTTGAACATATATTCCAACGATTTTGAATAAATTTTGATTCTAAATATAATCCTATCCCATAATCATAACTTTATCTTAACAGATAGAAACAAAAACGTGTTTCTAAAAAATAATGTCACCTGTCTGAAATTTAAAAAAAAAAAAAGACAACGCTTGATCATTATTTGTTGTCCACTTCTTCAATGGACATATTCTCAGTTCTCATCAATTAAAATCACACATATTTCAAACTGAGTTGCACTAAACTGAGAACCTTTCTCGCAACTTGTTATAGATCAAGAGGTCTTGAATTAGAGTTGAACATTAAGTTATAAACACATTTATTCACACTTGAAAGTGAAAGTGCTGACCTTGAGAAATCATCAAAATATGGAGTCTGGTTAACTTACCTGGTCCTTACAGAATAAATATTCCTCTCAATTATTTTAAACTTTTAAGATTTCCAGTCCATGTTTGGTTGGTCGAGGACAGTAAATATAAATACGGGCCACAGTGATTGTACTTAAGGTGCCACTCTCGATTGGTAAAACTGAACATGAGGGAAAATGAGACAACGAAGATTTGGAAAAAAAAATTGCAACGCAATGTTGACGTGTACCTGTTTCCGGCATGCCTTTGACAACATGTAACTGCATTTATTTATTGAATAAAGCAAATATTAGGGAATTTACAGTGTTCGATTTATTTGTAATAGGTAATCAATTTCATGATGATCACTTATTCCAACTTTATACTAACATGATTGGTAATATATGAACATACGTGTTGAGTTTTGAGGTCTGGCCCCAGTGCTGCAATTCCTTGATCTTTACCTTAAACCTCAGACACATCCTCACCTCCAATCTCAAATCTCAGTCAAAGCCTCATATTCTACTGCAGTCACAACTTAACGCTCAAGACACATCTTCGTCTTCACCTTCAGATGCACCTTCAGCCCTACCCTCATCCCCAGACACATCCACACCTTCAACCTCGAGCACACCCTCACATTCAAGATGTCACTCACTCTCTGAAAAACATCCATACCTTCAACCGCAGACACATCCTCACCTTCAGACATCCTTACCTGCAATCTGACCTTCAACCACAGACACCCCTTCACCCTCAGACATCCTTACCTCCAATCTGACCTTCAACCTAAGACACATCCTCACTCTCAGACATCCTTACCTCCAATCTAACCTTCAACCTAAGACACATCCTCACTCTCAGACATCCTTACCTGCAATCTGACCTTCAACCACAGACACATCCTCAGCCTCAAAGATCCTTACCTGCAATCTGACCTTCAACCACAGACACCTCTTCACCCTCAGACATCCTTACCTGCAATCTGACCTTCTACCTAAGACACATCCTCATCCTCAGACATCCTTACCTGCAATCTGACTTTCAACCAAAGACACATCCTCATCCTCAGACATCCTTACCTGCAATCTGACATTCAACCAAAGACACATCCTCATCCTCAAACATCCTTACCTGCAATCTGACTTTCAACCAAAGACACATCCTCAGCCTCAAACATCCTTACCTGCAATCTGACCTTCAACCACAGACACATCCACGCCCTCAGACATCCTTACCTGCAATCTGACCTTCAACCTAAGACACATCCTCACCCTCAAACATCCTTACCTGCAATCTGACTTTCAACCAAAGACACATCCTCAGCCTCAGACATCCTGACCTGCAATCTGACTTTCAACCAAAGACACATCCTCAGCCTCAGACATCCTTACCTGCAATCTGACCTTCAACCACAGACACATCCACGCCCTCAGACATCCTTACCTGCAATCTGACCTTCAACCACAGACACCTCTTCACCCTCAGACATCCTTACCTGCAATCTGACCTTCAACCTAAGACACATCCTCATCATCAGACATCCTTACCTGCAATCTGACTTTCAACCAAAGACACATCCTCATCCTCAGACATCCTTACCTGCAATCTGACATTCAACCAAAGACACATCCTCATCCTCAGACATCCTTACCTGCAATCTGACTTTCAACCAAAGACACATCCTCAGCCTCAAACATCCTTACCTGCAATCTGACCTTCAACCACAGACACATCCACGCCCTCAGACATCCTTACCTGCAATCTGACCTTCAACCTAAGACACATCCTCACCCTCAAACATCCTTACCTGCAATCTGACTTTCAACCAAAGACACATCCTCAGCCTCAGACATCCTTACCTGCAATCTGACTTTCAACCAAAGACACATCCTCAGCCTCAGACATCCTTACCTGCAATCTGACCTTCAACCTAAGACACATCCACGCCCTCAGACATCCTTACCTGCAATCTGACCTTCAACCACAGACACATCCATGCCCTCAGACATCCTTACCTGCAATCTGACCTTCAACCTAAGACACATCCTCACCCTCAAACATCCTTACCTGCAATCTGACCTTCAACCACAGACACCTCTTCACCCTCAGACAACCTGCAATCTGACCTTCAACCTAAGACACATCCTCACATTCAACCTTGTGTTCAACCTCACACTATTCAACCTCACAGACATCCTCACCTTCAGCCTGACCTTCAACCACAGACACATCCTCACCCTCAAACATCCTTACCTGCAATCTGACCTTCAACCACAGACACCTCTTCACCCTCAGACATCCTTACCTGCAATCTGACCTTCAACCCAAGACACATCCTCACATTCAACCTTGTGTTCAACCTCACAGACATCCTCACCTTCAGCCTAACCTTCAACCGCAGACACATCCTAACCTTCAGACATCCTTACCTGCAACCTTTAACACATCCTCACCTTGAACTTCATCCTCAACCTCAGGTACATGTCGAACTCGGATACTTCTGTACCTTCAACCTGACCATCAACCTCAGACACATCCCCAGTCACGGAAATATCCATACTGTCAACCTTCCTCCTTACCCTGAGACACACCCTCACCTTCAAACGGAATAGAGGACACATCCCTATATGACAGTAGGGCTCTGTATTTGTCAAATCTTTTTTGTGGTATTTGCCTTTAGTAAATACCACCTTTGTATATTTATTACATGTCGGCCATTTTCAATGGGCACCAATGTATTACCAGCACATCAATGTCTAGGGTTGCTACCTGTAAGTGTAATGTTATACTGTTAGTTTTGTAAAACGCATCAAATATTCAGTGTAGAGAAAAGGGTATCATAGTCTACTTTCTATACCTTTAAGGGTAAAAAAGAATACCACAAGGTACCGTGCAGCAGCCGTGTGAGCTTGAAATTGGTGCCGTGGAGCAGACCACACGCTCACTGGCGGCGGCCACACAGGGGCCGCCAAGCGAAGTTAGATGTGGAATGGGCCTCCGGATTTGTACACTGAAAACTTGTTAGGCAGATGCCCGACAACGTTAAATTCCCGGTCGACCCAGTGAAACACCCCTTTAAGCTGAGTACAATTAAACATGCTATAGCATGCTACAAAGATGGTTCCATTTATGATCTCACCCCGGTATTTTTCTTCATAGGCTTAACATTAGGAACTCATACTCCACGGCCGTGAGGTTCGTGTACCCAATACTCAATGGCTAATCTCGTGATTCATTTCATCAATAAACAATGTTATACGGAGTGAGATAGAATCAGAAACCCACTCAATGAAATTAACTTGGTCTGCACTCCACCTCGTTTGACGACAGAGTAATTCACTCAGCCTCGCTTCGTGAATTACTCTGCAGTCAAACTCGGTGAAGCACGGACCAAGCTATTTTCATCTCGTGGGTTTCCTTCTAAAAGTTCCTGCTTCAATATTATTGTACAGTAATATGTACAGGCGTATGTTATTCGCATGTCATTATGTGCAGTCAATCTCCACTGAAATCAAAATTACACTGAACCAGTGTGGCCTGATCAGGGTAGATCAGAAATATATATGTCCCTGATCACATGTTTCCAGCTTTAGTACACAGGTCGATAAACTGCCGATACGTAGGAGATACCTGTATCAGGTACAGAGTCCCAGCTTCAAAAGAGGTGAGAACTTCTCTATCAGTGTACACCTAGTCACCTGTAAGATCAGTGTTCTCTGTACATCACGGGACACTGGGCGACGTAACGTACACCAAACGTATTACCAACGAATCATACACTAAAACTTTACTCTCCATGGTATACAAAGACCCCATTGCAAATGTATGGGGACTCAGTAATCTACGACCCTTAATATAATACCTGTCAGATACCATAACTGTGGTATACGGATTCAAACGTGTGGTATACGGCTTCAAAGCCATGGTATACGGGAAAATAGCCCCTTTGTGATATAGAGCAAAGAAATAGTCTCTATTGTTATATTTTTTTATATGGCAGCTACTGGATTTAATTTATTCGAAAAGATGGATAATAAATGCAACAAACGCTAGCGCTCATGTGTTACTATGTGTCAACGCCTCGTGGTTTACGGTCGCCTATCCACAAAACCATCATTTATTGTCTACATGAACACTGGGGGTCTGCAGTTGTTGTAGACAGGTGTACCCCGGGAGATCCTCTGTCGCTGATCAGATTACCGCTTAGAGTCACGTGATATATTAATATCCATGATTAAACTCATAATCAAGGAGGGGTGCAAAGACGATAATACAGGCATGGAAGTCTCCCCACAAGTGACGGATTCCCCACTTTTCTTGATTTTAATTTGTAATCCCCCTTGCCCAACATTATATGAAATAAAACATTATTGCTCTACATCATTTGTACAGTGGCAGCACTCACCAATACCCCGTTTGACATGGTAATAGATATTAAAATTGTTCCCGGATATCTCCATATATCAGAAATTTTTCCATATTTAAAATATATATATAAAACTTTCCATATTTTCTCGTACGTGACAAGGCCGGGCTCAAAATGTTATAAATATATACAGTTACTGGAATAGCAAGTCCAGTGTATCCTCTCTGTGTTCTCTCCCATTGAGAGTTAGTTCCTTACACGTCAGTCTGTAAGTTACTCACAGAGTAGGCAACTCCACGCAACTATCGTTCTCCTATAGGCGACTCCACTCCATGTAAAGTGAAGCCTCTGTTGCCTAGAATAAGCTCGTTCTCCAGTGAGGAGCGGCTTTTCTCTCTAGTTCTCTACTAGATCTTAACCTCGTACTCAATGCTGCACTCAGCAAGAACTGCAGAGGTATACTCCTCTGCTGCCACATCAGCAACTCATGTGATCATTCCCTTCCTTATACAGACAATCTGCTCTATGTCTTACTTCCGACTATTGCCATCTTACTTCATGTTAGCTGCTCTTGTTCATACGCCAATCCTTATTACAATATCCAGTTGAAACACTCATTTCCAAAATCACAACATAATCTTGGACAAACGCATAGTGCAATTCATAGGTCACTATTTTTATTTTTGAAAGAATTAAAGAAAACTGTATTTTTTCAGCACATATCCTATATAAATCAAGCAAATGTTAATTAATTGGTCTATTTTAACTATTATGATTGGATGAATAGGACAAAAAGTTAGATTCACTCAATTGGCACTAGAATAAATCCCAGGGAGCCAGTTTTGACTGATAATTGATAATATTTAAAAATCAACAGGTGGCATACCCATGCATAGTAGGAAATGCCTTTAATGCAATAGGATTTAACAGAGCTAGGAATATGAGGACTGAAGAGATATATAACAAGCGCAAGATGCGACCGATTCATTATCGACGAGCAGGACACTCATTAACTTTAATAAAATGGTGGACAAAGGATGATATGCATATTTTTGACCAGGATACCGTAAGAACAAGGGCAGATCGAAAAATTAAGATTAAATTACGGAAACAAAATTTAGAAAAGTATATAGGCATTCGCCATTGTACATAGGAGTATCTTTTTGGGATAGGCTGAAACAAGAAACGCAAATGTTGGAAGGAGATAATTTTAAGATGAAGATTAAAAAGGAGATACATAAGGTACTTGAATGAAACTATATGAAGAAATAGGAAAAGCCTACTTCGGTATAGCACCTGAGTAACTGATCTAAATTATGAATTTTCGCAAGAAAAGAGAAAGTAAGAAGTATGATAATTATGGTATAAATGGGTGAATGAATGCATAAGCATATGTCCTGTAGCTGTTGTCTTTTTTATGTGGACGCCAACGTGGAAGATCGTCTGGAGACAGATGAACGATTGTAACGTCATTAAATAAACTTGAATTTAAAAAAAAGAAAAAGGGTATCGTTCTGCTGCATACTGTGTCATCTAGGCTTTTGGGGGAGATATACGTTTTTACGCATCATCCCAAAAATAACTTTGAAGTACCTACGTTTAAAAAAGGATGTAGTGAACCGTTTTAGCTTGATAGTCAGTTTGTCTTGTCTCCAATATTGCCAATGAAAAACGAAATCTCAATGATGGACGGACACTTGAATTAACCTAATTGATAAACAAAGAAAAGTATGCAATCGAATTACTAAACCGACCCAGTAAGAATGTGTCCAAAACCTAAGTTACTAGCATCTTCTCCAGTAAAGGGCATGGATAATTGTAGCAAAGGATCGTCCATTTTTCAGTGGCTCGATGACCCCCCCCCCCCCTCCCGACTGCCTTCAGATCTTCTTAGACCTACTTTATGTCAATCTAGTACTGTTTTTATCTGTAGATTGTGGAAACGCAGTTATCTAGTCACGGTATCGCTACATCTATAATGATCATGCGTTTTCCGTGACTATCACGAGCAATGGAATGAGGGGAGGTGAGGGGGGTACTTCATAATAAATATCAAAGGTATGTTGTGTATGATGAATCGATGAGTGAATAAAACGGTGTTTTTATGTGTTTTTCAAGTATATAATAATAAGGAAATGTAGTGACTGAGCCGTAGGGATGTCGTTCTCGGCCTTTTGTAATATAAATATTTTATGTAATTCAAAAGACCTCGAAAGTCCATTCCTATGGGCTCAGTAACCACGTTTTCTCTGAATACTTCTTTTGTCTTAAAGACTTTTTTTTATCATATTCAATAGGTGGAATAGAAGAAAACGTATATGAGAGATGCCAATATTAATGCCAAGAATAAACCCTGCATCATGTCCAGAGTGAGAGCTATGTCCATTTTGAATAAAGGAGACAATTCTTGACGTATCTGAGAAACTATTTTGAATCA
Organism: Alentia gelatinosa; assembly: GCA_950022655.1. NCBI lineage: Eukaryota > Metazoa > Annelida > Polychaeta > Phyllodocida > Polynoidae > Alentia > Alentia gelatinosa. The sequence goes on from OX465587.1 coordinate 36,322,558, forward strand.
GAGTACCGTCCCCCCCCCCCCCCCCCAAAAGATACACATGTATACCTATAAAGTCACATGATAAACAAACACCTCAGCTATCACAAACTCGATACAGGTAAAGATCCCCATAAATCTCCACCAGAATTTTTTTGTAAATATCTATAGATTCCAAAATTTCTCAATAATTAGTTATATATCAAAATGCAAATTTGTCAAATCATTATGAAAGGGTGTATCGTCTGAAGTCAGAATGTGGGAGCAAAGCAGTCAACTTAATATGCATCTGAACTAAAATGATATCATAGTTTCGTCGATATTTCTGTACATTTACCCTAATATTCTAATTTCAAAGGCATATCCTACAATTCACAGTGGTACCACCAGGTAAGTTTTAAATATTGATAATCTTCAGTCCAAACTGTTTCATTGTGATCTACTCTAATGCTAAATGAGTAAATATAACATTTTATCGAGTTTGACCTTACCAATAAATACAATAGGCTTATTATCTTTTCCTTGATTTATATAGGAAATGTGCTGAAACATTGGGTTTATTCAATTATTTCAAAAACAAGATCGGTGACCTAGAGATTTTAAAACCTAAATCTATGGTACTCCACATTTTCTATATCATTTGAAAGTTTGAAGGATATGACATGGGTTTTACTATATGAAATTTACCTTTTTAAAATTCCTCTATTTTCTTTTATAATATCATCATGATATCAATCCCTAAATCAAAAACTAGCATAGTGACCCCCACTTTTTAAGATAGGTATGTATTTTACAACACTTTGAGATCAATATATTCAACTTTCAGGAAATAGGCATGGGTTTTAATTTTCAAAGCAAATTGTCTGATATGCATTTTCTAGAACTAGAACAGACGCAATATGACGCAATATTTTAGTCTCAACAAACTAATAAAATACATGTAAAAGTATCAAAGCAAAGAAGTCTCCTACACCTTCTTTAATGACACACTGCGCCGCTCCGGTTCATTGTACCGCAAAACCTGTCTCTGCAATGATAGACTCACAACAACCTTAGGATTTTAAGATTATACGTCCGCGCCTTTTCACGGGTGTATCGCGATGTAGTACTACCCAAGATGAAATATAGTTCCTAGCTCTATCGAGTGTATCTGACACTATCCCAGTGATATTTGTGAATTTCTTTCATAATTCTTTTGAAATACTCTAGTGGCAACTTTTTCAGTCACTTTGAAAATGATATAATTTGAAAACAAGAGTTTTAGATTTTGAAGTAAACATTCAACTGTCAAAAAGTGTCATGTTCTGAGGCCATCGAAGGCTGACTCAAAACACCTCCTACTTCTTCTTTCTATTGAATATAACACTATTCTATGTCATCAGTGAGATATGAAACAATGTCTTCTTCCTTATTTTTGTAATTGCTAGAGTTGTCACACTTTGAGATCCCTAAATCGATCCCTGACAGTTTGATTCCCTCCATGACCTAGAACCGGTCACAAGTGTGGTGACCTAGATCTTGGTCCCTGTGCCTGCCCTGTCACTGGCTGTCATGACCTGGGGCTGCACCCAGAGAGGTAGTGTAGTCACTCAGATACCTTTATGAAAGACATTACTATGTTTGATTTCTATAGATATCATATGGAAACCATGAATGCTCATACAACACAAATATTATAAGGAATCTCTTCTGGCACTTCCGATAATGTTTACAAACATCTACACGTGCGACCTTAGCTGGTATCTGATTGTGTATGATACACAGGGAACCAGCGAAATAGCGACCTAGATCTCCGCTAACAAGTTGTTCCTTCCCAGAGGCCTGTAATAGACCCTCTTCACACTGGCGCCATCTTGTAATGGCTGACATGTAGATCACACCAGAACGAGGCGATAGGCTCTGGCATGTAGCACCCACACTGCAGCAGGTGCCTAATACTAAAATGATGCAAAATATAAACCGCTCTGGCTTCATGAATAATCAGCCGAATTTTATTTTTAAGATAATGCTAGAAAGCTGAGACCTAGGCCTATTAGTTGGTATATATATATATGATATAACCATGTGTTGGAAAAGATTTCCTGTCATGGAATGAATATCGGAACTGTTTTGGTAAAAAACATTAAAACTTGTTAATTTCCTTTTTTCACAGCGATTTAATTAAAAATCTACCGCGATGACATATACAAATTAACATCCTACCTTCTAAGGCATTTCAAGACGATTAAAATGATACCAATATTACCAGGTTGTGATAGATATTTCCTCAGGTAATGGGCTAATACTGCATCAGAGAATTGTCAGGAAATTTGAGAATTTGTTAGCAAAAATCTAAGTTTTTTTCTAGCTTGAAAAAATGTGACTTGCTCTGGCTTTGTGTATAACAGGCCGATCTTTACAAATAAAGCATTGTTAGAAAGCTAAGACTCTAATCTATTTGTTATATATCATATACCTATGCCTTGGCAAAGATTTCCCGTGATAGCTTCAAAACTTAGATTTTTTCTGACCAATTCCAAAATTTCCTGACAATTAACTAATACATTATTAGTCCATTACCTCAGGAAATATCTATCACAACCTGGTAATATTGGTATCATTTTAATCGTCTTGAAAAGCCTAATAAGATAGGATGTTTATTGCCATAGGTCATCGCGATAGATTTTTCATGAAATCAGTGTAAAGACAGGAAGGTAACATGTTTTAGTTTTTTTTACCTAAAACAATTCTGATATTCCATCTATGAGAGGAAGTCTTACCCATACCACAGATATATCATAAATAGTACCAACAGACAGCCCCAAGTCTCAGCTTTCTAACCATGTTTTGATTATAAAATTTGGCCATTTATTTATGACAGAAGAGCGATTTATATTTTTATTATTATAGAGGTATTAGGCACCTGCTACAGTGTTGGCTTCACTCTCACAGTGCACGCCTCGTCCTGAAGTGCGGAAATTTCGCTGGTGCGCGGCTGGTACTTTATCAAGTACATAGAACCAGCGAAACCCGTTATCACGGCGATCGCCACGCCACGCTTATGTGCAAGAGGTGAATAGCAGCGACGAGTTTCTGTATGTTGCTCTAGCGGTGCAGTGTGTAATGAAAGGAAGTATAAAGGCCACGCGCATGCGTAGGACATATTGCGCATCGTTATATTCGCCGTGTATCCAACCAGAGAGGAAATTATCCAATAGTGAGCGTCACATGCGCCAGAACAGCTCTCGGCTGCCAACAGTTTAGGATCGAAATTGGCGGCAAAGTCACTTCGGATTGATTCTAAAGGTGTTGTGGTGAAGCTTGTCGATACCACAGGAGCCTTTATATCGTGATACGCGACGGTCGGACCTCAGACTGTGCGGAAGACCCGAGGGAACACCACACATCGAGCGAAACAGATTGAGTAATTTGTAGCAGACGACTTTGAGCATGCTGCGTTTCCTGCTGGCCGCCGCCCTGCTCGGCGTTCTTCACGGCGTCTCCCTGCCGGCGCCTCGCGACTGCGCACTGCGACACAAGGGCGTCGGGCTCTCCGCGAAGTACTCGGAGAACATCGCCCATGCCGTCCACTCCATGACCGTGCGTGGACTGCAGATGTACAACATCCGTGTAGGACCCAAGAACTATGTGCCAACCGTGAACTCCAACGTCTCGTCGCCAATTAAGGTACGGCCTCCCGCCATGCAGGAGGGAGACATGCTAATCATTTAGACTCTTTGAGATGCTAATTGTTTAGACTTTTTGAGGTTTAATTAATGAAGTACAGTACAGTAGAACCCCGTGTCCGGGACACCATCCGTAGTAATAAAATTATAATAGAAATACCCCGTGTAAACGGACACTTTGCTTGGAGCCGGAATTTTTCTATCGATTAAGTGTTTATTTTAACTCTGGTCAATAATAACACCCCGTGAAAGCGATCACCAAGTGTCTATTTTAACCACAGTCACCCAGTCTAGGAAATATCCCGCGTAAGCGGACACCTCAAGTAAACGGATAGCTATTGAGGTACGGAATGCTTCATAACCCCGATTAAGGGGCACTCTGGAGGGATGGCTTATCGAACTCGAGAGGGCAGTGTGGGTACAACACTTTGGATTATCTAAATCACTTGTTTGTGGTGTGTATATGTGGCGCATAAACTGAAGTATAAACAATCAGACACCAGTCAATGGCATGTGTAGGCCCCATGTAGGCCTCAGGTAGGTGTCTGTCGGCTGTCTGTGTGGCTATACCAGTGTCTCTATACCATAGTGTCACCTGTATACACATTGATTTATAACATATCCATCAACAGACTGAAAACCCCGATTAAGGATCACCCGGGCGCGTACAAGCGCACAATTTGCTCAGAATGAAGGGTGTCCCTTCAACGGGGTTCTACTGTATGTTGATTCTCCTAGCAGAGATCCTAAACCGCCGATCGTACACGTACAGGCAACAGCTACGAAACATCTGCTAGGAGTGTGAGATATATATATATATACCTGCCTGTCTAATTGATTTTAAAAAGGCGTTTGATTCGCTATCGACTATTACTAAAAAAAAGTTGGATAAACTGCTTAGGATCCCACCAAATATACATAAATGGTTAGAAAGTTATCTTATTGGAAGAAAGCAATATGTAATAATTGATAGTGGTTCCATGGAGACCTCCAATGTGGAATTCAGAGTGCCCCAGGGCTCAGTGCTGGGGCCTCTGCACTTTGTCGTCTTCGTTAATGACCTAGGGGATGCTCTTGTGAATGGAAAATATGTCCAGGAGGACTTGAGATTGGAAGCTTGGTGTGATAGGAATACTTTGACGATAGCTATTATGACGCATAGGATGAGCACTCTTACTCAGATATGTCAGTTTTCCATTTTTCCGTGGACATGCACGCTTTCATATTTAGCATACATATACATTTATCTCACCCTAGGTGTTTTGGGGCCAATCAAGCTAAACAATTGTCCAGTTCTGAATCTGATGCTAAAAGGTAAAGAGGTATCATAATGTTCACATCATCTTTATCTGGGGATAAATATTGATTCTGGGCTTGTCTGGACCACACATGTAAATAGTCTATTAAAGGAAATCAGTGGTAGACTGTTCAAATTTGGTAAGGTAAGGCCCTCTCTAACCTATGAAGCTGCGAGAATGGTTTATACCTCCAACTAGACTTGCTGAAGTCTTTGATTACGAACATTCATTAAATGATTAATCACAATCAGAATAAAGTTTATTTTAGTATGTATCCTTCTCTGAATGACCCATGAATCAAAGACTTGTCCACTATGAATAGAATCTCCTGTTTATGGCCCCAAGCCGCTCCCTGTAACCCTATACCTCCTCCTACCCCTCCCCCTCCCCTTCTCCAGCTCCCAGACCGCCTGTGTTATCATAGCAATAGATTTTGCCTGCTCCTGACTGTGACCAGATTGAGATCAAAGTGAGAGGGTATCAATCTCCCAGCAGATGTCCTGACCAGTATCCAGGATATCTGCAGGGAGAGTGCAGGGAATAATGGAGCTAAACAGCGCCAGCAATCCAACTCCATAACCGATTGTACCAGTCCCTGTGTTCTAGCAAGGAGGGTAGCCATAGGATGCAGGGACTGGAGCCAGTCTAACCTCCAACCTACAATCGATCATGGAGTACTGCAGTTTTATCCATGAAAGCTTCGGAAAGATATACCTAGATTCATTTGAGAAACTGATGATGAGAGGGTTAAAAACCTTGTGTAAGCATATTCTAAAATGTACCCGGCTTATCGAGAGCTCTATCAGAAAACCAACCTGGACCTCCCACCCCCGACCACCTCCGTGAGGAGAAAGAGGCATTTACACCAAATGATGTATGAAGCAACACAGAATCCTGATTCGAGAGATGAGAGACCGGGACATACGAGAAGCAGCTCAAAGATAAGATTCAAACTGCCTTGTCCAAAAACTGAGGTAGTTAGGAAATCGCCCCATCGGAGGGGAGTAAAAACTCGGGATCATGACAATGTTCATATCATACAAATTAAATCTCACAGTAAACATATAGCATTAACTTTTTTATCTCAATGTAAACGTGAACAGAATATATAGACAATAATCGATGGTTTTGTGGACAGGCGGCCGTAAACCACGAGAGGTTAACGGTAGTAATACACAAGCGAGTGTATTACGACGTCAAAATCGAGTGGTTTACAGAGCCGCCTGTTCACACAACCATCGTTTGTTGCATTTATTATCCATCTTTTCGAATAAATTAAACCCAGTAATTGCCATATTAACGGGTATAACAATAGGAACTATTTCTTTGCTCTATAGCAAAAGGGACTATTTTTCCATATACCATGGTTTTGAGGCCGTATACCACAGCTTTGAATCCGTATACCACAGTTATGGTATCTGACAGGTTTTATACAATGGGTGGTGGTTTACTGAGTCCCTATACATTTTCAATGGGGGCTTTGTATACGATGGATAATAAAAAGGTTGCTGTATTATGTTGTGCTGAAAAACGCCACGCATACCATTGGGGACCGCAGTAACCGCCCCGGAGAGGAAGTCAACTCTGCGGGCAGAGGGTTAGTTAAGGTATGTGCCTCTTTTCCATGAATAATACAGGGTAACAAATATCTGTATGGTGAGTAGAAGAACTATATTGGAGACGCAAATTATGCTTTACATGACATTGCTATGTCTACCAGGAAGCTTGGGATGTTCCCTTCTGCCCAGCCGGGCTAGAGCAAATGTGGATCAAGGCAGCATTGTCCTTTTTTGTTAAAATGTCATTTATCTCAGCTGATTCAACATGTATCTTTGGAAATTTTCAGAGATTATGTACAATGACTTTATAGTGATAATTAATGAATAATCTCATAGTTTTCATCATGGAAACATTGGAATATATTTCCCCAACAATTGTAACCTAGGCCTGCACTACAGAGGTGGTCATGTGTCAGGCATGCTGCATTTAAACAGGTGCTCCTGCGACCTGGTCCGGTAAGGAAAGGGTTCAGGGGATTTGGAGATCTAACGAGCCTATGGCACTACGTTCTGTGCCCTATGTTAACAGGAATATGTTTTGAGTACAGTTCGCCTTCTGCCCACCAGGTGGTGCCGCACGCGCCGGCCGACCCGCTGCCGCACGACTTCACGACGGCGCCGATGCGCATGGTCGACAAGATCCTGACGCACGTGGGACGCGCCGACGACGGCCTGGGCCCCAACTGGTCGCCGCTAGAGCGTGTGGCGCACGCTTTCCACATGGCCGACCTGTGGGAGCGCATCCGCCAGGAGTACGATGGTAGGTGGCGCCCCAAACTGACCCCAAACTTTAGCATGGAAGCCTAGAAATCCACCATCTTCATTTTCTCGAATCATTTTTCGTTGTGTTTGTTGGAACTATAAAGTCAGATATGTGCTAGCAAGTAAGCAGGGATGCCAGCTGGAAACGGGGGGAAAAGTGAAAATATTTTGTATGCAGATTTTTCTGCCTCACAGAGACATGGCATGGGGCATGGTCTTTGAGACGGTTCAAATCACTAGCCACTACAATTTCTCGTAGTTTATTGTCTCTGGTGCAGTTCCAGAGTTTCTGCCAGTTTTATGAAAACTTATCTTGAACCTGTACATCTTGCAGCGTCTGTGATCTATGACCCACCCACCAATGACGTTTGCGCATGTCTTACTGACGTCAACAATAACGGGGTAGAAGCTGGTGTGCGGTGGGTGGCTGAGCACTACAAGTCAGGCACGCCGATCACCCTGCTTGGCCGACCCATCTCCAAACTGACCGGCTCCGAGACCTGGGTCCTGTGGAAGAAGCGTCTGCTCTACTACTACACGTGAGTATTATAGAGGGAACCTATGAAAATTTAGGGTCAGAGCGCGTATCCCATTGTGTTTGAATTGTGTAGTGATTCACAAGGTGAAGCCGCATGAATGACATAGCGATTCAAACAAGACGGGATCGAGCTCTGACTTCAAACTTGAATAGGTTTCTGAATTTATCTCACCCTTCACATTGACTAATGGGCTAATCTTTGTGACATAATCCCCCATTGAGTATTTTTTCTAAATACTTAATAGGCGTTGGATACGAGCTCCCAATGTTAAGTCTCTGGGAAAAGAATACCAGGATTAAGATAAACCTTTCTACAGGGATGTCAGGGGAAAAAGTGTGTACAGACTTTTCATGTGAAATTGATTGCTTCAGAGAGACTGATAAAACATAGATTTTTTTGGGTATACTTTAACGTCCAATTTGAATGAAAACACATGTAGGTAGTGCCATGGAATAGGGCTGACGGTCTGTGGGAAGGTTATTGGCATGAATATGGCTTAATTTATACTGTCTGTGTTGTTTACAAGAAAAATATATTAAAAAAACTTGAAATGGAAAAGTGGAAAACAGCCATCTGTTTCTACATGAATGTCACTTTGGCCAATATCAGTTACTGAGAGATATATTCTCAGAGACATGAGAGAACCATGTGCAAGAACAATTATATAAACAAACACTATGCAATGATTGACGGAAATGCATTTATTGTTCTGATCTTATTCTTGCAAACACCTGCCTCTGCTCTATTCACCACAACTAATCTAATTCTATGGCATGCCACTTCATTCTACATCTATACTTTTTGTTATCTACTCGTTAATTACTTTAATATTGTCGCTAATGTTATCCAGGTAACCAGAAAGTACTTGCATCAGAGATTTGAGTAAGGTATAGAAAAAAGAGCTGGAAATATTCTGAAGTTTCTTATTTCCAATCACTGTCCTGATATTATGAAAATTTGGTTATATAAAAAAACGGAAAATAAAATCACGAGTAACATCCAGACTAAATCTCTATGTTCATATGTAAAGTTTTATTTTTTCAGACAAATTATTTCATAAGAATCGCATTGACCTCTGACAGGTCTGTAGGTTTAACTTTAAAAAAAGATAGACCAGAAAGTAAGGCATACTTGACCAAGATTCTACCGATTTAATGAGAAAATCTATTTTGTGCCATTGTATGCATACGAATCGAGCAAAAACTCGTTACTATGTATTTGCTGTTAGGACATTTTATGTTAGGAAATATAACCCGTTCCTGATAATTTGATTTCCTTCGCTTCAACAGGAAGCCCGCCCTTCACGACTCCGCCATGTACCTCTACTGTGCAACCAAGGACTTGTAGAGAACAGGCCGCAAGACTCACAAGACACACCCCTATCTCCTCTCAAGTTATTCCAGTATAATCCAGATACTCATAAAACTTACACCACTTGATATTCTAGTATGTCATTACTCTATGAGGTATTAATGACTACTCATACAAGAGCTTGACATAATTATAATCAGTGAGCTTGCATACAATTGAGAGATGCCAATGAGGTCCGGAAAAAATAGCAGGAGAATATCCGAATCCTCATAATGCCACTATTCATGTCTAATATGATCAAGACAAAACCCGGAAACCTGACATCTCTGATAATCTCACTCGATATTTGTATCTGACTAAGATTAGTGAGCTTAACTAAACTACTCAGAAGACGCATTCTATGGGAGATAAAAGAAAAAAACATAAAATAAAATGTAACGCTGATGAAGGCAATAACCGCCTTAACGTTGATTAACTTAGACTACCATCCTGTAACTCACAACAAGCATAATAAAAGCCACTTCAATCAAATCTGGAGGACTCATGGTTGTGTTCTAATTGAAATATTCAAAATGTAATGTTTCAGAAAATATTTATCCTCGTTTGTCTCATACAAAGCCAAATAAAATTAACAAAAGTGGAACCCCGCTAAAGGGGCCACGCCGCTCCCAGCTAGAGTTCTCTTGGGATAACTCCTAATAGGGAAAAAATAATTCCGGTCCGAGCAAAGAGTTTCCCTTTTGGAATGTTCCTTCAGCGGGGGTTGTACTGAAGAAGCCAGGGGGCTGTTTAATAACCCAGGATATATCGCAGAAATTGTTCTCCAATCATACTAGGGCCATGTCGTTGTATAAGCATTTTTATCCTAGGATGTTCAAGGTGTCACGTACAGCACGATACAATCTTCATTGTAATCGGCGGTTTCGTTACAACATGGTTAGTTATGGTGTAAAGACTAAGATCTGTGCTTCATTTAATGGCAAGAAAGAGCCCCTGGTGGAACTGGGTGATCGTAGGTTTCGTCAACACTTCCTATAGGCCGTGAAACCATATTGTGGACTGAAAACTAGTTTTTTTTTACTTAATATACAAACATTCTCATAACTAGGGCTGTAAAAAATAGATGAATTTTCAAAAGGTACCAAATTTAACATAGGGCTCGTACATAGACACCCCAACAAAATTCCATGCTTTTTCCAGGTTACTAGCGCCTTCAGTGCAAGGGCCCACATAACACAGTCCAGGTAAAATATAAAATACTTGTTTCTAATCGGGACAGACTAAAAAGGGTCTAGGATGGCTTTATGTGGACAATGTGCCATATTTGTCATACAGCTAAATACTAGTAGCCTATATTTATATTTTTTTTTAAAAAGGGAGATGTCATATTTGCTCTAAGTGTTGTGACACCTAAATAAATAATAAACCACTTCCGGTTTCGGGCATGGCACGAGGTGCTCATATGCTTAAAGAGTGATCAATCTATTTGTCTTCAATGTGAACATTACATGGTGTCAGAAGTGTGTGATTTGTTGTTAGATTGATGATTAATGGTGAAACCAGGAAGGTAATGAAGAAGCCTGGAAAGAAAAAAGACAGGACTTCTAGAAGAAATTGAAGTGAATCCACAGTGCCAGCCCCCACTGCTAGACTCTTAGATCACCCAATAAACAAGTTGTCAACTATACTGGCAGCTAAGTGAACCTCACAATATTAACTTTATATGATTTATTCATATTGGTGACATATATAAGTGATTGATTGAAGGGCACATAGTTGTGAATGACATTGGTAGTATATTGAGTGATTAAAACTGTGTCACTTGGAAAGTTAGTTGAGCTACTGAATTAGTGATTAGTGACAAAGTAACATCAAAATGGAGAAACTCACAAGCCACCTGAACAGTTTGACTTTGATAGGGCCAATATCTCTGCTGCTTGGAAAACTTGGAAGCAAAGGATTAGTTTATTCATGAAAGCTACAGAGTCAGCAGCAAAAGCAGATGATGTGAAAGTAGCTATACTACTAACAGTGCTAGGTGAAAGGGATGTAGATATTTACAACAACTTCACAAGCGCATGGTGCACAAGGTGACAATGATTATGTATTGGTGGAAGATAATGAAAATTATGAGACGGTTATGGGCAAATTTGATAACTATTGCAATAAGAGGAACCCAGTGATGGCACTAAGAGCACAGTTCTGGTGTTATGAGAGACCAGAAGGTCAGGGTCTGGACGAGTACATAAATGACCTCAGGACAATGGTCACTAATTGTAAATTTGTTGAGTTTGAGGGAACTCTGAGGGATAAACTGTTCTTTTCAATAAAAGATCCAATGATGAAGATGAAGGTTATGGGCGATGACGGAAATGTGAGTCTAAGTTTTGTTATTCATAGGATGAGGATCGATGAGAGTGCGAAAACTGAGTTACAGATGGTGGCCAAGGCTAAATCACTTCATGTGGTACATTCTGAAGAACAGGGAGACAAATGTATTGATGCCATGTACAGCTCAAGACAGCATTGGAGTAGACGTGGCAGAGGTCAAGGTCATGGAATACGTGGTCAGGGACAGTCTGGCCGACAATATGCTCGAGGCCAGTCTGGACGTAGTCGAGGCCAGCATGGCAGAGGAAGCCAGTGTGGATGTCACAGTCAGTATGGAGATGGTGGACAGGAAGCAGCTGGTCAGCATCAGTACTTCAGAACAGTGCACCTACCAAGTCATGTGCATGGAAGGACATACCATAAATGTAACTAGAGGGGCCATTACAGGTAAATGTGTCCAAAAAGTGTGATGCACATGGTCAAAGAGGAACAGGACAACTTTTATATTGACAGCATCGGAGCAATTTATTTGATTCGGGTTGGTACTCTATGGTACATTTAGATGCTGATGACGTCAAGGTGAAACTGGACACAGGTGCATCGATAAATACCTTACCTTTGAGGGTGTACCAGAAACTTACCAACAAGAGGAAAATTGTCAAGTCCAGGGCAAACTTATTCGGGTATGGACACAACCCATTGGAAAATCTAGGATGCATCACCCTGAGATGTCAAGTAGCTGAAAAAGTTGGTTATTACAAATTTCACATGGTTGATGTGAGGAACCCACCACTACTTTGAGTTCAGGCCAGTGAGGAACTTGGGCCTGTGAAATGGGGTAAGGAGGTCCATGCCCTTACCAGCCTCATCACCGAAGAAAGTCTCGTGGAACAGTACAGTGATCAGTTCAGTGGACTTGGTTGTTTCAGTGAGCCATATGATGCACTGATAGACCCTGATGCAAAGCCAGTCATACGTCCACTAAGGCATGTGCCGATCAGGCTACAAGAAAAGCTTAAAAGGAAGCTGGATCTGATGGAATCCCAAGGTATGATCAGCAAGACAGATGGACCGACAGATTGGGTAAGTAGCCTTGTGGTAGTTTAAAAAAAGGATGGATCATTGCGTGTCTGTCTTGATCCTTATGATCTCAATAAGGCATCAAAATGATAGTTACTGGCAGGTACCACTCACACCTGAGACAGCAAAGCTGTTTACCTTCAACACACCATTTGGGCGGTACAGTTTCCAAAGGATGCCATTTGGTATTTGTAGTACAAGCAAGGTGCTGCAAAAGAGGAACTATTGTGTTTTGGGGGATATACCAGCAGTGCATATTATTGCAGATGACATGACTATTGCGACTGAAACCGAGCAAGAATATGACATGATCTCAAAGAAGGTCCTGGAAAAAGCCAAGGCTAACAATATCCATTTCAACAAAGACAAAATAAGGTTCAAGGTGAAGGAAGTAGTGCACATGGGAAACATTTTGAGTGATGATGGACTGAAACCAGATATGGAGAAAATCAAAGCGATCAATGAGATGCCTACACCAGAAAACAAGGAAGATCTGAGGTGCATTCTTGGTATGATCAATTATCTCACTCAGTTCATAATTTGTCTGCTATCACAGCTCCGTTACGTGAACTTTTGAAGAAAGATGTGGAGTGGCTGTGGTGTCCAAAACATGAAGAAGCCTTGAAACAACTGCAGGACATCTTATGTAGTAAGCCAGTGCTAACTTTTTGTTGTGCCAACAAACCAGTGACAGTTCAGTGCAATGCCAGCTCATATGGTTTAGAGGCATGCTTACTACAGGAAGGATGCCCGATTGCCTATGTATGCTCAAATTGAGGAGCTATTGGTGATTTGCATCTTGATGGAAAGGTTCCACCACTATGTTTATGGTAGGTAGGTGACAGTGCAGTCTGATCATAAGCCGCTGGAAGCAATTATCAAGAAGCCTATATATAGAGCATCACCCTGTCTACATCTAATGTTGCTACATTTGATGAAATACCTTGTGAATATTGTGTTCACACCAGGAAAGCACATGCACATTGCTGATGCATTGAGTCGGGCAACTGTTGAGAGTTCATCCAGTGATGAGGAGGTGCATATGGAGGAAGCAGAGTTGCATGTCCACAGTATGGTTGAACATTTACCAATGAGTCAAGAACGACAGGCGGAAATGTTTCAGGCCACAAAAAATTATCACGAACTTCAAGCCCTTATAGAACAATTCAAGAAAGGATGGCCAGACCACAAGTGGAATTGTCCAGCAGAAATACGTGAGTACTGGTCATTGAGGGATGAGATACATGAGGCACAAGGTATTGTGTTTGTGGGATGATACCACACAAGGTTCCATGGAGTAAGCTTGGAGCCGATATTTTTACCTCTGGTAACAATGATCATTTGGTTGTAGTAGACTACTTCTCAAAATATCCCAAAGTCATTAGTCTTCCCAACAAGACTGCAGGGACAGTCATCAAGAAACTTGAAGCCATATTCTCACGACATGGTATTCCTGATGTATTTATGAGCGACAACATGCTATTTGCTTCTCGGGAAATGAAACAGTTTGCAACAGACTGGGGTTTTGAACTTGTTACATCCAGTCTGACTTATCGAAGGAGTAATGGACTTAGTGAGTGCTATGTTCAAACTGTGAAACAGCTACTGAGAAAGGCCACATCTTGCCTTATTGGACTATATACCTCAACCTGTGGCTGGGATGAAATACTCACCATCACAACTCTTGATGAGCAGGCAACTGAAAGGGACATTACCAGTGAAGGAGGAATTGTTACAGCCAGAGGTAGTTGTCGATGCAAAGCACCAACTGAAGAACCGTCAGCGAAAAACAGGAGTGGTACTATAATCGAGGGACCAAAGTTCTGACTGAGTTAAACCCTGGAGATGGAGTCTGCATTCCTCAAGGCTGCACATGGGAGCCAGCAACTGTACTTCAAAATCATGGTGCTCCTCGTTCCTATTTGGTCATGAACACCGGTGGCCAGGTATATCGCAGGAACAGACAACATCTACTGGATACCAAAGAAAGTCCTATGATCGTCCCAATAATGAATGATCACTTTGAGGATGCAGTCCACCAGCAAACTGCCCTGCAGCCAGCAGTCAACCAGGCAATTGCTTCCCCATCAGTACTTTAGCCAACACCTAGTAGCAGATAACATGAATTATTTAGGGGCAATAGTTGATTCGGACTCGATTCGGACTCAAAGCACTAAATGACAAATGGTTTTTGTTTAGGAAAATGTGAAAATATATATGATTAAAAACAGCCATAATGATAAATAAAATGTTGTTTGTTTGTTTGTGTAGTTTTATGTCTCGGTAGGCAAGTAACGTCCTTTTGAGACTGACTCATTGGTTGACCTATCTGGTTCTTGAAAGGTTTATTAACTCAACTTTGGTCTACTTGTAGCAGTTGGACCCTATGCCCGTTTTATAGTGCTGCCTAACATAAGGGCTGTGCCGCAGACCATTGACACAACACTCCGCCGGTCACATTATACTGACAACGGCAAACCAGTCGCTGCAACATACCAATCGGGTCAGCAAGCTGACCAGTATGAGGCTGCTCCCTGTAATTGGCTACAGGTCAAGCCGGCTGACAGTTTTTGCCAACCTCCCGTACCGGACAGTTTTGGCCACTAAAGGTTCTCCTTTGTTCATTTCTATAGCTTTTCGAAAATCTTTGTTTCACGAAGAAACTTCAGAATTTCTTTCTTCCTTGACTTGTATTCTGGCAGATCATTGCGTTTTTCTACTAGAAGGAGCAACCATAAAGATAAAGACTTTGATAAATATGTGTATATATAAAACCCTAAGAACGACTTTGGGTATGAAAGCATATGAAGGGGAAAGTAATGTGAAATTGATCAACGAGTGTAAAATAATGCAACCAGAAAAGAGAAGGAAGGTTTTATTAATGGGGATTATCAGAAGTCTGTGCAAGACAGGGGAGCTAAAGAAGATCGGACCTATAGAGGAAAATAGAAGGAATACGAGATCATCTAAAAAGGACAATCTATGCCTGTGTCGCCCGAAAAGGGAAAAATATAGGAAATCTGCCTTGTAAAAGGGTATCCTATTATGGAACTCTTTGAAGATAGACAAACAAAGAACTGGCTCTAAGAAAGAGTTTAAGAAGGCTGTTTTGAAAGCCCTATGAATTATCAAGTCATTAATACTATTTTCAATTTAGGATGATGATTAATTATTGTACGGGATTTTCTCGGAGTGCTATTTGTGTATATACCGATAACCGGCAAGTGTTCACCAATCGTAATATAACCAAGACAGGAATGTTGTCCAGTACCAATGTATATGTGAAAGATGGAAAGCAGCTGCTAATGACTGCAACTGAGTGTAAACCTGTCTGTCACGCTTGTATATAATATTGAAATATGCAACGTTAATGTCTGTTGTGTTTATATGTAATTTCTTGATCGGAAGAACGAATTCTGTATTCGATTTCAAGAAATAAAAACCTTTAAAAAAAAAAAAAAAAAAAGGAGAGCTGAAATACAAGGAACTCCACAGAAGCCACCTACACCAAGACATGTACCACTGCCACAGCGCACACCAGGAACTTTACAATAACCAGTCATGCGCACAAGTGGTAGAATTCGCAGAGGACCAATCAAACTACAGGATTATGTTGCTTAGTGTTTGTGCTAAAAGGGCTGGTGCTGAGGACCATAGCCTTAACGGTTGGTCAGGTTCTTGAACCTATATCACACATATATATCTATTACCACCTATATTACCTCTGAAGTTTTTAACCCTTTAAGGACGCATGATGCCTGGAGGCATCACCGCGCTAAAGACGCATGATGCCTGGAGGCATCACCGCACTAAAGACGCATGATGCCTTAAGGCATCATGGTCCTAATATTAACAAAAATGTTTTAACAAAGAAATAATAGAGCAATTTTCATGAAATCTTCAGAATATGTAGATATAACATCATATTTAGTATTTCAATTAAAAAGAAATAAAATATTTATGATTATGTATCATACTGCATGATTACAAACTTGGATATCAGTTTTAACTATTTTGTGGCCGTCCTCTAGCCAAACAGACTGCCACCAGCACCCGTCCTTATGGGAGTACCTAGGCCCCAGGCAGCCGTCCTTAAAGGGTTAAGAAGAGAACTTGAACATTTAACATTTGACACTTGATTAGTTTTAAAAGTTGGATATATGTCATGCTATTGCTGATTCTTTTCACAGATATTTCATTTAAGTACTGTATTTAACTATAAATAACATTGTTTTCTTTAATTAAAAATCAAACAAACTCTTCAATATGTTACACACATACTCAAAAGACAATTAGTCAAACGACAATGTCATACAGCTAAATACTAGTAGCCTATATTTTTATTTTAAAAAAGAAAAAAAAGGAGAGATATCATATTTATTCTTAGTGTTGTGATACCTAAATGAATAAACCACTTCCGGTTTCGGGAATGGCGCGGTGCGCTCATATTCTCGGGAGCGGTGTGTTGGAAAATCGGTTACCTTGCGAAATTCCGCTTTTATCGCCCATGAGCATGCGCAGTAATGAATTTCACGATTGGAGAGTGCGGAAATCATCGGGCGCTCCCATCCTAGTTTGTACCACTCTCCTCCCAGATCTTTCGCAGCACTAGCGCTAACATCGATTTACGTTTCGGCGATAGAGCGATAATAAGAGAAAGCTAGGGTTATGAAAATGGCAAAACCCTTTGCCAGCTAGAGCCTCGTTTGGGTTTGAAGGTTCCGCTCCCGAGAATTCTGCTATGTATTCCGAGGCTCCAGAATAGTCCGTGAAATGTGAGCGCAAGAAGACCTCCACACGCATGCGCGAGTAGAGTGGGCGATAAAAGCGGAATTTTGCAAGGTAACCGATTTTCGCATCACAGCGGAACGTTTAGTGTCTTTCACGGCCGCTAGGGGCAAAGGGTATTGCCAGTTTCGATCACCCTAGCTTTCTGTTATTATCGCTCGATCAACAAAACGTAAATCGAGGTTTGAACTCACTGTTCATGATTAATATACATAATTAAAGGTATTTTGATGCGTTTCTAACAAGATATATCAATAAACATTGTGGGATACAAGTTTTAATGTTTGAATCTGAAAATTTATGTACTTTTGAGCAAGTTTTTATTTTGACATTTGTAGCAGCCTGGCATCTGCAATTTCGGCAGTTTGCTGGAGAAAACACCAAATAAAACAATTTTTGCAAAACGAATTGATACAAAAAAAACCACCAATCATCTTCTCCTATTCACCGCGCTAAAGACGCATGATGCCTGGAGGCATCACCGCACTAAAGACGCATGATGCCTTAAGGCATCATGGTCCTAATATTAACAAAAATGTTTTAACAAAGAAATAATAGAGCAATTTTCATGAAATCTTCAGAATATGTAGATATAACATCATATTTAGTATTTCAATGAAAAAGAAATAAAATATTTATGATTATGTATCATACTGCATGATTACCACCAATCATCTTCTCCTATTCTTCATCTCCATAACATTTTTTGTTTGATGCCTCTATGTTGAATATTTACTGAGATATTACCAGAGACAAACAGTGAATTTAACATTGGTTTCAATGGGGTGAAAAGTTGTTTAACCCTTCGTGCGTACGAGAGTACACTGCACCGCTTTCGGGAAAATAAACTTCAGAGCGAGAAAATCGAGCAACGCAGTGTATCTTTGTGACGTCGGCACCGCTCCCGAGAATGCTTAAAGAGTGATCAATCTGTTTGTCTTCAATGTGAACATTACAAAATGAAAATGATTATTTAGAAAATGATTAAAGTCATTATAAAAAAACCTGCAAGACACATCTGTGGTAGGTAATAATATTTATTTTCCCAGGCAGATAACAATGTGAATGAAAACCATCTTGCTAGTTTATGAAAAGCCATTGTATTTTTTTCTGAAGGGTGTAAATCATATGTGGTTGCTGTTTTTAACACCATGTCTGATTCATCACCAAATATAGTTAAAATTTTCTTCATTATCCTTAATACCTGTTGAATTTCAGTAGTTTGGGATAGATATCTTCAAAAAAGATTCTTTTTTATGCAAAACTAAATTTTCCAGGCTTTATGAAAGAATTCCAGGCTTTTCCAGGCCTGAAAAACCCAAAAGCATAATTCCAGGCTTGTTCAGGATATCCAGGCTCTGTACGAACCCTGTAAACAAGAGACAGGGGTCATACAGCCATTTCATGATAAAAGTAAAGGTTTAAAGGCCCTCTTTGAAAAAAATAAAGGCTCTTGGCAGAGAAATAAAGGTTTTACCATTAATTAATGTCCATTTGTATGCAACAATATTGTGGTGAGCTGTCCAGAGGGTGTGCCTCTGACACCCCAAAGGCACACCCTCTTCAGAGTGTTGTGTCCGTGATGCTGTGAGCCCACCAGGTGGTGCCATGGGCCCAAGAGTGATGACAAAGGGTGTCCAGCAAGCTGACTATAAAAGTCTCTGTACACCCTCCAGACATCAATCTGTCTCTAGACTGAGATTGAAGACCTCCATAGTTCACCTATCTTTTTACTTTGGAAGACACATATTATACAGAGTTCTCACTGATTAAAAAAATCCATAGAATATTCCATTATTTGTCCAAGTCATTTCCCAGATTTCCAAGTATCTGGTGAGGTCTATGATAGAAATACAAAAGATATGCTCTCACATCATCCCTCATGCATTTGTATATAACTGTCTTTATCAGGTATAATAATGGCATTTCGGTTTTTAAGAATTAGATGAATGGGCAGTATTCTGGTGGCTGGCATAAAGGTTTGCAGTTCAGGCTGGGGCAGTGCTCTTGTTGGAGCCCAGGGGGCAAAGTCCCACAAGCTAGAATTTGAGCTATTTCTAGTGATTTAAAGTAATTTCTAAGTGTTCCCTTTTGACTAATTTCAATGATGGAAATGTGCACAATTAAAAAGGATGTAGCCATCTAGATCAAGTCCACAGACCCCCAAAATATTTTCTCACCAGATTTACACTTATCTCAGAAAAGGCCCTGGTAGCTGGAAAATCAGAGAAATATGGTAGAAGACTATCATGTCTGCTTTGTTCTCAGATCTTTGAAGAAAATAAAGATTTATAGGCTCTGGCAGGCTCCTTGTTCATAACTATCATGACTTGTATGCCTGTGTAACTTTTAAAGTTGGCAATCCTATCTTGCTGGTCTTTTATTTTGTTTTCTTGGATTCAATCATATATATAATGAACATATTATGAGGATGCAGAGATGGGACCAGGAAATCAGAAAAAAAAATTGTAAGAATTAGGAAAAAACATTTCCCCCAATGAAATACAGGGATATCCCCACTTTTTCTGTCCCCCAGCAGGGAAGAAAAATAGAATAACTTTTTTGGTAACCAACAATTAGGATTTTGCTGCTTAGGCCTTACAAAGACCCAGGAATAGTGCTCTGTGTGGGGGTCTGTAGGGGAAAGTCTCTGTCAGAGTGTGTTGTAAAGCCTTGTTGGAGTGTGTTGCAAGGGCAGGAAAAGAAAGGTTGCCTTTTGTCTTTTATCAATAGTATTAGAAATCCAAATATATATCAATAATCATGTATCTCAGATCCTGATTATAGTTTGAAAAGTATATAATTATTATAATATTTTATATCTGGATATGTTCAGAAGACCATTGGTAATGCATATCTCTATGAAAAAGAGAAAATATTGTATATATGATATAAAAGATTTATGGAGGTGCATGTGTGTGTCAGGGGAGTACATAGTTTACACAGAGTACAGAATGCTCCCAACATCCTCTGACACAAACTGGCCTCTATGATTTTTCAAACATGTTATATTGTGTATTAGCCTTGATGGGCTACAAGGCTAAGACAAGGGTGCTGTGTCATAGCCATGTCAGAGTATGTCGGAGTGTGTCAGAAGGCTGTGTCGAGATGGGGTGTCCACTGCTATAACAAAAACTCAAAATATTCCATTTTGTGTCAGAATGCTTATCGTATTGTTTGTTTGTTTGGTTTGATTCAACATCCAGTCAACCATTATAGGTCCTTACCAGACTTCCTCAAGGTTCTTTTACATCACGAGGGTGACAATTGAATCTATGTGATGAATTCAGGTAGAAATCTCACCCTTACACACTTACCAAGGTGAGCGTTCTTTGACTCAATTGCCCCTTAGAAGACAAAACACTCAACATATGGCTCAAAGAAGAGTTGACCTGGAAACCTCCAATGGGATTGCAAAATCTAGAAGGCTTTACAGCCTTGAATGAGATCCAATTGAAAGGATACAAAAATGAACGACCGAAGAAATACAACACCACGTGGGAACAACGGGCAGCTCTGAAGAATCTGGCAAAGGACAACTCGATCACATCAAACCTGCAGACAAAGGAGAAGCAATGGTCATCCAAAACACCACGGACTACATGAAGCTGAGGGACAACTAAATGACAAAAAGGTGTACAGAAAAACATCCATGGACACAACAATCCAAGTTAACCAAAAAATCAAGCAAAAAATTCAAGAGATGGTCGGTGGGAGAAATCAGCCAAACTATGGCAGGAGCCTTGAGGACAGACAAACCAAGGGCTCCACACATATATTTCCCACTGGAAATACACAAACCACAATGACGACAACAAGGCCGACCAGTGGTGTCAGCGAATAATTGTGCAACCGAGAAAATGTCCAACTTTGTGGACAACTTCATCAAACCAATGGTACCCAAAATAGAGTCACACATGAAGGATACCAACGACATCATCTACAAAATGGAACAAATAGGCATAGTAAAAGAAAGCACCATCCTTACAACCCTGGACGTCGGGTTGTTATATACCAACATCCTGAACTAGGAAGGTATTGAAGCAATATGAAACAAACTGAATGATTGTTTGTTTGTGTAGTTTTACATCTCGGTAGGCTAGTTACATCCTTTTGAGACTGACTCATTGGTTGACCTATCTGGTTCTTGAAAGGTATACTAACTCAACTTTGGTCTACTTGTAGCAGTGGGACCCTACACCCGTTTTATAGTGCTGAAACTCGAAACAAATGACTCAACCCAAGCAACTAATCACTAGTGAAACTGTTGGAACTGGTACAGAAAGACAACATTCAATTCAATGGTACAAACTACAAACAAATTAGGTAATGGTAATGGGAACCCGCCTAGCACCATCATACGCTAATCTATTCATGGAAGGACTCGCGAAGAAACTTCTAGCAGGGCAAAAAAGAGAAGCCTAAACTCTGGCTAAGATACATCAACCACATCTTCATAATCTGGGAACATAGAAAGGAGGAACTGGAGGAATGAGTGAGACAACTAAATAACTTTTACATAAATAACAAGACCAATTGACAATTTTTAAGAATGAAAACAACAAGAGAAGAAAAACAACGGGAATGTGATCCCAGTTACTAAATACAACCAAAACAACATCGTCAGTGACATCATCAACAAAAACTGGGACCTACTTGCCCGATCAACAATAACTAAAAACCTCCACAAGAAAAAGGTCATTAAGGGCTAAAACTGCCCCCAAATATGTGAGGGACTTCCTGGTGAGGGTGAGAACCAACTACGACTCCATGAACCCAGAAAAACATGACTTGTCTAAAAAACCAGAAGGAAGCCACCACTTAACAAAAAACTAGAGGCAAGAGCACCAAACCAAACTGCAAATACTGCAACATGCTAAACATGGAAGGCACCATACGATCAAGAACAGGGAGATGCCAGCAAACAAAATGGAACGTTACCTGCAACAGTTCGAATGTCATATACTGCCTGGAGTGCAAAATTTGTAACACGCAGTATGTGGGACAAACTAAAAACGGAAAATCAAGGAACGAACACGAGAACACCTGAACTG
This sequence comes from Alentia gelatinosa, assembly GCA_950022655.1. Taxonomy (NCBI): domain Eukaryota; kingdom Metazoa; phylum Annelida; class Polychaeta; order Phyllodocida; family Polynoidae; genus Alentia; species Alentia gelatinosa. Next base: position 36,344,921 of record OX465587.1, read on the forward strand.
CATCAAGAAACAACCAAGCAAGAATGAAGTACCACACCATTTCAAGCAAAAAGAGCACACCACACCACATATATACTAGACTACATCTACAGACACCCTGAATCGAAGGAAGCACCAAGGCTGGGAAATAAAATTGAATTCAATTGGATACACAGATTAAAAACCCAAGCCCCTGAGGGTCTTAAAACTCTGGACAATAGGTACGGCTTACTGTGCCATGGGACACTGACCAACCTTCCATCTGAATGCCATGTTAAAAATACAACAAAAATCCCAACAGGGCTGACATATGCACTCCCTGAACTGGTTTCGGGGAGAAAGACCACAGCAGAGTACCTACCACACTGCACTATGCGCTGGTCCGAGATTGTTATGATTCTAAAACAAAGGTAGTTTTATAGTGATATCGTTATAAGTTTAAACTGATATGAGGTAAAAAGTACAAAGCAAGATGGCGATAGCCGGAAGCAAAATTCAGAATGGATCCTCTGTATACAGAAGTGAATGGTCACGTGACCTGCTGATGTAAGCAGCAGAGGAATACATCTCTGCTGCTGCTGCGGAGAGCACGAGGATAAGATCTGGTAGAGAACTGAGCAAAGCCGCTCCACGCCGGAGGATGGGTTTGAGTCTAGGCACCAGAGGCTTTGCTCTTCATAGAGTGGAGTTGCCTATGGTAAACGATCATCGCATGAAGCCATCGCCTCTGTGAGTAACTTACAGACCGACGCATAAGGAACTAACTCTCAATGGAGAGAACACAGAGAGGATATTTTGGACTCATAAGAACTGAACACATATTGAACTAACATCAGGAGATTGTGAACACAGAGGATTGAGTCGTGAACATTTATCACTATTTTATGTGCAGTGATTGAGGACAAACATGGACAATAGACAATAATCAGGAAATCATTACTCAAAAGATTATGGACATTACTAAGAATGAACGACAATGATATACTTGGAGTTATGGAATGACATTGGTCAGTAACTAGATTTGGGTCTGTATCTTTACTATGAGTTTACATGTATTACTGTGTGACGCTAACTGAGCACTATGACAGTGTTAACGGATTGCTTCTCAGAATATTAAAGTTACCAAACTGTCTTCCATTTATTCATCCTTATTCCTCGGGTCACAGGGATGTGAGGTCACCGTGTCGCTGTGACCATGCCAAGAGAGTTAAGTCTACCATACATTAGAGCTATTCAAGACTATAAGTAACCAGACTGAAGATAAACGACTAGCTTCCCATAATAGTAATTCGACCTTAATTAGATCCATACCAGCACTTAGTCTGATGAGAGATAACAGTCAAAACCACATGAGATATCAGAGGGTAATATTAGGAAACGTCCTTACTGTGGATGAAACGGTTCCTGTTCGAGGTCAGTCGAGAACTAGAACCATTTCGTCTACAGTAAGGACGTTTGCTTATTATTATATACCTCTAATTGGTTAAAAAAACACCATTTTAATGACATACAAAGTCGCAGCCACAGCGGGGACGAACATTATTATTACTGCACCCCTAGCAGCGGGCAGTATTTAATAGACATTCGGACATAGGTATATAATAATACCCCTTGCTACACACACCCTGCCACAGTAACTTCTGTGGCCCGCTTCCCCTGTTCTATTTGTGGTTGCAATGTGGTGGGGGTGAAGAACTCCCAAAGCTATGCCTCGTCTTCCAGAATGGGAGCGTTCTTGTACTTCCCACAACACATAGACACGGTATGAGAAGGATTGGCCTTTGATATAGCAGTAAATATACCACTCCTGGGGTGAGACTTGATTTGTTTGTTTGGGTAGTTTAACATCCAATTTATCTAATTTGACTTACTTTGGTTTACTTACCTCAAATTTGCATATCCTGTTTGAATAAGAAGCTATACTGCCAGGTTGATCCAGGCAGCTTACTTTTCTCAATCATATATTACCAAAAATATTACATTCCCTGAGGAAGTCAAGAATTTCTTTCTTCCCAGTGTTATGGAAAACACTGCACATTGTTGTCACATTCTTAAGGAATTTCTGCTGTATTTGGTGACCTGACAATGTAGCATGAGATGTTTTACACTCAGCGGAGTGTCGCATGTCTGGCACACAGATGCTACTTCACCTCTTAGGAGATGCCCATGTGTCAGTTTGGCATGAACGGTCCGCAGACGGGCCGCCTCACCTGTTCAGTTCGTGTCAGGTTGTCTTTCCTAAAGTTGGTAAAGCTGCAGGTTGTGAAATTGCCAATTTTCCACTTCTAAAAGTCCAGGCTATATTAATAGGATTTTTTATTTCCATATTTCATGATTTTTCCAGGTGCATTCCATTTTCCAGGATTTCCAGGTGCTGTCGGAACACTGTTATAAAATATGAACCTTGGAGCACACAGATCTTGGCTTCTCTTTCCTTTCATGAAGGATGCAAGCAAAAGAATACTTGTTTCATAATGAAATAGTTCCATTTATAAAAAATAACGGTTCAGACCAGAAAATAAAGGCATTTAAAGGTTCAAAATCGGAAAGGTTTTTAATGGCTCAATTCTCAAAATAAAGGTTTTTAAAGGCTCCTGTATGACCCATGAAGAGGTTGTGGGCAGCAGCTTAATTGTCATATATATTTTGAACTTATTAAGATAATTTTCCTGTTTTCATTTTTGACATATTTCCTCAGCATACCAAAAGTGAGGCAAAATGTTTGATTTCCAGAGCACGAGTGAAGATTCCATAGAATTCCATATGGAAGCAAAATCAAAATCAAGTAGCTCTAGATGTCTTTAACAACCATTTTGATGCCTGTTTCTTTTCTAGCTGCAGAAGTCTGTTTTGTTATTGAAAAATAGCAAAAAAAAACTTTTTGTGATATCTGCCTTATGTCAAAGCACTGTCAAGGTAGGCAGAAAATAAATAAAGGCCTCCTTGGAAATGATACAATTTTTCTATATTATAATTTCAGAGAATGTTTTTCCCTTAGCTATCAGCTACAAATGCTTACTATTAGATTTTTAGGGAAACGAGTAAGAATCCGGATCCAGAATAGAGGGAAACTATGTTCCGGTGAAAGGAAGTCAAAGTTACGAGGTAAGGCTTGGAAAAATTACTGCCCAAGGCCTTGGCTGCGGGCAGTAATTTTCCCAAGCCTTACCGAGTAATTTTGACTTCCTTTCACTGGTACTTGGTTTCCCTATTCCTATATACCTTCAAATGTGGTTTAATAACGATAATTAGCGTTATTTGCTCATCCACCATCAAACCTGAAGCCAGTTCCAACCTTATCGAGTAACTTGACACTTTATGTTTACTCCCCACTGCGCTTTTCATATGTATTTCGTAAGAGACAATCTGATTGGTCTAACTGTCAACCTTGGGTAGTATACGGCAACCTTGGGTAGTATACGGCAACCTTGGGTAGTATACGGCAACCTTGGGTAGTATCCATAAGTTACTCCACCCCCCAGAACGTGGTGTAAGCATAGAGTGTACAGCCATAGGTATATAGGAATATGCCTTCCTGGCCTTCAGGACATGGTCTACATTACTGGACCATGGTAGGTAGGTAGGTTTGATTGAACGTCCAGTTAACCATTGCAGGTTGTCACCAGACTTTCTCAAGGTTCTTTTACACCACAAGGGTGGTGATCGCATCAATGTAATGAATTTAGGAAGAAACCTCACCCCTACACATTTACAGAGGTGAGAGTTCTTTTACTTCCTTCACCACATAGACATGGTATGAGGACGATTGGCCTTTGATATAGCAGTAAATCTACCACTGCTGGGGGTGATGGGGAAAAGTGGCTGCAGTGGGACCCGAATCAACAAAGTCTGACAACCTTGGGATTACAAGTCCAGTGCCCTTTCCCACTGAGCTAACTCCCCACCCCGGTCGCTTTAATTATGCTTGCATGCAAGCATATCCAGTCTGCACCACAAGGAGGTGAGGCGACCAAGAGGGTAAACAGATTGATAATTGCTGTCCATCCCAGCAGACCTCGTTTGGGCGGAGCACAATTTATATCTCACAGAGAAACCTGAAGATAATCCCTTCCAAAGCTACAGCTGAGTATATTATAAGAAAAATCTAAGATCGTACATAAAGACCCTTTTCTGTATGCCATAGACACTGAGGGACTATGAGGGTTAACTTTATTTAATACTTACGGACGACCTTATGAACGGCTGATACTGTCTCAGTGAACATACTTGAGTATTATATAGAAACAGGCTTACTGTCTCCGTATGGGTAAAATACTTGGTAAAATCGGAAATCGGATTCACCGATGCCAAAGGCAGAGGTGAATCCGTACGGAGTCAGTCAGCCTGTTTATCTATTATTATATACCTTAATTTAGCCATTTGGTACCTAATAATTTGGTCGTCTTGTCGGGCATCGCCGCAATGTCCAGTACGTACGGTTCTTGGCACTCGCTGGCTAGCTCTTCTATTCGCATTGTTTACATTTTCAAGATGTCACTTCCGGTTTTGGATTCCGGTCCGTTCCGGCTCATCGGCCGTCATTGAGTACGCCATTTATGTTCTATTTTGCATGATTTTCAAGTTTAGCTATTGTATAAACAAAATTATGTTGTTATTTACGGTACTATTGCTGCTTTCCACACTTTGCATTGAGTCGTCGATTCGACAGTAGGGGCGGCCATCTTGAATGTCTCATTCCATAATATATGTTTGGAGAGTGATCAGCGGTATGGTACACACTGCGCCGCTCCGGTTTATCGCTCCGCAAAACCTGTCTCTGCAATGATAGACCCTTTACTATCTTAGGATTTTAAGATGTTCCCTCCGCGCCTTTTCACGGGTGTACCGCGATGTAGTACTACCCAAGATGCAATATAGTTCCTAGCTGTATAGAGTGAATATGATACTATCCCAGTGATATTTGTGAATTTCTTTCGCAATTATTTAAAATATTCTAGTACCAACTCTTTCAGTCACTTGGAAAATGATATAATTTGGTTATAAGAGTTTTAGGTTTTGAAGTAAACTGTCATGTTCTGAGAACATGATGGTAGATTCATAACATGCCTAAGTTCTTCATACTAACTGAGTATAAAACTATTCTATGCCACTCAGAAAGATGTAATATAATGTAATCTTGATTATGCTTGATAGTTCTACTGTTGTCACTCTTTTAGATTAGTCAGACCAGTTAGTGTTTGAATTGACAGTTAGGTTTCCACCATGACCTAGAAACAGTTGACCTAGATCCCCATCACTGTCAGTCCTGTCATTCTGGCTGTCAATATCAGTGGCTGCACCCACAGTGCTTGTGTGTTCACACAGACATGTCTACAGAATACATAACCATGTTTCTTTGCTATGTACATGATATGGGCAATCATGGATGCAGATACGACGCAAATATTATATGAAGTCTTGGCAAGCACTTTCGCCAATGTTTATAAACACCTGCACGTGAGACCCAACGCCCTAGATAGCCGCCAAAAAGTAGTTCCTACCCAGAGGCCTGTAATAGCAGTGACGAATTTCTGAAGGTTGCTCTAGCGGTGCAGTGTGCGGTAGGGTAGTGCGTTGCTTTTTTACGGAAGACATTACGGTCACGTGATAACGTTACATACACCATGTAGGTGCCGTACGGATATAAATACGATATGGGACTGAGAGGGCGGTATCTATAGGCTATACTAACATAGGTATATAATAATACTATATACCGGTGCACGAATGTCACTTTTACACGATAGGAGAAAAGATACCGTTCGGCCGCACCGTGGCGTAAAATATTTTTACGCCACACCGTACCACGTGATGACCCGTGAACTATCCATCAAGGTGAATGTTCGGTGATTCATACCTGCCTTGCTTATTTCGGAGGTTGAAATAGGTTGATAACTGAAGTACATAAATGGCATTTTAATCGAATTTCGGCATATAGTAATAAAAAGACATTCGGTGAGTATTTTTGATCAAAATATCGAGGAACAGATTCCATTCAGTCACACTGACCATGTCTTTCTATATTACTAAACGATAAACAGTGTACGAGATACAGAAAAGGGTCTTCATGTACATTCCTAGATTAATAAACAGGCCCCTGGCCATATATTTCCTAGGACAATTTTCAGGAGTGATTTTACTTTCCATCAAGGATGTAGTTATGAAATGGCATTTGGCTTGGATCGTCCAAGACCTACTTCATCTAGAGTTAGATCTTATTGATCAGCCATATGATATATCTTGGATTATTCAATAGGGCCTTGATGCAGAAGGGCATCCTCTATCAACTTCTTGAATACTCATGTAGAACGACCTGACCACGCTGTATATGCTACAACACGAGATGGGGAATTGTTGTTTTTTACTGAACGAGGCCCCAGGCCAAATTCTATAAAAAAAACCATCAATTCCCATAGAGTTTCGTAGCATGTACAAGCATGGTAGGTCGTTACATATTTATCATATACCCAAAAATTAATCAAATATTCCCATATATTGGCATGTCTACATGAAAGCCCACCCACTGCTGAGGTTTCAGTGTGTTCAGTATACAATTTATACTGCACAAGTAAATAATCATATAGAATATCCTGACCATACTGTACAATTCACAGAACGAGATGGTAATTTATGGTTTGTACGGACAGGCATTTATGCAGAGTGCCGTACAAACGGTAAATTATCAGAGTTCTGTGACTTGTACAAGCATGGTTGGACGTTATATATTTACTATACACCCGAAATTTAAAAAAAAAAAAAAAATCAATTCAATTTGGCTTAACAACCAATTTCTAAATGAATGTGTATGGCAAGGTGGTCTTATTTTAGTGTTCGGACAAGCGGTCGGTACAGTATTTTTACGTCATATGCCGAAACAGTGTGTATTTACAGTATATACGACATGGGTATATAGTAAAATGTTATACAGGTAGTTTTGCAGGATCTCAGTTTCCGGGTTATTTAGGTTCTCTCTCTAGTACCCCCCCTCCCCTGTTACTTACTGAAATTTGTGGATATAATTTTTGTTATCACATTAATACAACCGACAAGGGGATTCTTTTGTAATGAAAATATTATAGGCCAATAATTGCACTGCAACACTTATCTATAATCTTAATGACACAAGTAATGACACAAGATGAATTAAATTTTAGTACAAAAATATTTACTTCACAATAACATTTTTAACAAAGACTCTTCTTAAGAGTTAGTGAGGACATTGTTTAGAGTGATGACATTCTTAAAATGACGATGACACTTAACAGTAGATTCATAAGAATCTAAGGATGCATGTGATAATAATGATAACACTGGTGATCGAAAATGGAGAGTTCCCAAGGATTCAGGCAGAGTTCATGTAAGAAATGAGAGAAGTGTTTCGATTGTTCATAGGCTCAGCCCGATTTGAACAGCAGGATTGCAACTTGTCCAAGGTAGAAGTAGATGAAGTGTTTCGTCTCATGTGTCACATAGCTGCCGAAGTTGCGCCCAACAATGGCGTGCCAGGTGGGGTTGTACTTTTTGTCAAACTCCTTCTTGATGAAGGCAGCGATGTCCTTCTCAATGTTGTACTTCTCCAGAGCCTGGGTGGCACAGTCCACGGCATCCTGCTGCATGTCCTCGGACATGTCAGCATTCTTGATCACTGCTTTCCTCTCAGACATCTTGGTACTGGAATATGAAAAAAAAGGATTGTTGTAATACTTGAACAGCTTTTCCCTCAATTAGTAACCTGATATGATGTGAATTAATTTAAAATGGATTGAGATTACTCCTTTCATAGTTCTCAGTAACAGTATATTCTTCATTAGGATTCTAAAAACCTGTGAAAACCACCTATGACTAACTATACAGTAGGTTGCTAGTGTATGTACACACTTAACAACAATAGTTAGTAAATCTCACAGCTTAGAAAAACTTATTCATAGAAGAGGCTCTGAGCTGGATAAGCACTGGTTATAATATAATTAATAGCACAGTTTTGATATACATTTACGGCCCACTTAAATATAAAATATTACTAATGTCATATCTAGATATCACTTGTAAGTACACATAAAAACAATAAAATAGTTTGAGGATAATAGAAGTCAACAAATGAAACACAATGTCTGGGTAATTAAGTATTAACTTGGAGGTATTGGCACCTGTAGCCTACTGTTGTGGCAACAACAGTACTAACATGAATATTTTATCAATGTTATTGAGTGACTCAGTTCATGTGGTAGATTCCTATCAGTTTCGGTGTGCGTGCTTTCTATGGAAATCGCTCTATGCATTTACGAGGTAGGTACGCGGAAAATGGGCGTAGTCACTAACGGACACAGGTGGGTCGGACAAGTGGGAATCCCCCGCCACTAAATGCCACAACCGTCCCCTGCCAGGCCCTCGGGTAGAACGCTAGTAGTTCAAAATCACATTTGACTACGATTTTGTCATCCCAAACCTTCCCTTCTAACAGTAATGTATGATCATGCATATATAGCAGACCAGAAGAGGTACTACAATTACATTTTAAAGTTTGAAAATGTGGGTGCCGAAGGATCAAAGACTTCAGTGTGGACCGAGTATCGAAACTCGTGCTGCCGCCAAATTCTATAAACTAGGGCAGAGAGGGTTCTCTACTATTGGGGAATACACAGTATTTAGCAAGTGACATCTGTAGTCATGTCGTGATAGGTAAGCTATGGTATAAATGGTTTAATACTTACAGAGATATCCGAAGATTTCCTTGCTTAAATAAACTTTCTGTGTGTCTCGTATGCCAGTTCCGATCGAATGATGCGCTCTAACTGAGGACACAGAGTATTTAAGTGGCCGACGCTTCCTGCCGCGTTGTGATTGGCTGACGACTTCTCTCTGATTGGCTGGATTCTGTGGCAGTAGCGTACAACAGTAAGGGTGCAGTAGAGTCGTACGACATGACGCTACAGGTGGTTTGATGGTTTGAGGCGTAGACGGACTTTGAGGCGCTGAATGTATGAAAATAGGGTGATATGGGGCGTTACTTGCGTAGGGTGAATGTTTAAACTGTTAACCTATGTACGTATATGTATATTCATTTTCGATATCAATGACCACATCAATTAATCGGAACACTTCAAACAATAAAGTGATTAAAAGAATGACACAAAACAATCCTTAATTCAATGAACAAGGGACTGGAATTTGATGATGTCATCCATGTCCATGATATCATGGAAGAACTGGAACAATATCAGGAAAAGGTCATTCACCTTGTAATTTTGTATTGTCTTCCTACTCCTCTGCAAGTTTCTTCCTACTCCTCTGTTGTTTTTTTTTTTTTTTCATATTTGTTGCTGCTGTTTTAAAAAAAAAAATCTCTTTTTTTTTGTTTTGGTCACCAACTTTATTTATGGTATGCTGCATTTGCATCTTTTTCTTCTGCTTGTATTTGATGAATTTGTTGTAAAATGCTGTCATTTACCATCTCCATACTCTCTATATAAAATTGAATTGTAAAGTAAGCCGTGCAATAAATGTTTTATCTTTAGCTTTAATGAGACATATTTGCCCCCACCACCTCCATAAGATGTAACTAATAAGGATGTTGTAATGGTGAAAATAGGATATTATTAGGCTACATTATACATGTAGCCAAATCTCCTACGCATACCCCCCCCCCCCCCTCCTACTCACGTTACTGCGTCTTACGGGGGATTGTCATCAGCTGACTAGGTATAATTTCGCCATTTTTTCTAAAGAATAATAACAACGAAAAAACCAGCCTGACTTGATATGTGAAAATACTTTACATCAATAAATTTATTGATCAGATATATCCATCTGCCTTTGTCATCAGGACATATCTGATCAATAGTTTCTGCCAATCTTTAAACATATGAAGACAGTAATCTAGTTTCTTTATGAAATACTGGGATTTCAAACCAATGCGGCTATGTGAAGAAGGCTACTTTATTAGATATTTGTTGTATCAACTACTAGCGACTTTGTCGCTAGAGCCTATGGACGCGCTATCTGGTGGAATTTGGCTGCATTACAGGCCTCAGTCTCCACTGCAAACGCTATACTAGGGGAGCATAACAGATCATTACCAAAAATATCTAAACAAGTAGAAAATAAACATCCGTCATTGACGGAACAGCGCCGATGCAAAAGAGATATCGACAACAACACCCATCAACACCAACATTCACACCAATCAGCCCCAACACCCACCAACAACAACATTGACACTCACCATCACACACCTACTCACACCCACCAACAATAACACCTACACCCACCAACCCACTCCTACCTGCACCTGCCAACACCCACAAACATCAACACCAGTAACACTCCCACCTGCCAACATCAACACTTACCAACACCCACAATCACCAACACCTACACCCACCAACCTCAACACCTACGTCAATCAACACCCAGACCCATCAATAACACCCATGAACACCAACATTCACACACTCCAAGCAAAGTGAGGTGTAGAAGCAGGATAGACTAAGTTGTAGGTATAGGACAGAGTGGGGTGTGGGTGTATGACTGAATGGGATCTGGGTGCATGACATAATGTGTGCATAGGGCAGAGTAGGGTGTTGCTACAGGGTAGAGTGGTGTGGGAGTAGGACAGAGTGAGGTGTGGGTGTAGTGCAGAGTAGGATGTGGGTGTAGTACAGAGTGGGGTGTGGGTGTCGGACAGAGTGGGGTGTAAGTACACATGTATATGACAGAGTGGGGTGCGGGTATAGGACAGGGTGGGGTGTGGGTGCAGGGCAGAACTGGGTATAGGTGCAGTGCAGACTGGGGGTGCAGGTGTAGGAAAGATTGAGGTGTGGTGTAGGACAGAGTGGGGTGTGATTTGTATTTAGGCATACAATGCTGTATTACCTTGGTGTACTGGCAACAGTTTATTCTTATTTCAAGAATGTTGAATAGAAATTTGAAATATTAAGATACAAATCAAGAGAAATTAATACTGAATATACATGTACATGTGATATGGATAATCTAAGAATAAGAAAAAAATTCCAATAAGTGCAATGAATGAACTAGATGAATATATATAAGGTAATACTTAGAATTATATTGCATATAATTATAAGATAGATAAACGAAGAATTAATATTAGATAATTATTTTTAAAAATATATATAAAAATAATAGATAGTTAATTTTCATTTTAGGGTGAGAATTTTCAGCTGATTAGTGAAAGGCGAGCGCACAGAGTCTGCGGAGTACACGGACGGCGAGGAGCGTGCAGAGAGCTCGACTTCCCTGAAGGGGCGCTGCAGCTCCTGCTCATGATGTCACTCCCAGGCTATATTTAAACAGTGATCGCTCTCCGTGGTACCAGTGGTGATTCAGCTGCTGAAGCGAGGACACCTTAGGACTTAGCCCCAGCTACTTTCCCTCAGGAAGGAAGACTTATCCAAGCTAGGCGAGAACTTACCTGAGGAACTGTGAATACCTACCAGTGGTTTGATAAAAACAATTGGACAACTGGAATCCTTTTGTCGGGTCTTGACTTAAGCTGTAATCACTACAATAATAAATGGTTAATTGTCATTTTAGGTGAAAATTTTCAGCTGATTTTAATTAGATGTATTTGATCTAGTATAATTTATTTGGTTACACATTATTACTTTATTTTAGTTGACTAGATACCAAAATATCCTCGAGATTTTTGTTCCTTCTGTATGCAACAACCAAATCATTGAGGAAATGTTTTGGAAATGTGTCTTGCAATTTTTGGTATTTTTGTCATACCGATGTACTGATTTTGATGGCAGCAGCACTATATGGGATAGAGAATACTACATTTTGTTTTGGAGATTTGATATTCATGCCCTTAGGCTGCATTGGTTCCTGTAGCTGTATCTAATTATATTCAATATCTCTTCATTTTATCTTGTTTTTCTCTGCTGAGCCTTGGTCAATAATTTGATGCATTTGTTAGATAACCATGTCCTGTTCTACAGTATGATAGAATTGTTGTGGTACTGGTTTGTTTAGATTATAATGCCGAATGTCTGAGAAGTGGCCAGTGAGTCTTTCCCTAAGAGTTTTTGAAGTTTCCCCTACATAGTATTCTTGACATCTTTTGCACCCAATGATGTATATTAGGTTTGTAGGGTAAAAGAATTTCAGAGGTTTCTTTAATCCACATACAGCATTCACAACCACGCTGTCCATATTTTAATGCTGCTACAATGGGCCATTCTTTACCTGTTGTATTTTCTAATGCTCTATTAAAGTGGCTTTGCTTTAATTGTCCGAATTGGCCGACTTTGGGACTTTGGGTGGGGTTGGCAGTCAGAATTCCCTCATCCTCAGACGGTTGACATAAAAAATCAAGATTTTTAAATTATTTCCACCTCACCAGGCCTTGATAATGTATTTCATCAACGATTTAAAGAATGTACTTAGATAGAACAGTTAAAATTATTGCCTTAGGTGTCCTTGGGGTTTCTTGAACATGTGGCACATTTTGTGTCACTTTGGGTGGGGTCAGCAGTCAGAATTCCCTTACTGTCAGAAGGTCGACATGGAAAATCAAGATTTTGAAATTATTTCCACCTCATCAGGCCTTAATAAAGCTTTTCATCAACGAATCCAAGTATATTCTAAATAGAATTGTTAAATTCATGGCCCTAGGTGAACTGGGGTTTTCAGGACATGTGCACACAGTTTGTGTCACTTTGGATAGGGTGGGCTGTCAGAATTTCTTCATCTTCAGATAAGCACGCATTGAAAATCAAGAATTTGAAATTACTCCCAGCTTACCAGGCCGTAATAAACTATTTCATCATTGATTCTAAGTATGTACCTAAATAAAACTATTGTGCTAGGTGTTTGTAGAGAATTGGCACAAATTTGGCGACTTTATCTGAATGTTATGATTATTCTCATGCTGTCATCCACAAATGTGGCGAAATTGTGAACCCTCTAGCAATGCCAAGACGCTCATACACTGGCCGCCATCTCTGGAGCTACACTACATTAGCTCTGGTCAGATTAATCCATGGCCACCTTGAACCACAAGCTTCAAGTTAGACAGGCCTCAGTCCCTGTGTCCTACCCACCTCTCCCTGCATGCCTACCAGGGACATGACATGTCTGTGACACTATACAAACATTGGGGTTGTCTAGTTTCGTGACAACACAAGTAGCTTCCCCTAGGAAAAGACAGACCCCAAACATAAGAATTAGACAAATCTACACATCATGGACCTGTTTCACTAGTTTTGTGACAAAAGTGTTAGAGGCCTATTCCACCAACGCATCGCAGGGCCCGGCCGGGCGCCTTGTGGTCGCCTATTGGTGTCCGGCGGCAATAGCCGGCCCAAAGCTCCCGCCGGTGGCAATAATCTGCTTGGTGGAACACCTCATGACAGCTCTAGGCCCCTCACGGCCGGCCCCTGCCGGCCGCCGGCCTCTCCCCGTGCCTCCAAAACCCCGACGCCGGACAGTATCGGCTGACCTGTTGGTGGTCGCCGGCCGCCGGCCGGGGCCAATACCGGGGCCATAGCCCATTTTGGAGGTGTTCCACCAAAATATAGTGATAACGACAGAGGAGGCCGGCCGGGTGGCCCGGCTTTATGAGCGCAACCTCCCCCGCAAAGCCCTGGCAGGGGAAAACCGATTCATTTGATTTTAAGCTCCAGGCAGGCCGGCCGGCGTGTCAAGAGCTACGCCGAAAGAAGCACGCCTGCGGGCTCTGCCGGGACCCGCGGCGAGGGAAAGCCGACAACACTGCGCGGCCGACACCGGCGATACCCGAAGCCGCAATCGGACATCGAAAATTCCAACACTTTCGGCAGAATTCTAGCACCATAGCGTGCCATACACATTCATAACATCAATCCTTATCTTTATTTACCTTCATGGTTCGATTTAACCTGTAAATCCGCGGTTATTTGACGTTTTCTGACCGTTCCCGTACAATTCCCGACACGCTGACACACTGCTGCGCTCAATACGCGACTTTCGCGGGTTCAGAGCGTCGTAGTGTATCGCCGCACGCCGCGCCGCCTATCGGATCGATAGAGAACCGCGGGTTTGCGCGTTAGTGCGGCCAACGTCCACCAGACAGCAATAGCAAACCCACCCGGGTGTAACGCCGCGCCGGGTCCGGCCAGCTCTATGGGCGCTCGCAGGGCGCCTTGTGTACGCCTGTTGGTCGCCTTGTGGGGCTTTGGTGGAATAGCTCCTAGAATTTAGGGGTTTAGGGGCGGCCGGCCGGCCGGCCCCGGCGGCAAATGCCGGCTGGAGGGCAAAAACCCGCCTGCTGAGGGCCTTTTTGGTGGAATAGGCCTCTTAGACAGACATGAAAAGCGGCACCAACAGTGCAAGCAAGAACGGACAAAACTAAGTCTCATGTCTAGTTCTTATGAAACCGGACACACCATCTAGACGCCATCTAGACATGTCAAGAAACTAGTGAAACAGGTCCCAGTATCGCATGTCATGCTCACTCCCCGCCCCCACTAACCCCCCCCCCCTCCTCTGCATAGTTGAAACTGCTATAATTTATTCTAATCATTCAATGGATATTCATCATCAAAGACTTGAGCAAGTATAGCTCTAATTTTGCCACTCCCCCTGCAGATCTTTAGTATTCATTTGAGAGTGTTTTAATTCATAACCATGAAGCCATTCTTCCATGCTCTTATTTCATTTTGTGCGTATTTTGAATGAAATCACAATAAATCTACACTTTACTATCATATTGTAATGCTATCAATATTTTATAGTCAGCAGTTCTGCATGCTTTTAGAACGAACATAGAACAAAACTGCTTGGTTTCAGGCGCATCCAGAGTGATTAAACCGGACCAACCTCTATATCGTAGCTCAGCGTAGACTGTTACTTTCTGACAGGGGTTGGTTACCAAACTAAGACACTCATTGACACGCCAGCGGCGGCTTGTTTCTAATCCAGGTCATTCAAGTCCGTGTATAGGGCCTCAGGGTCCGTGCTTCTAAGAATGTGATAAATGAACAAAACCGACGATAGCGCCACCTTTGGGTATAGACCTTCCAAGAGTCTGAAGAGAAAAATATTTACAGGTCACTGGGAATTGTATTCAAAGTTAATTAAAAATCCACTTAAAGTGAAGAACTATTTTCAAAAGTATGTATTGCACAACTAAACGTTGCTTTTACCAACGAGTACCCCTATTCCATATAGTGACAGACGAAAAAGAGTAGGATTTCATAAACGCTGTCATTCAAAGGTATTTTATTCATGTTCGACCATATTGTATAGAGATCTAACTGAAATCCAAAATTGAATAAAATGAAACGAAATAGAATATCAGGATATGAACAAGGGATACTAATTTTGACTAAGGCTACCTCGACTGTGGATTTCTATTAATGCTTTTTAAAGGAACAAAATTAATGTTCAAACTTGGATGCTACTGGGGGGGGGGGGGGGGGCAGTAATTTGTTTCCAGTAAAACTCAAGTTTCCTAGTAGCCTCAACTATCAATTCACTTTCCAAAAACTACAATGCCAATCTTTTCTCCAATGACTTACTGCAAATCTGGTATCACATATATTCACCCCTTATCATATAACAGAGGAAGTACAACAAAATTACCTGGTTTGAGGCGGTACCGTATGTGACTGAATCATACCAACCTCTTAATAGTCGGAACAGACTGAAGACATAGGTGGCGGCGGCCAATGGAGATGGAAGGTGTCTCAAATGAGGTAACAGTCCACGCTGCAGCCCGCGCATCTACCGCTCACGTCGATTCGTCAGGGGTGACTGGAGATGTGCAGGCTTCCCGCGTGGTACCAGTCTGACTGTGTGGATCTCCTCGAGATGGCTCTCGTGTGGCTAAACATTATTTTTTTGTGAAATTTCTTTAATGAGTCTAAGTAGTTACATCCACGATGAAAGTTGTACATAACACAAAGTTCGACCGAATAAAGGGGCTGAGACCTCAGCCTGTTTGTAAGGCTGGTTTTAATGGTCTAGCCAAGTAAACATTATATGAGCCTCTATGTTTCAATCTTTTCATTATTTCCTCTGTTTTTTGCTGTTTCTTTCTCGTGGTTTCGTTGTTTAATATTGAACTCATCAGGCCTGATAAACAATAAGTGTTTTGCGTGTGACTTTGTTTTTAGGAGCTTCCTCGTCAGGCCACTCAAAAGAAAACTTGCTCTCATCAACGCGCACATTACCAAAAACGTTTTAAGAAGGTTTTTTTAAAAATAAGATATACCTTTATACAAATTATGAAAGGTATTTTTATCTGTTATAAAATTAAACGCATTCAACGTGGTATTATGTTTATGTAGGTATTCCCAAAACCGTGGTATTCATATCTCTCCTCATACTGCCCACACAACCAATAGTTCTGTGCTGTCATCTATTGTCAAACTATGGTACTTGTCCCAGCACTTGCATTACCTTTTCATATTACACACAGTAAAATGAATGAAATATTAGGAGTTTAGAGAGAGAATAAGTATGTCTGAAGCCCATTTTCAGACACTTCAAAAGCCATCGTTGATCCGGCGAAAAAAGTGCCCTCGTCATATTTGTCATAGCTTGGGGATAAGAAACAAGTGGTGTAGCCTGAAAGATTGCAATTTGTTTCAAAATTTCTTTTTATCTCCTGTTTTTATGTTGAAAAATAATATTGATATGGCTTTTGGTTGGTTCACCTGTATCGGTTATCAAGCATTTCAATTGCATCTCTCATGTGCTTATCCCTTTTTGAGCGCGGGAAAACGCACACATATACGTCATCTAGAGGTTAGAATGCTCACACAAGCTTCCAGCTTACTGCAGAGAATCTAACACTTCACTATCAGTGTTCCAACTATAAAGACCTGGTTAAATGAGCAGGGGTCCAGCAGCAACCCTTACCATAATCCCTGCCCCACTACTGACTTGGTTCCTAAAAATAGCGGTTTTATTTCTAGTCTTTTTGAAGACAAAAGGATTCACTATGTCAATCCTTTCATGAAATGATAAACATTTAGTTATGGCTACTGTAATCTGCTACTAAAAAGGAAACTATTAGACGATAATATTGTCTAAATGTGGTATCTACATTTCAAATCTGATGGGACACATCTAAATACACTGTATTCAGAGAGTCAGATCTGATGGGACACATCTAAATACACTGTATTCAGACCCACCTTGTACAGACCTGACAAACCAGTTTTACTCCCTTCAACCCTGTCATCAAGCTTTGCACCTGAGACTTGACCATAGACTTGCTGAGACCCTTTATCATTGAATTTCCTGAAGACAGGGTGGGAGACACAGATAGACAGATGATGATGCAGATGATAACAGAGACAGAAGGGGAGACTCACACAGGGACAGGTAAACAGACAAAGCCAGACATATATATTACAGATAGGGACATAGACAATGGAACAGAAATGCAGAAAGACACATACAAAGCGAAATAGTCAAACATACATGCCAAACAACAGGGACAGAAACAGAGATATTGTATGACATATATATGGACAGACAGGGACAGAGACAAAGATATAAACAGAGAGAGTTATATATATAGTATATAGACAGGGATAGTGCCAGGGAGACAGACAGAGAAGCAGACAGCTGGAGACAGAAAACAGATAAAACAAAGAGACATGGACATATTTACTAACAGACAGGGATAGATGAAGATTTAGGTATAACACGCTGGACCTGTAGCCACTCGACAGTCATGCAAGAATAGCCCTCACCCCCTCCCCTTCCACAACCACTCAATCTACTTTACTAACCAACTAGCTACACCCAAGAGACTTTTTTCTGACTCACTGCTCTCCTGCCACCTTATAATGCATGTACATTTCAGATCTGATGGGACACACCTGACTGTATAGCATTGGAACTTTCACTTCTGATGGGACAGACCAATCACTATGGTCTACAAAGAAACTCAGACCCAGTGAGGAGGTACGAGGTTGGTGGAAGGGTAGGCATTTGACTCTATCTCAACCCAGTCACTCCATATTAGCACCTCTCCCCCACTCTCACACACACTCCTTACCTTCATCCACTGACCAGGTTATTGAATCAGTTATGCTCAGACCCATATAGGAATTGATTCAGAGTCATTTTTAATGCATTAGGATTTTTAATTTTTTTTTTATTAAGTCATTTATATTCGATACATAATCGGTCTTCCATACAAAGGTGAACAATGGTAGTCAAGTACATAAGGGCATGTAGACTGGTGTGTAGGTGTACACATACAAATGTGGTTTTAACAATGATGAATGTACAAGATGAACAAAACAGTACAGTGCAAATAACCTAAATGCACGTGTATGGTAACTATGAAACATAATTTATATGAGCAGGGTATAGGTATATAGTGTGGCATGAACGCTTTATACCTGGTAAATCACAGCATAATGGATTTCACCTAGTGATAACTTCAGGCACTTCCAGTAGATATTATCTAATATTCTTTAAGCAGTCTTGGCGAAAGGTCTTTTTTTTGTGGTGGCAGTGGTCACCTGTTGGGAGTTTCTAGATAGTTTATTTCAAATAGTAAGACTAACATAGATAAATGCTTTCCTGAACAATTCTTTTCTGGGGTGGGGAATTAAGACATTGTTTTTTTCTGCAGTTCTGGTGGTTCTGGCTCCACATTTCAGGTCAAAGGTGTTAATGTTGTATAGACTCCTAACAATACCCATTAGTAACATCAACCTTCTTTCACATGGCAATATGACTGAGCATTTTGATAGTAAATCCGCATTGTTTATAAACATGCCATCTTTATAAGAGTCACGACCTAAGGCCATCCTTAGACTTCTAAAAATAGTTTTATCCACTTGCAATTATGTTTTAACATTAGCCCCCTCAAATACAAAAGAGCAGTGATCTGCTAGCGGTAGGATACAAACATGCACAATTTTTAACGCTGGTTCCACCTCATACATGTTCTTGACAATATGATCAGCGTGTTTGTGAAACTTAAGTGTCTCATCAATTATGCAACCTAAATAATTCATTTCATTACATGTAGCAATTTCTTCTCCTCTTATTGAAATTTTACCTATTCTCAGATTTCTTAATTTCTGCTGGGTACCATGATAAACTATTTTAGTTTTCTTGATGTTGATAGTTAATCTATGTGAATGGTACCAATTATCGAGACAATTGATTGTTTCCTGCATGTTTTGTTCTGCCACATCTATTTCTTTATCAGACACAATTATCATGAGATCGTCGGCATACATAAGATACATAACATTTTTAGCTTGTTTTATCCAGTCGCCAAGATCATTTACATAAATCATGAACAAGAGAGGGCCCAATATTGAGCCCTGAGGAACCCCCATACCCACACTTTTTGCTTTAGAGAATCATGGCCGTGGAAGCTTGTATAACAAGTTCTGTCGAACAAGTATGCCTTAAACCAATCTATCAGTGATGGTACTAAACCAGCCTCCGCCAGTTTAAAGAGGAGAATCTCATGGTGAACGCAATCAAAGGCCTTTTTTATGTCGAAATAAGTGGCAATGGCCACCCTATCTTCATTTACTGCTTCATAGTGAGTTTTGACTACTTTATAAATGGCCCCTCCCATGCTATGCATCTTGCGGAAACCAAATTGGTTACTATCAAAGAATCCTTTGTTTTCTAAAAAGTTATACAGTTGTGAGTTTACCACCCGTTCCAGTATCTTGCCTGGAACAGGTAATACGCATACTGGCCTCCAGTTGGAAACGCATCTGAAGGTCACCACTCTTCGGTAAGGGAGCGATTCTACCACTATTCCATGCCTGGGGAAAGCTGCTATGATGTAGGAGACTGGACAAAATCTTTACCAACAATGAGACATTATTAAATAGAGTATTCTTTAACACACTACATATACCACCAGGATGTATACCCTGATTTTAATACCAGAAATTAGTTTCATTAAGTAATCCTGGTCATGACACTTGAGAATGACTGTCAAATTAATTCTCTAGGTTTATTGAAACATTTTCGATACATGTACTTAATTTTCGATCAAATACAAATGACTCAAATACATAATTTCTTATGATATTCTCTTGCTTTTATTTCATGAAGTGATTTAGGTATACCACGCTCTTCCATTGTAAATGGAAATAACATTAGCTCCTAGTTTATTAGAGCGTGCTTGCACGCGCTATATATGTTGCATTTTAAAGGATAGAGTGGACATCATGCTGAGAAAAATCTATCCCTTCACTATCTGCATGCTTTTTACTGTTATAGTGGGAAAGGGTAAGGGTGCCAGTGTCTCAGAGTCTCAAAGGCATGCCCAGCTGACCATGACCAATCACTAGAGACCAAAATGCCTCATTGACCCACTGGTGCTTGATATGTTTGGCTCCTCTACTCATGTGGTTGCTGAAATGGGTTGAATGGGTGCAAGTGGGTTACAGAAAACTATCCATAGACCCTGTCCATAGACTGAATGTAACTGAAATCTTTGATTGTTATTCATTCATAATTACATGCTCATTCATCAATGATGAACATTCTATTTGCTCTTAATTCTGGATGTGCATGTATGAAATCCAGAATGTACTATACTACATCATTCTCGCCTTCATGATCATGAATGTTGAAGTGT
Source organism: Alentia gelatinosa (assembly GCA_950022655.1). Lineage (NCBI taxonomy): Eukaryota > Metazoa > Annelida > Polychaeta > Phyllodocida > Polynoidae > Alentia > Alentia gelatinosa. The sequence goes on from OX465587.1 coordinate 36,365,490, forward strand.
TGTGGTACAAACACAGTATTACTATGATTATCATCTGTGTGGTCGTATTCTCCGCGTAGTTGACACTTAGTAATATCTTAACCAATGCGAGGATATTACCTAGTGAAGTTTCAACTACAAGAAAGAAATTTTAAAACATAATTAGAATTTCATATAGAAAAGGAGAACTCTTGACAATATCACTGAGTTGGTATTTGTTGTTAGGCAACCATACTTATCGCTCAAGTTCAATTAAATGTATTTCATTTTATTATCACTGCACGAAAACCACCGTTTTACAAATCAATGCACCCGGCATATATAGGTATGCTTCTGCATATACAAGGTAGTCTTATTTTCTGTCCTGTATACGCCTCAACTGTAGGTGTATATAAGCGTCCATGTTGCGGTCATATATACGTCATATATACACCTGAATCTGTTGTATTTATGCCATTATCAAATAGTTCCGATCTCTGCCACTTGGGGACACCGCTGTAGTATATCTAATTTACCATTAGTCATTAAGTTCTTGATGTATAGAAAATCTAATGTTATATTATCAATTTTGATTATAAATTTGTTCTAAAACCCTATTAATTATCTTTTCATTAATTACATATAATAAACCCAGCATTCTTTTATAATTTTTACCAATTTTTTACAGACACTTTCAAAACACCATTGTTCTGTAATGTTCTGGATGAGTATGTATATAAGGAATGCAGGGTAAGTGTATGGTTATAGACAGGACGAGGGCATCAGTGTTAGGTCAGGCGCACAGAGAGGGTGGCTGCAAGGGCGGCTGTGAGGGAGGCGGCTGCATTCACAATGCGTAGGGAGAGGACTAAACTGTTGGTTGAGTGAGTGTAGGGAGGCGGGTGCAGACAGGTACTGACCCAATGGGAGCAGGAGCGGGGTCAGCGGGGCATCACCTTGGGTGGCGAACCTTTTTTAATTTTTTATCGGAACACATATATATATACGCCCGGCGTATATATGTTACACACAGGATATTTCTTCTCATATATGCCGAGTGTAAAATACAGCCAAGACGCGTCCGTATAGAAGAGGAAACAGTATACGCCTCATACGCTGGCGTGAAATATGGGATTATTCATATTAAAACAAGTTGATACATGCACTTCCGCGTACATATATAGCAATAAACTGGTGGTTTTCGCACAGTGTATACTAGTATTTTGATTGGCAACTGCCAAATCGATATTACAAGAGGACGATGGCAAGGTAGTGGGCTGGTGTGCAAAAATGCATTAACGATTAATACAACAAAGAATAATGCATGTGGTTTGGTTCGACTAACAAAGTTTGAGCGTGTAGATCACTGAATTAGAAGAAGATATGCTTTAGACCATGACAACTCAGTTATTGGAGCCCGTGCAACAAGAAGTGATGATGAGAAGAAGCTCAAGATCAGGCGACCAAAGACATTGCTCTACAGCACAACCCGATTTGGAGAGGATCGAAGGCATGGGATCTTTACCTGCAATAAAACAAAGGTTGCAGCAACTCGAATACTAATAAGAATATGATATTATAGAGTAAACCTATAAAAATTTAGGGTCAGAGCTCCTATCCCATCGAGTTTAAATCAAGTAGTAATTCACAAGGCGAAGCCGCATGAATTATGTAGTGATTCAAATGAAATACCTTTCATATTTATGTGCTATTCACTGTGCTATTGGATAAGGAGCAGGGTGCCAGTGTCTGAGGGTCTTAGGGGCATGCCCAACTGACCATAACCAATTACTCAAGACCGAAATACCTCATTGACCCATTGGTACTTGATATGTTTATAGGCAGTTAGAGAAATGGCAAGTCACACACTCTTCTATTATCAATAAAAACTTATTTAGGATATACTGGCAATGCGGCAATTCCTACATATTTAACTACGGCTATTAGTTATTCAAATGATTCTAAATTGTGTGTTAGGAGAATAGTACAATCATCATCAATCAGTTATCAATCTGAGATACAGACAAATGTGCCAGACATGTATGGAACATCCAAAATATCCATGTCGACAAAAGAAAACATGAAGAGATAATGATTCCCAGAACAAAGCATGAATTCAGAATATATCAAGACAAAATATATTAGTCCATAATAAGTATCTATTTTTTTTTAGGAAAAAGGTGTATTGCAGGGTTTCTTTAAATTTGGGAAATCGAAATAAACCTATCAAATCCCATGAGATATGGTTTAAGAGGCAGAATGAGGTACATGAAACAGATTTTTTGTTAATGCTTTTATTGCATTCAATTCATATATAATTTTCAGAATGAGATGAACTTCATAGGCATCAACAGATTATGAAAGGTTAGATATAAAAAAAGGAAAAGCTTACTTTAGTAAATCTAACTTCAATGTTTTCTTGTAAAGGGCTCTTTTAAACCCAACTATTATTTTGGGAATTTGTAGGTTTCTAGGGGAAAACTCCTATTATTTCATAAAACTATCATCAAGCTCCTTTGGAGCCTGACATACTCACTTTCAGATATAAATTCAGTTGGGCTATTATTTGCAACTTTATAACACATCCGCTCAGACCATGCTAAATATTGCTGAATGGTGCAATTTCCACGATATCACCGTTTACATTCATAAGTGGATGTAATTTGGGTTCTTTATTAAATGGATCTAAATCAATACAACCGACCAACCGTCAACCAGTAAGCCTAGCGCACCTGGGAACCCGCACCTTCAATAATCACTACCATTAGAAATCAATCGTCCTTTACTTAGGAATATTCCGTTATAATTTCCAAATCAATTCCAGAAACAGTTAACATTGGTGCTTACCGCTGGCTTATTTATGGCAAATGCCTACAGACATTATCAACACGGTAATTGCTCACATTGCTTGGTAAATGAATTGAGTGTTATATTTAATTTGCAAATAATAGCAGTAAATAGATTCACTTTGTGCATGTCTCATTAATTGTTAACAATCCCACATTCAACTTCCATATTTTGAAATGATGCGGGCTCCTGTACCCTATATAAGCAGCATACACCGTGAGCCTGGTGTCACACCATCGTGAACGAGCAGCAAGATGGCTGGGAGAGCAGTGTCCCTGGCAGTTCTATTAGGTAAGTGTGAACATGTTTTTTATTTGTAACTATTCGGTATGTGAGACTGCGAAGCATACAAGTAAACTCACATGCGCACTCAGATATGTTATGAATTGTATGCATATGCCTAGGAATTATAAATTCCGGTTTTCTTTAGATATTTCTCCAATACCTCTATAAGTCTAGAACCAAAACAAATGAAAACTTCCACCTACAGCATCAACGACTGACCTCGAACGAGAACCATTTCGTCCACAGTAAGGACCTTTCTCAATAGCATTATCATCACACAGTTTCTTTGGTTGGTACAAGCAAAATGTGATCTCATTGCATTCTCTCAAGAAAAGGAGATTGGGGAAGTACAGTTCAAAGTTATGATTTTAGTACAGCTAGAATCAAATCTGAAGTACAGAAACACATCTGTTAAGAGTAACACAAAAAAATCAGCAGGATTCAGTTAAGTTCTGTACGAGAATCTCACTCTCAGGGCTCTTCAGTCTCCATGCCTAGGTCTGGTTCACTCTGTCTCTATGTGCGGGAGATACTCCAGGCGGATTCTACCAGAATCATAGTTTTTAGATATAGTAGGTAGTTATGCTCACTTAAACAGTATACATGTATTATTGTCCATTACAGTTATCTCGGTCCTCACTGAGGGGGCGAGACGCATCGACGTCCACGAGCGGATGAGACTGAGGACCCGACGGTCACTTCTTGCGGGCGTCGACGATGTCCCGCGAGCCATGCTAGGCCTGACCCAAGGTGAAGACCTTGAGGAGATGGCAGAGGCCAAAACAGCAGCTGGAACGGAGAAGATTAAATTCCAAGAAACATACAATGGAGTTCCGGTCCTCGGCGCCACAGTTGTCCTTGAGAAAGACGTAAATGGACATTACACCAATGATGTGACCGGGAATTTGGTGGCGGATCTCGCTGATGATATCCCGACGACTGAGCCGCAGCTGAGTGTACAGGATGCTCTGAACCGGATTCTTCTGGAGAACAGAGAAAACAAGAAGCATGTTAGATTCAATGCCAACCGGGATGCCAAGTTGGAGGTCATTCTCGAAGAGGGAAGTCAGGAAGGAAGGCCGCATGGCCGCCTTGTGTACCAGATATCGTACATGGTTGAGAGTAACGAAGAAACCTCACGACCGTTTACCCAGATTGATGCAAATACCGGAGATATCATAAAGCAATGGAATGGACTTTCAGTCAACAGAATCACTAAGAGAAAACCACCAAGGGTTAAGAGTGCTTCTCAGATCAATGGCGTTGGAGGCAATGAGAAAATTGGTAAGGTTCACTATGGAAAGAATTTTCCAAAGCTCAAGGTAGATAATGCATGCGTCCTTGAGAATAATGTTGCCAAGGTGTACAATTGCGGTAGGAGATATGGCTGTGACACATCCTCCCCATTCACTTTCAACTGCAAGGAAGGCTTTGATGATTCTGTCAATGGGGCGTATTCTCCGCTAAGCGATGCTCTCTTTTACATCACAGCGACATATGAGATGTTTGATCAGTGGTATAATATAAGCAGACCACTGCAGAGGCCAGGAACCAATGAAAGTATCTGTGAGGCCCGTGTCCACTATGGAAACCGTTATGAAAATGCTTTCTGGGATGGAAGATACATCACCTTTGGAGATGGAGCCAGCCGTTTCTACCCTCTCACAAGCATCAATGTTGTAGCTCATGAAATCTCCCACGGCATCACCGAGATGAACTCAGGTCTGCAGTATTATGGTGAGTCTGGAGGAATGAACGAAGCCTTCTCTGATATGGCTGGAGAAGCTGTGGAATTCTTCGCCAACAACACACAAGACTGGATGGTTGGCTACGAGATTTTCAAAAGCCCAACCGGTGCCCTCCGCTACTTCAGCGACCCGAACAAGGATGGCAAATCAATTGGTAATGTCAAAGATTACTGCCCAGGGATGGATCCACATTACTCAAGCGGCCTCTTCAACAGGGTCTTCTACTATCTTGGACGAACCGCAGGTTGGGATGTTCGCTCGGCTTTCCATCCTTTTGTCCGAGCCAACATGTTCTACTGGAAGCAAGATTCACGGTTCTATGATGCCGCTTGTGGAGTGGTCCAAGCTGCTAAAGATCTCAAGTTGAATGACCAAGACGTCACCGCTGCCTTCCGTAAAGTGGGTGTGGAACCCTGTGTCGACACTTCTATTGGGCTTGCAGCGACAAGTAACATCGGCGGACCAGCAGGTAAAGAAGTGCTACTGCAAACTGTGGTGACAGAGTCAATGCTGGTTGACCACATGACAATTGAAGTACGAGCTCATGTGCCTCTTGATGTCCAGGTAAGATCCCCATCCTGCAAGCACTGTGTCGAGAAAGTGTATGGGTATTCCTCGAAAAAGTTTGACATCTGTGGCACCACTCCTGGCGTCTACCAAGTGAGTCTGACTCCACAGGTAGACATGTGGGGGACTGCCGTAGCTTTCTATGGAGCCTCAATGTTTGTTCTGGAGAATATCACACTCAATGGGTACGGCAGCATCTACAAGACCAAGTTTGACATGCCAAACTTTGTAGTCGAGAACAACCTACAGGTTATGCTTCAACTGACCACAAGCTATGGTTATTTAGCTGGTTATCTTCGCCATGGTGAGGAACCCGACTTGAAGGACTACGAGTATGACTACAGGCTGAGGAAAAATTCCAAGATCTTGCTGTGTAATGCTAAAGCCGGAACGTGGTATGTGACCCTTAAGGGTTACGCTTACAGAACACGTGGAGTGAAGCTGGAACTGCAGAGCATCCTCACCGGAAGGAAGGTGGAGAAACAAGCTACACCGACACCACCTACCGAGGAAAGCGGCAGCGGGAGCGGAAATACGGGACAATTCTTCTTCTAACGTAGAGTGGTACATATTCATCTCCTTAAACTCTGCAAATTAAACTACAGACATAAATATCAATGTGGAATTGTCACTTTAAGCATACAATAACATACAATTTGTAAACCTATAATGGAAGATCACATACCTCTCAGGTGAATCATATGTGGAATAAAAAAACTAAACTAAAAAACTTAGATCAATTGTTACAATACTCTGCTTCAGCACGATTCACCCAAGCTTATTAATTACCGTAATCAACTGAAATCTTATCCCATGATTATTTACTCTCGTCTAATATATTTTACCAAATGTATATACTCAGCAGTGGTAAATGTTTAAATTAGGATTCGTTATTTGTATTGCAGGATAAAGCTTGGAATGGTGGGCAGCACAAGCATGGGCAGGAAACATCCATCCTCGTCTACACAGATACACAGTGTTAGAGTCTCGTGGTATATCTAATCGTCAACAGGCAATAGGAGCAGCAACACCGTATCAACGATAAACGCAAGCATGAGGAATTCATGTATACTTAATAAAGCTGATATATAGTTCAATGCATTTCGTTGTGTAAATAATGTTGGTTTAATAACCAGAGCCATATGAAATAGCATCCATGAGAATTTTATAAATTTGCATGAAAATTATTTTCAAATATATATATATACGCGGGGTTCTACTGTATATCATAAGGCTTAGAGATTTTAAAGTTTTCAAATCAGGGGCTCCCTTTCTTGCTTTGAAAAATCAAATTAAATAGCACTCGAGTTGTTAAAACTTTAAAACATACGATCTTTCTGGAACACTTTGAATTATCTTCTTTTTTTTTTTTTTAAATGGGAAATACTTTTCCATTGGTGGCAGCACGTTAGGGTATTGTAGTTCACACCTGTAACGTATCGAGAAACGGTTCTTAAGTGGAATTCACAGATGGAATTCAAGTTCCTCACAGGGTGTTTGTCTTAAACAATTCCTACTGAGATTCCGTACTCGAACACAATCTCTCCGTCAAAATTGTAGGGTTCCATTTCCCCGAGACAAGTTTTTTCCCCTGCAATTGTTGGCGACATTTACCCCTAAAAAGAACAGAATCTCATGAGATTTTGAACCCTGTGAGGTTCATGAATCCCACCGTCTAAATTCCACTTTGCACGGTATTATACTTTGACTGACAGATGGGAAATGAAATCGTAGGCACGCAGGCACTAGCTCTATTTGCCAGGTCTTGCTGCGTATTGGAATTGGCAGATAGATTGCTATCTATCGTTGACTATCCTGTTCATTACCTTCTCTCTTTAAATATTTTTGTGAGATAACAAATCTGTAACCACACAGGAAATTATAGAACGGATATTAAGCTGGTGCCCCATCCTGTCATAGTCAGACGGACAACAAAGCAGTCTTCTAGATGTTGTAAGTCTAATTGAACAAATTGGACGTTATACTACCCAAACAAACTAGATGTTGTTAATGGGTATCAAATGATTATCTTAGCCTGGTATAAACGTCCATAGGCATAGCATTAGGAACTCGTACTCAACAGGCTTACAAGTACGTTAAGTCCTACTCAACGGGTGATAAACAGATCAATATTTCCAGGCTAAGATGAAATCGGAGACATATTCGTGCTTGGTTTGAGTACCCGTTCACAATTTTGTTTGGGGTGCTTCAGAATATTCACTCGGCAATCACCTAGTTCATAGTACTGCACACTCCAAACTGGATGGCGAACGAGGACACAGACCAAACACTCATAAATTCCTATCTTAGAAATAAAGCAAAAGAATAGTTGGACTCAACAGTAACATCCAATTTGTTCAATTAGACTTACTTTGGGTTTGATCGAATCTATGGGGTGAATGTAGGTAGAAATCCCACCATTTTTTAGTAATCAACTTCTTTTTAAGCATGTGATCCACCAAATTGACACTCAGAGACAGCCGGCTGGCTGGATTTACAGGGCTGGCCGACCAGAGGCGACAAACGCACAGTTGCGGGCGACAAGGTTTTCAATGGGCTGGTCTGGCCGATTCCGGCTGATTTGCTGATCCACCTGGCAGATTGTCCCAGCCGATCTGAGCTGATAAACGATTTGAGGGGCCAACGTCCACAATTCCTCCACATGGTCATCGTCCGGCCCTAACTCACTCTTGGTGGATCACATGCTTTAGTATCAAATTACCAAGAACTTCATTCACGGAATAAGAAAAAAGCGAAATGCGTGAGATTTGTATAATGGTGATACTTTATTAGAACTGATGTGGCCCATCGGCTGGGTGGACTAGGCCTGCTTGTAATAGTGTACGATGGTGGGTGGTACCCTGCCCCCCGACCACCATGCTCCCAATAGGTGGCGCTCAAAGCACTGACCCACAATCAACAGGATTCAATAGAAAAACGAAAATCTGGCAGTCAAAGAAACCCTCATTTAAGTACCCATTGAACAGAAGCGCCACTCCCTCTCCAGCAGTTAAGGCGTATATGTCAGTACTTCATCGCATGTGAATACATTGAATGATATGATGGAAATTAACAAATAATACACCATAAGTTTCTTTTGTATATGTAGAGGTTTTTTTGTTCCAGACCCTAAGAGAAATCAACATACCCATCCCACAGCAAAAAAATCTAGAATACGATCCCAAATACCTTTCTTATTCTATAGAAATCTTCCATGATGGTCATAGAAACTTGCAATATTGACATTATCATAAAATAGCCTTGGGCTGAGGAAATTTGTATACACTGGAAGTCACAGAATACCCGCCTTCAACTATTGAGACCGCAAAGTCCCAAACAACAAGGTCAGCATAATAATCTAATAGGAAACAGAGAGTAACAGAGAAATGTACATGAAATGCATGAAAGCCCCAAAAAAGCCCCTTTATTACTTAGGTAATAATTCAATCAATTAAGAATCGGTTAGACTCGCCAATAGTTGGCACCAAGTCTGGGTCAACGAGAAGAAACGATGCCTTTTTTTCACGGAATTGTTTCAGCAAAATTAACACTGGACATCTTTGACACGTGCTATTTGCACCCGCTGGGCCTTCAGCCTTGGAGTGGACCATAACCAGTAGACTCTGCCCTAGACGCAGAATGCCTGCTATATATGTACAAAATGGACATTACAGGTGCGAGGATCGGTATGACATTGTGAAGCAACATGGAGGACACTGAGTACTACCTAATTGCAAGTGGCCATGTGTGGTGGGGGAATTCAGACTTATGTTCAATGATATCTGCCGTTTCTGGCGGCTACTACAACCCCAAAATAAGGCGAATGAACATTGGCAACTGGATATAATAATAATGATTCTCTTAAACCCTCCGCAGCGGTTATTCCTGAAACTGAAACAAGCCCAACTCATATCAAAATAAGAAGCTAATTGTATAATATACAAAAACATGGCACAGACATATGGTAATTGATACGGTTGAATAGTTCAGAATGAGTGCGCCTTTGGCGATGATCTGGTGATCACGAATTTTCAAACATACACAACTGGAGAGGTTCTTTGAATATGTATTTTTTGTCACCATTATCCTCAATTTATATTATATATATATGTGTGTGTGTGTGTATATCCATCAGTATTAGCTTTGTATTTTTTTTTACATGGAAACAATGTCTGTATGTGATTCCTTACCATAATCTGCCATGGCATCCTCCATGTGTTTCTATGTATGTCTAGATATATGTAATCGGAATCTATGGGTGCGTGGGAAGCTTCTGACAATACACTATGGCATTCCTTAACAAGTGGGGCATATGTACATACCAGTAATAATAACATCATTGTCTTTACATTCATCCTAAACCACTGTCGATAATCAAAGTTTGCATCATTCGTGTACAAATGATATACATGTGGCACACCCGCCGTGTGCGTTCTGTTCCGGAAAACAGGGACTATATTGATGAAGGTGCTGTTTTCCGTAACGGATCTACACGAGTTGGCCTGGCCTGAAATAGTGTGCTTCTAACAGCGTGCTTTTTTCCCCTGGCGACGTCTTCCACACTACCCGGGGTCACGAGAGAATGGGGAGGGGTGCCTGACGTCCTCCAGAGGGCAGAGGAGGTGTGAAGCGCAGCGCCCCCTATAGGGACCCAACTCATATATGCGATCTCGGCAGGGTTCAAGGCGCCACTTTCAAACCTGCCAGCAGAGGGGAAGGAGCTCTTGAGAATGGACTGTGTGAGGCTTGTAAGCCATAGCCTATGAGAAATAACGTTGTATTAAACAACACCAAACAGCCATAAAACGTGGAGCTCTATTGAGCTCTATTGTGGTTTGGAGTATATTAGATATCACTCTATCAATATCTGAAAAGATTTTTGATAGAGCTCTCACAGTGTGTATGTAGTAGTTGTTACTAGTTAGCCTATTTTAGTATAGGAATCCGCATTCAGCTGTCATTTGAGACCATGCCAAAACGATAGGGGCCGCTACGCTTCACACCTCGTCTGTCCAGAAGGATTACATGTACAAGTACACACAGGGTGCATCGATTTTTATCACCAAGTAAAGCATCAAGAAACTTGCATTTCATCAACGTTAACACAGACAGCTATATTCATAGGCATGTGCTCTCCTAGCTATATACCATACTGCCGTTTGTTCGTCTTGCTATTAGCTAGAAATAAAGATACTGGGAGATGGTTTAATTCTTTTTTTTTCGTAGAAAGCTCACTGTCCTGATCTACAGTAAATGGGGCAGAAGTTAAAGCGTATTTTATCTTTACACAATATCTCTAACATGATTATCGCTAGGCGATAAACGGATTATGACCAGGATACTCTTAGATAACCCCACGTTATAGCCATTTACTAATCCAAACCGCCACTTCAGCGGTTCAATAAAACAACCACCTTGGGCAAATAAAACAAAACCCCTGTGCATTTACTTCTGGTTCAACAAAAAAAATATCCCCGTGCTGTCAAGTCAATTACGGACTGGCATTTACATGTACACTTTTGCTATTCCTGTTTTTATACATAATATATTTATACACGGTATATACATCTTTCGCTTCATTCATCACTAGAAGGGAAGATAACGACAGGGGCACTGGCTTACAGAGACTGGCATGGCGACTTACAGATAGAGTAACGGAAGAACAAGGCTTCTCAATGTGTGCACTACGTGCCTTCTCACTGACAATACAACGTGTTTCGGGTATGTCTACATAAAGCTGGGTCGGCTACCGGTGTCTTGGCCAGCGTCACAGCTACACTGGGCACCATCCCGGCGTGTCCGTGTGGCGCCGGGCAGCATCACTGAGTACCATCGCCACTGCATTGGGCATCATGCTGATGTGCTGGGCAGCAACTCGGTGTGCTGGGCAGTATCACGGTCGCGTTGGGCAGCACCACTCTTACGTGGGCAGCATCTTGATGTGCTGGGCAGCGTTGGGTTGAACCGCTCTCCTCCTCGACCTGGGGCCTGTTTAATAATCTAAGTTCGTACATGAAGACGCCTTTCTGTACCTCGTACAAGGGTTACGTTTAAATACATCTAAGTTTGTTCGCTAAGGCAGTATTAGCCGTCCATAAGGTCGTACACAAGTGTTGAATAAAGTTGACCCACATCGTCCCTTGGTCTCTATGACACTGTTTTTTGTTTGATTAGGTAGTTTAACGTCCAATTTGTTCAATTAGACTTACTTTAGTTTAATTTACTAAAATTTGCATATCCTGCTAGAATAACAAGGTATGCTGCCTGGTTGATCCAGGCACCTTACCCTTTCTCGACTATATCTTATCTCTCTATGGCATACAGAAATGGATCTACATGTACGATCGTTGATTATTAAACCGACCCCTGTTGTGTGCCGTGAGGACTGTGCTGCTGCTGCTGCTGCTGCTGCTGCTGCTGCTGCTGCTGCTGCTGCTGCTGCTGCTGCTGCTGCTGTTCTACTGCTGGTGTTGCTGATGACAATGGAGACTGCGACACACGGGACAAGTGGCCGAGATGACGTGTGTTCGCACTGGAAGGCTGGACGAGGGACATGGCTCCTCGTGTGAACTGTGTTCTGTATAGAGGCGGCGAGTTCTCCTCTCACGTTATCACACCGTTTTACTGGACACAATGAACCCGCTAATTTCATCAACATCGTCAGGGAGGTAATTCACTCACACCACGCCGCCAACCCATGACCATAGGTTATCCGTAAAGTGCTGATTCCACCGATACCATGTGTTTTACCTGACAGGGTCGGGCTGTGTCTTACAGCATCGGGCTGCATCTGCTTTGATCGTACTAAATCTTGTAAGATCTGAGTGTGAAGCCCATATTATCGCTCAAAGGGGGCTCTTCCACTGCAGCGATCTCATCCGACACACTCGCACGATTCATCCCGACCTCACAAGTCATCCAATCGGCGAAAATCGGCTAGAATCGGTCTAGATCGCGTGTCCTGGTGGAATCAGCACTTAAAACCGTTATCACCATGGCCGTGCCTGCCCTGAGGCTGGCTGAGCACGCAGTTCTCCTGGATGAGGAAGGTGGTACGTGAACACTCTATCACATGGTGCAGTCAGCGAGGACTCCACTTCTTCATTCTTCTCTCCCGGAATCTCGACAAACAAAAAAAAAAAAAAAAATCCACATGGTGGAAGATTCTCTGCAGACACGCATTCACAATAAAAAATATGGAAGCGAAATCAAAGTAGCATTTCCCACCCCCCGGGCGCCGTACTTTGTGATCACCTTTTTTTTTCTTCTTCTACTTTGCTGTACGTTCAATCTTCACCTAAGTATACATCTCCGCTGTTCTGGAATATCAGGCGCAATGTCGGCCATTGCAATGTGTTCGCATCCAACATTCAGCGAACACGGGACTCGGGAAGTCCTCGTTCCTCACATCCCCGTCACTATAAGCACAGTACTCTGTGACAGGTGGCGCCCCCAAGTGACCATCACGAATACTATAACAGTAGCGCCACCTGGCGTATTATCCCCTAGATGCGCAACGCCCCCTGGGAGGGTCTATTGACACTATTCCACCATCTTCCGTGGTCCGGGTCAGAAAACTGTACAATTATTTGTGTGTAAGGGGGATGGGGGGTATTATCATATATTTCTTTGTATGTTTGGACAAATGACTCCGACTAGATCTGGGGCTGCTATCATAGGTAGATATCTGGACAGCGGCTCCAGTCTTGCTTTTCTTTACATTCCCAGTAGTCCCCTGTGTAGACGTGCATCAGGTTGCCCGTCGTCGGGTCCTTCTCCTTCTTGAACCAGCCGGGCTGGTGTGGCGGGTACTCCCGTCCTGAAACGACCACAACAAACAACATCAATCTCACATCTTTAGCAGGTAGACGAGGCTTAGCAGCACCCTCCCCCCAGATATTTCGCTGTGCTAGCGCTGGCTTAATCTCTGTCCCAACCCAGTGACGTCATACGCTGGTTCTCAGGGTATCCATTAAGTACAGGGGGAACCAGCCAACATTTCAGATTCAAAACAAGACAGCTGTTAAAAGTTATACAAGTCAAACAACCCACATATCATGAGTATGGAAATATGGGAATTATTAAAGGAGCTTCACAGACAATCCGGTTGTTTCTTTTTCAGACTTAAACCATTTTATAATGGGAATCCACAGTTGATTAGACTGCTCCTTCAGAGAAGCACATGGCATTGTTGACAAAACAAAACCCTGCAACAATGAGGTGCTTTCCACTGTAGATTTGAGCCTAAACAGGCAGGTTGGGGCAGAGATACAAAGCGACCACAGGAAGTAGAGGGCATCAATAAATAAATTTTCCAACCACGACATCCACCTTAATGTCAATGGAACGAAAGAATTCACCAAATCAATCTCACATCTCCTTTAGACTGGTTCTCTGCCACAATGAAATATGGAACAGCCTCCACCACTGTCTTAGTGTGTATTTGCCGAAAACCAATCACAGCACAGCTTACAATAGTCCGGTGCGTATGGCACAGAGTAAAGACATAGGTCCGTGATGGTCAAAGAGAGCATATTGATGACCTGGATTTGCTAGCTGGGTGGTGAAAGGGATAATGTGGTTTGTTGTTCTATTTATAGCATCAGTTTGACAAGATCTGATTGGTTCCGATGAAAACACACCAGACAGCCCTCTAACACCTTCCTGCGTAATACTAGTGCATGATTTTGAACTTTCCCTGCTTATTTGCAGTTGCAAGGATAACTAGTACAACCTCTATACCTCATAAGGTTCCCAAAATACACAGTGATGCTATATTACAATTTCCTGTCAGATACTAGCAATCACTCTGTGCCCTACATATCTATATGGCTCACAATTGTAGAGTTTACTATATACCCATGCCGTATATACTGTAAATATGCACTGTTTCGCCATATAACGTAAAAATACTGTACGGACCACTTGTCCGTACAGGAAAATACGGAAAACCTTGCCATACACACTTATTAAAATATTGGTTGTTAAACCAAATGAAATTAATGGGTTTTTTTTAATTTCGGGTATATAGTTAATATATAACGTCCAACCATGCTTGTACAAGTCACAGAACTCGATGATGATTTACGGTTTGTACGGAACTCGGCATAAACGCCTCGTTCCGTACAAAATGTAAATTACCATCTTGTTCTGTGACTTGTACAGCATGGTCAGGACGTTCTATATCAGTACGCACCTTGTGCGGTGGCCTCGGAGGCCTCTGCTTCGCGCTTTCTCCGCGCGCTTCGCTGCTTCTCCTCGATCTGCACCTTGACCTTGTTGGCCTCCTCCCAGTTGCCCTCCTCCATGTAGCGCTGGTCGGGTCGCCGCCGGCAGTCGGTGGGCGCCATGCCCTCCTCCATCTCGTTCAGCTCCACCGCCAGCTGCGTGAAGTGGTAGCACTTCTCCAACTCAGGCCTGCCAGGAGGAACAAGGGCAGTGTTTAATAACGGTCTGCAGACATGCTCACGGTTTACATGTATATGGCTAAGGTGGCCATCCATGAAGTATCTACGCAATGAGGGTGGTAATGGTGGTGGTGGGGGTTAAAAATCGGAAATTTTGCTTATACTCCTCCTTTGTTTTCTATTACGTACAAGATCGGGAGGGGGGGGGGGGGTAAAACAATTCGGAAATTCTGCCTACCGGTACATTCTTTATGGATGGCCCCTAGTCCAATCCCCCATGAGTGTGATCTTGTTCCGACATAATTTAAAAAATCACCTGAAGAAGCTGGTTCAACACCATGCGAAACGTCGTGAAAACTTTTTGATACCACGTATGTAACTACCATTGTACACCTTGGTTTTAATAACAACATCATCTACAAAACTTACTGTGTCTGGTTTTTTGTGATTTACCACTCTGACTGATAATTTAAAAAAAAAACTGCAGCAAGAAAGTTTATCACCATGAGAAAAGACTCAGAGAATTATCTACATTGAACATTATTCTTGCACATCATGAGGATTATGATTGTTATATTTATTTCTGTTATTCTTCACATCTATGGGTGAATGCGCCATAAGTATATATTTGCATGTATTCAATCTCCTTTTTTCTTAATATAAAACCGGAGATTCTAGGGTTTATTATCATATATATTTTGAATTTATTGAGATAATCTTTCTGTTTTTAATGTGCCTTCCCCGGCGATGCGGCGGCACACGGAGACTAGTGAAGAGGGTACTTACATGGGGTAGTTCCTCTCCCACAGCACCTTGGTGGGCCCCGTCTCGTAGACCGTCTTGCCGCGACCCGTCTCCACCGTCTTGAGCACCTTGGCGCCTTCCACCTTCTCGTCCCACGTGCCCTGGAGCACCCAGCGAGCCACGCCCGACGAGTCGGTCACCACGCCCGTCACCTGCCACCACAAAGTACGTCAGTTATTAACCATGGTATACAAAGTACACATTGAGAATGTATGGGGCCTTGGTAAATCACTACGCATTGTTTATTATCCATGGTATACAAAGTACCCACTAAGAATGTATGGACACTCAGTAAACCACTACTCATTGTTTAAAAACTCCCAGATAGAATAACCGTGGTATACAAAGTACCCACTGAGAATGTACGGGAACTCAGAGAATCACTACGCATTGTTTATTATCCATGGTATACTAAGATAAAATGTATATACCCTACAGGTACATACTCGCATACCACATTTCTTTTGATAAAAATAATCCACAAGCTCGAAGAGCGAGTTGAATATTTTTATCAAAAGAAACAAGGTATGCAAGTATGTACCAGTAAGGTAATACATTTTTATTTTATTATATACCTTCAAATATAAGTATTTGATGTATTGCATAACGAAATATGACAACATCCAAGCTGGATTCAAAGTGTGCTGGTATATCTGTTGACATCTTAGTGAAAGTCAAGCACAAAATATGCTCCAAGCGCATTTTTTACTCTTTTTTCCCCCTTCAACTCTTGTGATCCTTTGCATGCATAAATTAGCAGAGTGCCGCAAGTCACTGCCAGCACTTCATAAGTAGGTCAGTGCAATTTTGTTCAGCCAATCAGAATTTGTATTCAAAGTAGGGTGGTACATCATTTTATACCACCATACTGTTCCGGTATATATTTAATACCAATACCCTAGCAGAGGTTGGTATTTGTGTGACATACTGGCACAGGTATATAATAAAAAGTACCCACTGATAATGTATGTGGACCCAGTTAACCACTACTCATTGTTTAAAAACTGTCAGATACCATAACCATGGTATACATAGTACCCGTTGAGATTGTATGGGGACTCAGTAAACAACTACCCATTATTTAAATACTGTCAGATACCATAACCATAGTATACAGACTCAAACCATGGTATACGGCTTTAAATCCATGGTATACATACACAATACTCCATGAGATTGGATGCGCCGCATTTGTCATCGAGGCAAAGCAGAGTGACAATAGCCGTTTTTCCGTTCAGCGCCGCCATGCGGTCATGTTGCATGGCAACGCGGCTGTTCGGCCAAGCACTGCGCTGTCCGACTGCGCCCCTATGCATTCACACGTAGGGTATGAGTGGCTGGTATGAATGCAGAGGTGTTGTTTTCTTCCAGATAACGGTGTTAGAACAAGCGAGGGTACTCTACAAACTAGGACCGGTTGTTAAACTTTAGAGTTCATAATTTTGATGAACGAGGTAGATCTTCACTCTACCACACATGCCCACTCTGTGAAGTAAGACGGGTTTGACACACACAAATTAGAGTTGATAATTGTCTTAATTTTCAAAAGCCGAAAATTAATTCCCAGCAGCTTTTTTAAGTTGATATTTATTCTGGAGTGAACTACTAGGATATAGAATGTATCCTATTCTCAGTAGGCTCCAGGGCCATGGATCAATTTCAGTAGCTTCATATATTATAATGATATAGTTAGCTAGGTTTATATGTATCTGCCAATATGTTTCTTTCAACAGAAACAGATTGTAATTGGGAAAAAAATCATTATATATCAGGAATATATCTGGCAAAATCATATATAAATTTTTCTTTGAATAATAATAATATATATGCATGTCTGTATACATGTCAGTATATATATATATATATATATATATATATATATATATATATATATATATATATATATATATATATATATATATATATATATATATATATATATATATATATATATGTATACTACCTATGATATGATAATTGTTTTGGTTATTCCAAAGAGGAGCATAAGCCTATAGTGGCCGGGCCCGTACCAGTATATCTCTGCTACCCGTGTACATTGTTTCTACATTATCTCATGACATCTGAAGTATTATTGAGGCGATATTCACATTTAACCTACCAAATGAAAGCTGAAATATTATAGAGTTTGATAGAATCGCTTTTCGTTCCCCGAAAATGATCTAAACGGGTATCATAAACGTATTACGTTAATACACTCAGTCACACAATGATAACGAATACGTTGCCAAGGGTTGGTTTGGCCGCATGCATTGCGTAACCAAGTAGATAAGGTGCGACACCGGCCTGTGGAAAAAGGCCTATTACTGTGCATCCAAACAAGTGGAGTATTGTGTATTTTACAATTCGAGTGCGGTTCTGGATTTATCTCATCCCTTTCACTGGCATCAAATAACATAACAATATCAGAATAATTCATTGCAAACTTAGTTGGTCTATAGCATATGACATCATCACACATTCACTCTGCTATGGCCATGGCTTAATATTCTCACTTTCCGGGGGTGATCGTTGAGTATATTTTTTCTACCGTTATTCCTATGACTAAACTTGTACCAGGCGTAAGATGAGCTATCATCTCATATTCACTCCACCACAGCCATGGCGTAGTATTCTCACTTTACGGGGGTGATCGTTGAGTATTTCTTTCTGACGTTATTCCTATGACTAAACTTGTACCAGGGGAGTGTTGAGTGTTTTTTTCTAACGTTATTACTATGACTAAACTTGCACCAGGGGGTTGAGGTAAAGGCTGTAGGACGCACCTTGCGCGGCGTTTCCCGGGAGAAGTAGGAGTAGGCGGAGAACTTGAGGTGACAGCTGTCGCCGTTCTTGTGGTTGATCACGTCCATCTCGCCGTGGTTGTCCACCCACAGTTTGCCGACGATGATGTTGTGCACGGTGGTCGTCACCTTCCGCCACGTGTAGTAGTTGCCCGTCTTGGGGAACACCATGTGAGCGATGCCTGACAAGCGACCAACACAGAATTATCAAACAGGCATCACATGTATCACGTATACACAATATAAGGTACGGCTGATTTACGTAATCTATGCCAAGAAAAATGCAATATTTGAGATTTGTTGGTCGTATTTTACAGTTGACATTGCTATCTCTATTATTATTGTTGTTGTTATTGTTATTATCATTATTTTTCGTCATGGAATTTCATATGTTTTTTATTATATGGCGTGAGTTGTCTTTGCAGAATTATATCACATCACGAAGCACAGCTGAGTGATATCTGTAGCAGAAGACAATGAAAGCCATGTAAACAATAATATGAAATTGAGTGACGTTTAGATTTTATCCAACCCCATCACATATTTGACGTCATATGTCATGGGTGGCATTTCAATATTTTATGGCATAGCCATGGCATACAGTCACACCATGTTAAGTATGCAGATTTATATGAGGGGTAGGATAATAACCGTGGCATACAGTCACACCATATTAAGTATGCAGATTTGTATGAGGGGTAGGATAAAATACCATCTGTGATGCAAAATATGCTCAACTCAATAGAAAAAAGTTCTTTTACTATATATGATTAATATTTTCTTTATCGCTTGTGATAAGAAGTGTTTTAGTCCGGTATTCTAAGCTTTATATGGTTGAAGGTTGAAACCTACGAGGACAAACACTTAACCCAGCCGGTGCTGGCTTTACAAACATATATGGTAACAGGAAGCCTACCTAGAGGTATGATTTGCAGGTACTTTCCGCGGAATTTGCTGGACATTGTGAATTCTTGCCACGTTTTCCAGCCCCGACCCTCGCAGTGCATGGCCACCATGGGCGGATGGTGGCTCACCTGATAATGACACAAATAACCATCACACGTCGAATATTTACTAAAGAAGAAACCAACAAGTTTGGGTCTGAGTCGTCGCTCTCCACGGGTTTGATGCGGAGTGATATGAACGAGGGGACAGCCGAATAAATATCACATAGCAATGAAACGAATTGGAGAAATACTTCTTTGACCAAAACATGTTGCTCTCTGTAATGATCTCACTCCTGTACACATTAGAATAATGGACAATGCACATGATATAGACCATGGATAACGGACTGCAGTACTCATAGGGGCATGGAGAACAAGTTCCCAATGTTAAGCCTATGGCACAAAAATACAAGGGGTGAGATAACTAGATAAGTCCTCACATTGTATACAGCGTATTCATATGGTACATTTCCTTAACTGTAATTATCTCTCTATATTTTTTTTAACTTGGCTAGGTCGAGTTTTCGCAATCAATGTACTTTTTTTCCCTTTGGTAATCGGGACTTTTTGTGAAAGCAAGATTAATCTTTCTTTTTTTCCCCTTTAAACTGTCACCCATTTCGCGGTTGCTGCTACTTCGTGCCGATGTGAGATCTAGCCACGTCAAAATTATGAAACCAAAATTAAGAAGAAATGGCAATAATACCCCTATGGCAAGCCGGAAAAAAAAATTGTGGAAGCAAAAAACGACGACAAAAAGAATTTTTTAAAATTTCTTTCCGCACAATATCCTGCGTACCTGTTCGGCGAGAGACTTCCAGCCGAAGTCGTCTCTGCGGTCACACTCGAAGGTCTCTCCGAGGAGCGGGTTGAAGGGCTTGCCGGTGCGCGTGGTGGTGTTGGCGTACGAGGAGATGGTGAAGGCGGCGATGTAGGCGAGCTGCTCGCACGAGTCTTCACACTTAGCCGCCTTGTCCAGGCAGCTCGAGTACTCGTACTCCTCTGTTAGCCGCTGCAGCATCGACAGCGGTTCGCTAAAGTTCACCTAAAACACAACAACGCACCCAGATCAGTGGGGTTTTTGTTTTGTTTTGTTTATTTAATGTCCCAAGGGAATTTCAGGATATATAGGGACTAACTCATGGTTCAGCTTTTCTTGATGGATTTAGACAAGGGTGATGATCGAATCTTTAAGATGAATCTAGGTAGAAATCTCACTCCTACACATTTACCGAGGTTGGAGACCTTTTGGTTCCCATACCACATGGCATAGACATGGTATAAGAAGGATTGGCCTTTGATATAGCAGTAAATCTACCACTTTCGGGGATAAAGGAGAAGCCATATCAGTTGGGGTCTGAGTTGGTTGTTGTTGGCTGTTTGGGTAGTTTAACATCCAATATGTTCTATTAGACTTATTTGGGTTTGAAGGTGATCGAACCGATGAGATGAATTAAGGTAGAAATCTCACCCCTACACATTTACCGAGGTGAGAGTTATTTTACTTCTCACACCAGATAAACATGGAATGAGACGAATGGCCTTTGATATAGCAGTAAATCTACAACTGCGGGGGCGGGGGAAGAAAAAGAGTGGCAGCAGTGGGAGAGAGTGAGAAAATATGGAAAACATAATGTTGGTCATAGAATTGGCCAGTAAAGTCTAGATAAAATAAAAGCTGGAAAATGTCCAGCAACTCAACCTCAACGCTTTATCTGTGATCTAAAATGTAGTAAATCATAAGAACAAGAGATAACCAGGGCGGTGTTTCATAGACAAGGTGTTGTCTAGACCAGGGACCTGGGAGCTGTTTCAAAACCATAGACTTAACCCACGTTTTGAAACAGCTCCCTGTTTCACTAGTTTCATGACATGTCTGTGACACCATACAGACAATGGGGCTGTCTAGTTTCGTGACAACACAAGTAGCTGCCCTTAGGTAAAGACAGACCCCAAACATAAAAATTAGACAAATCTACACTTCATGGACCTGTTTCACTAGTTTCGTGACAAAAGTGTTAGACAGATGTGAAAAGTGAAACCAACAGTGCAAACAAGAACGGGACAAAACGGAGTCTAATGTCTAGTTCTTATGAAACCGGACACACCATCTAGACGCCATCTAGACATGTCACGAAACTAGTAAAACAGTACCCTGACGGTCTAAGACCCATTTGGATATAGCTGTGCCACACATAATTCAACTATGCAACGGAAAACGGTCGCTATTAACGATCGTCACTATAATATACCTCCCAGATACTCTGTGACCATGAGAGGGACAGGGCGACTTACGGGCATGGGTATTTTGGTGAGCTCCTTGCCGATGCAGTTCTTCATGATGCTCCACAGGTTGAGGCTGTAGTTGGGTTTCTCGGGGATGTTGGAGCGCCGCTTCCGCTTGGGAATGACGGGCACGATGGCGTTGGTCTTCATGCTGTCCTCGCTGCCCGTGCGCTTGTGTTTCTCCCGCTGAAGAAAACACGAGGAGCCCTCAGTTTATAGAGTATCATAATATACCAATTTATCCTACCCCTAATAAAAAACGCCATAGGCTTAACATGGGATTTGTTTATGTCACAGGTAGTGACATAAAGTGTTGTTTATGTCACTACTTTCTGATACTGAAAAAATATGGAAACGGGGTAGGATAAAATCTAGACGCCACTCGTTTGAGTTTGAGCTTATTCATGCCACTTATTTTGTTAGCTCCGTAATGTCACTCGTCTTCGATTCGTGAAATTATGGAGCCAACAAAATGCGGGCATAAATAAACTCAGACTCAAACTCGTGACATCTCTTGATAATATCTTAAATATATAATATATATTTAAGAGAATGAGAACTATCACACCTGACGAAGGCCATCCACACGCCGAAATATTGTGTCATATAAAGTTACCACATGTACAATCTAAAAGTTCAAATAAAATTAAAAGAAAAATAGAAATCCAAGAAAATAATACTGATGTTTGTTGGTTTTGTGAATAATCTTCTAAAGAATATTTAAGAGAAGTCTGGCTAAGCAGATAGCATGGAAACCGAGGAGGATTTACCTTTCACTGTTTTGTGTTAGACGTTGCCTTGAGGGCATATTCAATCTCTTATAATTCAGGGTTGCCAGTTAGGATCAGAAAAAAACCCATTGAAATATGTTTTATAGCAATACAGGGTTTACAAATTACATACACAGTCTGGAATCAAGGGAAAGCATACGTTTTTACATGGGTCATTCGGGAGGTTCAGTGGGGGATCATGGGCTGTGGTTGAATTGGGTAATTTAGCAGTTGGTTTATAACTATTACACGAGGAATTTCTTTCTATTCTGAAAATGAATTTTTTTTTTTGTCGGCTGGGATTAGAAGTGTATTTCGCCTCGTATCTTAAATCATGAAAATGAAAACATGACTTTCTTGGCACTATCTACGACCTCCCCGCCCTCCCCACCCCGCCCACATCTCAGTAAACCCGTGCCCATCTCTCTGCGCGGTGTGACTCACGTTCTTTTTCTTCCGCGTGCTGATGACGTTGGCCTCGGCCTTGTCGTCCGACTCGGTGTCGGAGCTGTCCCAGTTCTCGGCGGTGGGGCTGGAGAGCTGCGCGCTGATACTGTCGTTACTCACCCCGCTGCCCGTCCGTCTGCACGCGCAAAACACAGGTGACAAACCGTTAGTTTCTTGGTTTGCTTATTTAGTTTAACATCATTTGTTTGGGTAGTTTAACGTCCAATATGTTCTATTAGACTTGCTTTGGGTTTGATGGTGATTGAATTCTTGAGACGAATTTAGGTAGAAATATCACCCTTAAACATTTACCGAGGTGAGAGTTCTTTTACTTCCCACACCACATAGACATAGGAGGACTGTCCCTTGATATTGCAGTAAATCTATCAATGCTGGGGGTGAAGGAGAAGAGTGGCTGCATTGGGACTTGAATCCACAAATTCCGACAATCTTGGGATTACAAGTCCAGTGCTTTAACCCCTGAGCTAACTCTCCACCCCATCTGCACGCACAAAACACAGGTGACCAGCCGTTAGTTTGTTTATTTAGTTTAACGTCCAATACATGTATGTTCTATTAGACCTACTTTAGGTTTGACTGAATCTATGAGATGAATTCAGATAGAAATCTCACCCCTACATATTTACTGAAATGAGGGTTCTTTTAGTGGCTTGTGGCCCTTTTCAGGCTATTTGAATCTTTAAAAACGTATTTGTGGCCCTTTTCCAGCTACTCCTTATTAGGAAGTATGAAGACTCACTTGTGGCCCTTTTCGAACTATTACTTATTAGAAGTATGAAGACTCACTTGTGGCCCTTTTCGAAATATTACTTATTAGAAGTATGAAGACTCACTTGTGGCCCTTTTCGAACTACTACTTATTAGAAGTATGAAGACTCACTTGTGGCCCTTTTCGAACTATTACTTATTAGAAGTATGAAGACTCACTTGTGGCCCTTTTCGAACTATTACTTATTAGAAGTATGAAGACTCACTTGTGGCCCTTCTCGGGCGGGAGACAGACTTTGAATTCTTCTGTCGTCACGTGTTCGTCTACAGCATCAAAGAAGTCGTCGTCCTCATCGTCTTCATCATCAGACATTGGACTACCTGTAACGACAAAACAATGAGATCATGAGTCACGTAGAATGAACGAGTCACGAGAAAACAGTGAGATCATGAGTCACATAGAACGGACGAGTCACAACAAAACAGTGAGATCAAGAGTCACGTAGGACGGACGAGTAACGAAAAAACAGTGAGATCATGAGTCACGTAGGACGGACGAGTAACGAAAAAACAGTGAGATCATGAGTCACGTAGGACGGACGAGTCACAACAAAACAGTGAGATCATGAGTCATGTAGGACAGACGAGTCACAACAAAACAGTGAGGTCATGAAACACGTAGAACTGACGAGTAACGACAAAACAGTGAGATTATGAGTCACGTAGGACGGGCGAGTAACGACAAAACAGTGAGATCATGAGTCAAGTAGGACGGACGAGTAACGACAAAACCGTGAGATCACGAGTCACCCAGTACGGACGAGTCAATCTCCTTCATAGCAACACACAGATATAGGGCACATAACTATTGTGTTATGGAGGCAGCCATCTTGCTCCACAACACCAAACAAAACACTAGGTAGCAGGTCCAGTTATCAATGGATTTTATCAAAAATAGGATAATGCTAGAACTAGCAATCACTCTGTGCCCTAAAGAGCGTTAACGGGCTACATTGGTTCTAATGTAAATTAGTATTCATAGAAGGGAGATGTTTTTAGAGAACGTGGCTATGGACACTTCCGTTAACAACAGTGGACAAAAAATAAAAAAAATGGGAGGGAGTTGTTGGTATGGACTCAGCTGATCCCCTTTGCTGCATAGTTATATGCAGTTTAGTAATGACTGATGGCTTTAGCAGGATCAAAGAGGAAAACACGGGTAGCGACAAGTTGCATTTATGAATACACAATATTGACTGGTTTCAGATATATGCTCCGAGGAGATGGCGCGCAGTGATATCCGAGCGTATACGAGGATATTGCGTAGAGATAACTCCGAGAAGCCAACTTCCATTCAAAGCCAATCTACTGATTTTCGATCACTATTACGTTCCTACATGTATTTAATAATAATCTTTGTGACTCTGGGGGCTAAATTCTAACCTAATTCCCAAATCTTAGTGTCAGGCAATGGTCAACATAAACCAACGAAATCTTTTAGAAAATCCTTGTCCGAACAGGGGTAATGAGACGAGCCTGTCCCCTCCTGCTGACTATGACAGGGTACGACAGGGCATGTAAACGTGGCGGCCAGGTCTGGCACAGCACCACCCATGTGTGCACATACTGCAGAGTGGTCCGCAGATTCAGACGTATGGATTATGGACTAATACCGCGAGGATTGAACGCAGACGGTGACCTAGTTACCGGCCAATTTCTGTGACCTGCGAGACTTAAAGAGCTTTAGTAGCACACAATTCAATCCTCTGGTTTTCTGCTAATAATTCCTCGTCCTCCTTCGAGGTGAAGAGTGAATCATAAGTGAGTTGTAATACCTGGTAAATACTGAGGAATTAAGGACTGATTGTTAACCAGTTATTCCTTTACTAGTTTCTAGGTCAGAGAGAATAAATGGAAGGCAATCAGGGCGGCCGTATATATATATGTGTCTCTTTTTCTTTTTTAGTATTTGTGTGTCACGAGGGTATTTTGACAAGACGTTTGTACAGACGGGTTTAATATTAGCCACTGTAACCAGCCCTGTCCTCATTGGAGATGAGGGGGTGGATATTTTACCCAGTTTAACATATGTAACGGCTGGTGAGGCTTGACTTTGAGATACAGTCATTGTACAAACATGAAACACCTTTGCGCAGGTGGATGACTCACTTCTTTATAATGTCTCTGTTCTCTTCTCCACATTTCTCTTTAACAATTAACATTATCTTATTAGTAATAAGACTTTATCTTACAGGAGAGAGAAACGGAAACTTATCTATTATTATACATACCCCCCCCCCCTTCCAACTCGGAGCCGGCCATTACGTTGCAAGACCACATAGAACGGAACTGGATGTTTAGACTGAAAACCCAGATTCCTTACGGCCTAAAGCTAATAGACAATAGCAGCCCCTCCTGTTATTTTACTGAGGGTTTTCATCAAGAAATGCACTATGTGACCTCCAACACAGTGCGGCAGTAGAGAGTGGTAAGAGGATGTGAATCCGTTCCCACGGATGGGGCCCTTGTTGGTACTCAGATAACAATGTTACTTGGAGTCTCCATAGCAATATGGTTCATAATTGACAGGAAACACTGGCTTGCTAAAAGAGGTGTTAATGCCACGTCCTATTAAGTTGTATTAAACAATGGGACAGAGCAACGCAACAAACTACCTCGATCCCGTACAGTAAAACACTTTTTTGGTTGTTGTTAATTTCCTTCCAGACTGACAACCATAACACTAACAAGTTGATGCAAGAACAATTTGAGCATAATATCTATGTTACTCTAATCTCACTCTCCTGGCACTCAGGAAATGACACAGTAACTGTGTCCTTGACACTGTCACTAGGAGAGTTGTCAGAAACCTGGTTGCTGACAACAACTCACCTACAATACCAGAATCCTTGGATTCTGGGACCACTGGCAAATAATCATATAAATTTTCACATGTGCTTTGCACAAACATATGCCTAATAATTCCCCAAAGGATAGAAATACTGTTTGTGCATGGATTTGTCCCTCTGCCTTCACTGCCATATAAGCAATTTAGTAGACCCAGGAGCCAGTGTATTGAGTAACCGACAGTGGATACTGTCATTGAGTGACAGTAGAGCCTATGACTGTTAGCATGCAATAGTGTTCTGATTGATGTAACGGTCCTTAAACCACACTGTCATTCACAGTGGTAGCATAGTACCATACAGTCAGATCTTCACTAGCTCCGTCCGAAAATAAATTAAAAAAAATAAAATAAATATTTTTTTGTATATTCGTGGGTCAACATTAGTGTCCTGGCCTGACCTGCTTGGTGGCAATATAGCAAATGGATACGTCAATATCATCCTTACTAGAGGTGGATCAAAGAAGGATTAGTAGGATTGCCAAATCATAATACTCTTACTCTTTTACGCATAAGTAATCGCAGTTTAAAAATTGTGGTTACCGAGAAGGCATTACTAACATACAGCCAGTGAACCATAAGAAATAAATCAGTAGTTCACAGAAAAGAAAACATAGTTAAGTTTTCTGTAAGACTTGGTAATTTGACCAATATGATCCTGAGTGTGCTAAGAGAAAGTCACGTGAACCTTCAAGATATACATCTCATTCCAATATAAATCTAACCTGAATTGATATAACAAAAAAATCGTATGTCATCAAGTAAATTTGTGAAAAATGTGAGTAAATAATGAGGTTTTACTTGTATTGGACATATTTGTCGTCCTGTTTCCTGTATGATACATCACACTTCTCATGTATGTGTTACAACTAATGCCGTGACATCTTCACTGTACACGTCCTATTCAAGTAGAGCTGTGAAATTAGCATGCCGTCTACGTCACACACACATATGTAGCAATATGCCAGGTGAATGTTTCCCTCGTCTCCCTTCAGTTATAGGGTTCCTGTCTCAAGCTAGGTTTAGTAGACACTGATGCAGCTGTGAGTGAATGAATGTCTAAACTTAATCAATATCATTTATTGTCATGATCTTTGACTGACGGGATCTGATAGATAAGGTGGGATGTCTAATTATGGACAGGATCCAAGAGCTGGTCGCAAAATACAAAACAGCGCTAAACCAACAAAGATCTTTTGAAAAATAGGATCAAATGAGAAGGTGGCCATAAAAGAATCTTTCTTTACATAATTTGATTAAGAAGGATAATGGTTTCGGTCGCAGGTTATAGAAGGGTGTGCTGAGGTCAGGAACTGGTGACGTTTGCACTCCCTATGTCAATTCGTGTAGGAGTAAATGCTTGGGGCTTTAGAAATCGATCATGACATCACCGCAGGAATGTCCAATGTACAACAACCCTGTTATCAACGCAAGTTTTCCTTCCAACGTTTATAGGTTGGATCAAAATCAAAACGTTGTAGTTAAAAGATATTAGAGTATTTGAGACGTGGCAATAGACACCTCTGGATGAACCCGAAAAAAATAATTAAAAAAATTAAAAAAGATATTATGGAATTATTTGATCGAAAAAAAAGAGAAAAAGATATTAGATATTGAATACCCTATGTATGGATTAACTCAGATATTCTCGCTTATTGTTGATGTTGAAAGGATATATGTTGGTCGAAAACAAATGCCAGTAAGTCTGGCACCGGGTCGTGTCTCTGTGTATAACATCGTTTTAATAAAAATGTAAAAATTGACCTGACAAGCTCAGAGTTCAAGAGAGTCCAAAGTATTTGTGGACTGTCTCCAAGATCACACCAGCCTCATCCGCTGTTTGGAGGCAGGATAAATAATGAAATAATAAAAATTAAATATATTTATTTCTATTGATAAAGAGTATGAGTGGATTGGATTGAAATGTAGCATATTCTGATTATCATTCCATGTTCGCAACAGGAATGCACATCCCAGCCTTGGCGGTGGAGGTAAAACTTGGCTCGTGTAGCGGACACGTTGGAGGGTTGGCATTAAGTTTGGGTTCCACTATCTGTGGGTCTGTGGACTCCGAGATAAGAACATGCCAGAATGATCACTCTGACCTGCCCGAGCTAGGAGAATGCTCGCCTCTATCATTTAATCTGTTATTGGGGTCACTGAATGATGATAAATGAAATCACCTGATTTGTATCAAAGTCGTGTGATATTGTATCTGTAACACGAAAACTCAAATAAGAACACGTCTCCCCTTTATCACCAATATTTAATTCATTAACTACAAACCTTCTCCTTTTTTCTTATTTTTCTTTTTTTTTAAAGTCATGTTCAAGAGAAAATCGGTCAACTAATTTTAGTCATGTTCAAGAAAAATTGAACAAATTATTTTTATTAAATCTACACATGGAATTATCTTATTTTGTGAAGTAAAAATTTGGAAAATTTCCAAGAAAAAGGATCCTTTATGAATACGTTTCTTTCTAAACTACAAATCCACAGAAAACCATACCCCACCTTTATTATCCCGTTGGTATATTATTTTCCGCTGGGTCCCAACAGGCTCCTTGCTAGTAATCACTGCTGTATTCATAGTGTCGGGTACCAGCTCCCTGCCGCTGGTCTACCCATCAAGTACACAAAAGAGCGAGCGATGACAGGGAGAGAGAAGTAAAAGTAGTGAGGTCGGCAAGTGCGCTGGCGGTGCGGGCCTCACATGGTGAGTTGCCCTTCTGGTCTACTATTGATGGCTTGGCCACCTCGAGGTGTGTAATCCACGGTGCACGACTCGCGACTGACCGACGGTCAAGGACCCGCCACCTTCTGCCCGTGAGAGGGGATCGCCCGGTGGACGTTGACCCCCACACACTGGTGCACGTTCATACACCGCACCATTCGAGTGCTGGTTCCACCAACACGATGCATTTGCCGTGTTATATTTTGGTATTTATCCTACCCCGCATATAAATCTCCATAGACTTAACATGGTGGGCCTGTATGCCACGGTGTTTATCCTACCCCGCATATAAATCTCCATAGACTTAACATGATGGGCCTGTATGCCACGGTTATGCCATAAAACATTTATATGCCACTGGTGACATATGAAGTTAAAAGCATATGACAGGGTAGGATAAAATCTGAACATCACGCAATTTTATATAATTGTTTACGTGCCATTCATTGTCTTCTGCTACAGATATCACTCATGTCCGCTTCGTGATATCATTCCGCGAAGACAACTCAGGCCATATAAACAATCATATGAAATTCTGTGATGTTTCATGATATTATCTTAGCCGGGAATAAACGTTCAGAGGCTTAACATAAGGAACTCGTTCTTAACAGTCTTGCGAGTACGGTAACTCATTCTCAATGGGTGATAAACAGATAGATATTTCCAGGCTAAGATAAAATCAGAAACACTTTCGTGCCATATCGTTTGGAGTGCTTCAGAATGTTCACTCGGCTATCGCCTCGTTCACATTACTGCACACTCCAAACTCGATGGCGAACGAGGACACAGACCAAACACTCATCAGTTTCTTTCTTAGTCTTGTTATATCTTTTACTATATACCCATGCCGTATATACTGTAAATACACACCGTTTCGGCATATGACGTAAAAATACTGTACGGACCGCTGGTCCGTACACTAAAATACGGACCACCTTGCCATACACGTTTATTAACATATCGGTTGTTAAAAATTAAATTAATGATTTAAAAAACAAAATTTGGGTATAAAGTATATATATAACGTCC
Organism: Alentia gelatinosa; assembly: GCA_950022655.1. Classification (NCBI taxonomy): domain Eukaryota; kingdom Metazoa; phylum Annelida; class Polychaeta; order Phyllodocida; family Polynoidae; genus Alentia; species Alentia gelatinosa. The sequence goes on from OX465587.1 coordinate 36,395,754, forward strand.
AACCATGCTTGTACAAGTTACAGAACTCGATGATAATTTATGGTTTGTACGGAACTCGGCATAAATGCCTCGATCCGTATTTATATAGAACGTCCTGACCATGCTGTACAAGTCACAGAACGAGATGCTAATTTACCGTTCATACGGACCGAGGCATTTATGCCGAGTTCCGTACAAACGGTAAATTAGCATCGAGTTCTGTGACTTGTACAAGCATGGTTGGACGTTATATATTTACTATATACCCGAAATTAAAAAAAAAATCAATTTCATTTTTCTTAACAACCAAAATTTTAATAAATGTGTATGGCTAGGTGGTCCGTATTTTAGTGTACGGACCGGCGGTCCGTACAGTATTTTTACGTCATATGCCAAAACGGTGCGTATTTACAGTATATACGGCATGGGTATATAGTAAAAACCGTAAATTGTCATCTCGTTCTGTGACTTGTACAGCATGGTCAGGACGTTCTATATAAATACTGTCGTGATATGTCTTACCTCTTTTGTCTCGACATGTTGTGTGTACGTTTTTGCGATGTCGCGTGTATAGTTTGGTGCTCCACCACTGCGATGCTTCAAGATCTATTGTCGACATATCGCGGCATACCGCGGCATATCGTGACATAAATACGACGAAGGTGCTTAACCAGACCAATGCTTCGCAGCAAATATGCATGCAATTATTCAAAACCTAGCAAGATTTATCGAGACAACCAAATCCTAACAGATCTCGCTATATCTTGTGTGTTGGTGGAAGAGGCCCTTAACTCTCACACAACAGAGGGAGAGTCCTACTCACATATCTCAACCCTGGTATTTCCCCCCATAGATTTAACATTGGGAACTTGTACTCAAAGCCCATGGAGTATTTGAAAAAAATACTCACTGGGGGATTTTTTGGGGAATTGATTCGCATGTACATATATACAATGCGGTCTACCATCAAACCTTTAAGGCGAGAGAAAAACAAACTCTTATCTCATATTCACATACTCCTCGTTTTATACTCGATCCAAGCGAAAATGTCAACCCAGGATTAAACCAATCACTCATTGTTGAGATCAAAGTATACTAATGCTTAAATAATTCGGGGAATAGAGTACTGTATGTCTAATATAGTTCAATTTACCTCAATAGTCTCGCGCTAAAATAATCTAACGTAATAAATAGTGCTCTAATTACAAAGTGTTCTGTGGAAAATTACACGTAATAACAACAACAACAACAACAACAACAACAACAACAACAACAACAATACATATAACATCATGTGTGGGTATAGAAAAGATGATTATGAAAAAAAGAATGAGATATAATGACCACCTATCTAACAGGGACCATAATTGCACAATCTGTCTGCTCTCAACAAAAGACCAATATATAAATCAAGTAAAGATAAGTACATAAGGAACCGGCAGTATGCAGTCCACTAGATTCAGAACTTCTCATTGAGATAAAATCTGAACCACACTCAACATACACGTAGCCACTGAAGATATGCCATTCATTGTGGTTTGCTATGTAATCTCAGTCGGCTTTGCCTACGCACCCAAAATTACTACACGATTCAAACACGATGGGATAAAAGCTTTGACCCTAAACGTTCCTAGGGTTCCTCTATGATATTAACTGAATGTAGAGTGAGTAACGACGTGGCTCTGAGAGATATGGAGATGGGTTGGATGGATAAGCCTGCAGTCACTGACTGGTGGGTGGATATCTAACGTTGTCAGACCCCTCTCCACCCCCACCTCCCCTCTTATCTCACCACACTAAGCCTGCAGATAAGCGCCTCATGATGCCCCCTCCCGTCACCCACCACCACCTTCTGGTATCTGAGGGCGCTAGATCTAGATTACTAATAAATGAGCAAAGAATTCAATGTGATATAGAGGAAACCCATGAAAGTTTAGGGTATGAGCTCGTATCCCATCGAGTTTGAATCACGTAGTAATTCACAAGGCGAAGCCGCGTGTATTGCTATATGATTCAAATGAGATGGGATCGAGCTCTGACCCTAAACTTGAATGGGTTTCTGAATTTATCTCACCCTTAATATTGACTAATGGGCTAACATTTGTGACATCATCCCTAATTGGATATATTTCCTAAATATCTAATGGGTGTTAGATACGAGTTTCCAATGTTAAGTCTATGGAGAAAAAATATCTGGGGTGAGATAATACATGGAAACTTTGAATACACAAAGCTGTGTAGAGCACAATCTGGCTCGATGTATTTTAATTGCGAATAGGATTATTTGCAGAGATGGCATTCCAAAATTCCAGTGAGCACACTTTAATACATCAGGGACAGCTGGGACCACTACGGGAATGATACATGTGCCTAAATATATGGCTCATATATGCACCATAAACAAGGGAGGCTCTTGATCCTGTGAAACTCATCATCCGATCTTCTAGATACCTTAAAGAACACAGGGATGTGTGTTCCTTTTTAGGAACATAGCCTTGTTTTTTCACCGACAACTGCATGTCAAGTTACAAGCTTAAAAAGAGTAGTTGTCACAGAAGCTAATAAAAAGGTTGTTATGCGACACAATTTCGAGGTATGATGAGTGTAGCATGTGAAGGGCCAGGTCTCTACTGCCTGGTCTCTACGTTGTAGTACCATATAAATACATCTTTACTGTGAGTTTGTTTTTATATACGATACTGGAGCTGCTGGGAGGAGGGAGTCTAGTGCACCCCAGCACTCTAATATGAATAAAATCCTTTAAAAAAAAGATAGAAGAGAATACCTCAATACCGAGTACATGTTTTTTAAAAGTTTTTTTTTACCCTGGAGTAATCAGTAAGTAGTAAGCCAATCAGTAAGCCAATCAAATCGGGACTAATCTCGCTATGTCTTGTGTGTTGGTAGAATCAGCACTACTTAAGGTGTGTCCAGTGATGTGGGACACTGGTATACATGCAAGGAACGTCGTATTCAGCTATTGCAACGCTGTGACAACTAGAATTAACGGGGGATATTATATGGAGACTCGGTTAGTGTATATAAATATACATGTACATGTATATATAAATACATATACTTATTACGTATACTGAACTCCATGTACCTACCCAAGTCTGTGCGTAGCGTACAAAGATCCATGAGGGTGTGATACGAGAACTCTAGGTGGCCGGACACTCGTCCGCTGAACTAGGACTAAAAATAACCTCACTGGGCATTGCGACCACCGGTAAATATAACCATTCCTCTACAGAATATCTTAGCAACAATAAAACCACGTATTTGGTTCCTTATATTTGTTTGGGAGGTGGTGATAGAAGTTGCGGGGGAGAGAGCATAATGTATTGATAATAGCTAAGAGCTACACTACAGAGTATCGGAGGACAACAACACGTTGTCAGAATGGTTTATACGCTATACAATTACCTGAAGGTAACTGTGGCAGGGAACATCCGGATTTATCAAACACGAGAATGTTGGTGTGGGTCAAAGATCCCATTCAGTGCGGTGAATAGATAAACAGTTCATGTTATGTTCGCGTACAATACTGTCTGCACTAACACCTATTCATATCATTCCCTCCTAGAAAAATCAGCCCTCACATATATATATGTAATATAAAATGCATTCGTAAATTCACGAAACGTAGCTTAAATATCAACCCTAATTTATATTTGATGTGAATATTACATATTTATTTGTTTTACTTACAGAATTTCTGTCAGTACCTGTCTCATTTGTCACTGGTTGAGTACAATTCCTTTTGGACATAACCAACCTCACCAAACCAATTTACCTACTATTCTGGTAAACAAGAGAACAGGAAATAGTTTCTCTATGCACCCCAGTGCATGCAGTGTTTACTTGTTTATTTGGGTAGTTAACGTCCTATATATTCTATTAGACTTACTTTGGGTTTGACAGAATCTATGAGACGAATGTAGGTAGAAATCTATCCCTTACACATTTAACGAGGTGAGAGGTCTTTTACTTCCCACACCACATAGACATGGTATGAGAAGGTTTGGCCTTTATTATAGCAGTAAATCTACTACTGCTGGTGGTGAAAGAGAAAAATGGCTGTACACTACACCACAAAGATATAGTATGAGAAGGATTGGCCTTCGTTATAGCAGTTAATCTACCACTGCTGGTGGTGAAGGAGAAAAGTGGCTGCAGTGGGACTTAAAACAACAAGGTTAACAACAGGGTGTATATATGTTTGGCGCAATCCGGCCTGACCTTACTAGATGCATAGTAATCAAACAGTGGCCACACAAATCGCTCATGGTAGTGACATCAAGCCGGAGACACACCAAGCAAGTCAAGGCGGCGATCTCTGGAATCGCCAATACAAAATAGCATATATCTGAGATATTTTTTCATAGTAATATCTCCCACCGATAATATAGCGTATCAGAAGCAATAATCAAGGGAAATATGAAATAATAGCTCACATACACGCCATTTTGTGTTGGCGATTCCAGAAATCGCTGCCCTTTTCGCTTGGTGTGTCTCCGGCTTCACGCCCAATGCACTTAAATCTAATCAACACACGATTCTAGACATGCGTTGATCGCCAAGGGAATTGTTCATTGGTGTGCAAGGTATCACATCACTTGATAGACGAATCTCAGTGCATTGAAGTGGGAGCTACGCCTGAGTCAAGACTAAAGAGACTGAGGCCAGTCTAATAGCAAGTCAACTTGGAAAATAATCATAAATGAACCAATATCAACTAATGAACTTATGACTATTTAGTACACGTTTTACATGTAGGAATTCTAGTCAAACAAGAAAGAGACACTAGAATAAAGACACAGAATCTATCGTTATAGCATCAAATAAACCAGCACTGGAGCGTGATACATTCGTAGGGCGTTTCCTGCACAAAAGGCTAATTAGTATAAAGGAGAAAGGAATGAAAGAAGTCAGTGTTCCCTCTAAATATTTGTCTAGTTTGTGGCACAAATAGAAATTAGTAAGGTGAGAGTACCACAAAAATATAAATTAGGTTAGAGATTGTTTGTTTGGATAGTTTAACGTCCAATTTATTCAATTAGGTTAGAGAGCCTGTCAACCATGTCTAATGCTAAATGTTTCTTACGAAGTATATGATACATCTACGAAGTATGAAAGCAAATGTTCTAGTTACACTCTGTCACCTAAACACAAGGAGGTCGAGAGGTTATAGTTGATGAGGAGTGAACAAACCATTAGAGTAAACAACACTATGTTTACCTAAAAACTATTGTCACTATAATTTTATACTCTAGAGTGATAGGATGTATACGTCGAACTTCACATTTTTTCTAATCATTATTTGGTGAAACAAATCGAGGATAAAAATAAATCTAACCCAACCACGGTAATGGGAAAAATTCCAACCAAACATGTTGAGGTTAATTCCAACGGTGTATAAATTACAAAACCGAATAAAATGAGTCTCTGTACTTTGGGTAAATGTATGGTAGTCTATTGTTTGTTCTAATAACACGTAGCTTATATAGACCCATATATGGTCAGACAAACAGCTTTGACCAATAACTGTGCTCTGCATGTTGAGTAGACTGGCTCCGGTCCCTGCATCCTATGGCTATCCTCCTTGCTGGGATACAGGGACTGGTACAATCGGTAATGGTGTTGGATTTCTGGTGCTGTTTAGCTCCCGCATTTCCAACACTCTCCATACAAATATCCAAGCAACTAATCAGGAAATCTGCTGGGAGATTGATACCCTCTCACTTTGATCTCAATGGTGTCAAAGTCAGGAGCAGGCGAAATTTAATTGCTATGACAACACAGGCGGCCAGGGAACTGGACGAGGGGAGGGGTAGGAGGAAGTATAGGGTTACAGGGAACGGCTTGGGGTCATATACATGAGATTCTGTTCATAGTGGACAAGTCTTTGATTCATGGGCCAGTCAGAGAAGGATACATTCTATAATGAACTTTGTTCCGATTGTGATCAATCATTTAATGAATGTTCATAATCAAAGACTTGAGCAAGTCTATGTGTTGTGTGAAGGCCCCCTTCTGAGGGACAGAGTATCGGCTGGGACCGGCAACGAGCTACGACCTCCAAGCGGAGACTCTGACGTCTGGGCTGCCGAGTGCATCTGTACCCGCGAGCAGCAGGTCCCAAGCCTGTCTCCCTGCTTACAATGTGATCTATTTACGACTCGCCAGCTACCAGCTGACACGCCGACTACAATTCACAGCGTTGCCAACTGCCTATGGGCCTTTTAGCTAAAGGCGAACTGTCTTTCCTGTGTGGGTTGGGGAACCTGAACCAAATACCTTACATAAAATACTGAATCCAATTCCTAACATAAAATACTAAAATCTTCACCCTTTCCTCCTAACATAAAATACTACACAGTCAACAACAAATTGTATATAGGTTGTGCAAAGTTATACACTGCTTGACATATCTCAGTAATCCTTCGCATTGTATTGTAAACGTCTGGAAGCACGTTGAGACCAGTTCTTTTCCAACTGAGTGCTGTCCAGAATAATAAGTGTCGCACGAGGAAAGACTCCACCCTCATAAAAGAAAGAAAAAATGATGTAATGGCATCTACAGGTGTCCAGGCACGCACTGATTATTGAATTAATACTGCGACATAATGCAGTTTATCTCAGGGGGATGTTCCATCGGGCTGGTTGCAAATCAGACGCCGGCAGACAACTGCCAAACATACTTAGAGCGTACAAACCCACAGGGTATTTCTAAGGCTGATGCTTCATGACGACCGTATGTGCCATGTTTGTAGGCATCCGACAAAAGCTAATTTATCAGGTTTTATGGGCCATAACCTGTGACATCGCGGTTTGGTCGCCGCCGATGAGCGTGTTCCCTCCTCCACTGCACCACTTGCTATAAACACCAGGCTGCGTGGTCGCCGTGAAGGCACCATGTGATGCTGTTTTCGATCATGCTGTCGGCCTAATGTCGGAGACACACCAAGCGAGAAACACAGCGATTTCCAGAATCGCCAACACAAAATGGCCTATAAATGAGCTATTATTTCATATTTCACCTGATTATTGCTCCCGAGGCGCTAAATTATCATTAGGAGATATTTCTATGAAATAATATCTCACATTCATGCCATTCTGTGTTGGCGATTGTAGAGATCGCCACCATGACTCGCTTGGTGTGTCTCCGGTATGAAGCCTGAGACACACCAAGCGAGAAAGGCAGCGATTTCTGGAATCGCCAACACGAAATAGCGTGTATGTGAGGTATTATTTCATATTTCCCTTGATTATTGCTTCTGATACACAAAATTATCGGTGGGAGATATTACTATGAAAAAATATCTCAAATATATGCTATTTTGTATTGGCGATTTCAGAGATAGCCGCCTTGACTCGCTTGGTGTGTTCCTGGCATGATGGAACACCCCCTTAAGCTAAGTTATGCATATTTCACCAGTCACAGCTTTGTTTTTCCACATGCAACACTGTATACAACTGCCCATAGTTCTGAGTAGCCAAAGACTGCATTCAGAGCAAACCACAACCTTATGCCGGGGACACACGAAGCGAGTCAAGGCAGCGATCTCTGGAATCGCCAACACAAAATGGCATGTATGTGAAGTATTATTTGATAGTCATATCTCCCACCGATAGTTTAGTGTCTCAGAAACAATAATCAGGTGAGATATGAAAAAATAGCTCATATATACGTTATTTTGCGTTGGCGATTAGGGAAATCGCTGCAATACTCGCTTGGTGTGTCTCCGGCTTTACCTAGTGTTAATAGCGCCTTGGGCCAATTCTACAGTCTATAGTTGACCTGAATTTCTTGGGCTAAAACCACCCTCGTAATCACGACAGGGAGATCAAAAGAGGATGAGAATTGACCGTCCACAGAGTTTGGTTTGTTTTGGTTGATTTAACGTCCGATAATCACAATTAATTGTTACCAGACTGCTGTGGTTAATACTTTTCTAAGTAGGCCCTAACTAAAGTGTAGGGTCTTTTGCCTGGAAGGACCAGGCTATGTAATGGTTTTTATAGCTTTTCAAAAATCTTGGGACTCCCTAAGGAATCCAAGAATTTCTTTCTTGCCAGTGTTGTGGAGCACACTGTGCATCGATGCTGCGTTTTCAGGAAATTTTCCCTGCTTTTCTTAGTTACCTCACAATGAAGAACGAGATGTTTTATACTCAAGGGAGTGTTGCATGGTTGGCACACAGGTGCTAAGTCACCTCTCAAGAGGTGCCCACGTGTCAGCCTGGTGTGACCAGTCCGCAGACGGGTCAGTTTCACCTGTTCCGATCTTGCCAGGGAAACCTGACAGTAAATGCCTGGGAGGAAAAGGTCATCTGTAATATCACTCAGTGTACCCATATATAGCAGGTTACAGCTGATTATATATCCATGGAGCTATTCATGGAGCTATCCATGGAGCATATACAAACATATAAATAGAATTTTATACGGCGATAATTTTATCAGTGGTTCTTTTATTGAGGAAAAACACCTGTTAATTAGACAAAGGCCGTAGAAGAACCGTTTTATTGCAAAGTGAAGTCATAACTGGTCAAATCCATACATAGAAATTTCATCGCTGACTTAAAAGATTAAACTATATCTAGATTGGACTCGAAAAAAGATAAATTCTATTCCTGGAGACTATCCCATATAAGATTCCCGTCCAAATATGCCCGAGAATCTAAATCTATATTGCGCCTTTCGTTGTTAAACTTGCGTCTATAATAAGAAACAAATTAGAAAGCATCCGTCAGCTTTGATAAAACACTGTTCACTGTCAAAAACACTCACATGTTGGTGACGCAGGAATAAGGAAGTGAAATCACTTAACACGGGCAGCAGTACGTGATTTATGGGAATGTTACCATGAAAGCGGCCTTAGAACAAAACCCCACACCACTTGCCATTAGAGACCAGTTCCCTGTCGCTCTTTTTGTTTTCAATCACGTTATCAATCTCCTTCACAAAATTAGAAGCTCAAATAGACCGGGCATTGTCTCATGCGGCTCTCTGCGACGGCCCGATATAAAATATTCAACTGGCTGGCAGGCAGCGTCTCGAGAGACGCGTCGCCATGGTAACGAGACGCCGCTGGTGACGTGGGTGCGCGTCTCGCGGGTTGGCCCGGTGCGGTGACGGATGAGGTGTGACATTCACAGTGGTGTCTCCCGTGAGTGAGCGAGTGGTTGGAGGCAATCGTTTATAGGGCAGGGCTGGCCACAGTTAAAGTTTGGCACTGTTATTGAAACAAGTCACTCGTGTCCAACACCAGGGCGGTTAGTGGTAAAACACATGTCGTATACACAAGTTTACCTCACCCTTGGTATTTTTCCCCATAGACTTAACATTGGGAACTCGTACTCAACGCCCATGGAGTATTGTAGAAAACAGTAGGCCAGCATTCAGCAACTTTATACTTTCAAAACAAACATGGTTTCACAAAGTATGTTTTCAGAAAAAATGCTACCATTATTGCACTGGAAATGGAGGAGGGATACAGCCATATGAATATATTATAAGTCGTTTTAAGTTTTGCCTCACATGCCTATTAGGCAACCACGTTTAGACTATACTTTCGAATATGACATTGGTACCGGCATGATACAGAACTACCTCCTCTATTAGAACTAGAAACGGGAAGACTTACACTGAGACTGTTCTTGCTGTAGTGTGCTCAGACTTTGAAACAGAAGAGTTTGTATACATACATTTTAATTTCGTGACTTCTGTAACCAAATTGTAATACATGTACAAAAGCTAACAGTAGTCACACAGCAGCAAGTTATGAATCCATGAATTTGATATCATTTCTATGTGAGATTCATAACCATTGTGTGCAGTCAAATATTCAAGTAGAACAGTCACTATACCAGGTATAAAGATGAATAAACATACACTCTACCCGGGTATATACTACTTGACGGAACAGGTTGGCACACTACAGGTTCACCCCATCCAGCTCGTCACACGCATATCACTACACCCCATAGGGCACCCTGGCAGACCCAGAACACAAAGACTAAGCCAGTGTCAACGCCAACTTGTCAAAGTGAAATGAGACTAAGTCAACACTGGCCAGGGTGTAGAAATGTCAGGAGTATCACTTTTTCTGTCGGAGATGCAGCACTGACATGTAGAGGGATCAAAGTCCACAATATTGCTTAAGAGATCTATCATAAGCGACACAACTGTCTGATCCTTATATTGGTAATTCGATCTAGGAAACCCACCCACACACAGACAGCTTCAATTCATAGTGATACCGCCTACTTTATCATCAGTGAGGGCGTCACACATCGCAGGATATTGGTTAGATTTAATCGGGTCGGTCTGTTTTGCAGATTAAAGAAGAAACCAACAAGTTTTGGTCATAGTCGTCATTCTCCACGAGTTGGATGCAGAGTGAATATCACGTAGCATGCAGACATGTTAGAGAACACCGACTTTGACCACAACAAGTTGCTTTCTGTATTTATCTCACCACTATACACACTAATAGATCATGGAGAACGGACTGCAAAACTCGTACGGGCATGGAGAACGAGATCGCAATGGTTGAACAGAGCAACTCATAGTCTATGAGAATCTATGAATATTTATGGCGACATATGACTATTTCTGGAATATATGGATAAGAATGGTTCTTTGATTAATAAATTATATAAAATTTCTAAATTAGTTGAAAAGGTTTAGGGCATTTTGGTGGTCCCCATAGCGGTGGGAGAAGATTGACACATATTGCTAGGCCCCGTTTTTTCACACATAAGGTTTAGGTCTTTGACTTGGCATGGATGGAGAGGTTGGAAATCCACTGAAAGGTGGAAGTCTGTAAACCCTGTTAATAAAACCCTATGTTCATGTTTGTTTGTGGTTTAACGTCCCAGAGGACCCTGAGGGTATATAGAAACTATAAATGATTTAGCTTTTCACTTTCGTAGACTTACTTCAGTCAATTCTTTTCAATGTTTTCAAATATTTTATACAGAATCAAAGAGATTTGTCTCTTTCAAAAACCCGATGTAATCCGCCTGTAGACTGGGCGTCTCCGCTAGAGGGCGGTCTCGTGATGAGGCGGTATGCGCATGCTCAGGATGGGTCGGGGTGCCATTCGCCATGTGACGGTCGCATGCAGCATGCAGCACTTCATCTCCTCGATACAGTCCTCACTTTGAGAAGTCAGGTTTACCATTGTCACGCAGATAGCGACCCCGATGAGCACAGAATCTACCACCAGTACTGAATACTAAAACAAACCACAATGTGATCCTCTATCTGGAGTGTGTCTCATGCGTTTAGACAATAAAACTAGTGTATGTTGCCAGTTGATGGCCCCATTATACCATTTCCTGCATAATGCATACTCCAGTTCCCCCCCCCCCCCCTCCCCCACCTTCTGACTCATCATCTCTGCATAACTTATCATAACACAAACTTCCAACCCTTGAACAGATGAGAGTCCAACCCCAGCGCTCGCGCAATCCCAACCTGAACCACAACTGACACGGTATATTTTTCGGGTACAGTGGTCTATTTTGGCATGAAGCCAAGCCTTTTTGCTCACGATCACCCACATAGAATTTCCTGTAAACCCACCCTTGTCATTTGTTAAAGCTGGTCCCTGCCCCCCGCCCTCCCTCTAACAGAGCTGCATGTTTAATGTCTATTTGGCACAGGTTCTGCCTGCGATGTAGTCACGTGATTATACACTGGAGCTTTGTGTTAGTAAACCATACATCAGCGAGCAGCAGGCAAATATTGACCGTGGTGATTCTACGTCTCCTGACCTATTCAGCACTATAACTAAAGCGACCAGTGGTGAAGAGCCCTGGACTCGTTATCTCAAGGTTGTCGGCCTTTGTGGGTTCGTGTCCCACTGCAGCCACTTTTCTCCTTCACCCCCAGCAGTAGTAGATTTACGGCTATATCAAAGGCCAGTCCTTCTCATACCATATCTGTGTGGTGTGGGAGTAAAAGAGAACTCTCACATCGGTAAATATGTAGGAGTGAGATTTCTACCTTGATTCATCTCATATATTTGGTCAAACCCAAATTAAGTCTAATAGAACACATTGGACGTTAAGCTAGCCAAACAAAAAAACAAACAAACTGTAGAAGTGATCTTCCCAAAAAGTGAATGCTGCTATTTTGAGCATTTGGTTGAGGAGTACCTCCGAAATGAACAGCATTACAATCTACAAAATCATAAAAAGACATGACAGTTAAAACTGTTCCATACGTAAAATGAATGGTATAGTATGGAGCGCATCTTTATGGGAGTAGACCTAGGAATATTCTGCCTGTGATTTCTTACCTCAACCCATGAAACATTACTTCAAGGCCTTACACATTACTTTAGGAATACATTCGGAGGCAAGGGATATTGATCAATGTCCTATATCTACCTATTACTATATGTACTTTCATAACTTACATTTTTATTAATCAATAGGAAGTGATTTCTTGGTCGAGGAAATATTGATAAATGTTTTCTGATCAAGAGCTTTTAGCTTAACAATAGAGCATACCTACAAGGGCTTATCATTACGGTCTCATCAAAGTACAGCGGTAATACACGGAGTATATCCTAACCTCTCTACAGGTGTTGTTTCAATCCGGGATCGAGATACAGGAGATATGACCCCATATCATCAAAAGGCGAAAATGACGCATTGACACATTTTTATTTCCATCGTATCATGATGAGTGGTCCTTGTTAAGATATTTATTAATGTCTAAACAGGTAAATACAGAGGGAAGGGGGTCCAACAAATATAGAACATCGAACAAGGTCTCCCCACCGTCCTCCCCAGTCCATATAGCAGTGATAGCACCAGCTTTGATATAGAAGCTTATTGGAAAATAATCAAACTATAAGTGATTTGCAACAGAGTAGGCGACACATGGTTAATTTATCCTAGTTTAAATGTTCTGTCCAGTGAGTCTGTCACCCTTTTCTTTCTTCAATTGAGGTACAACCGATCTAATACTGGCACAAGAATAGTAAATACTTTCATTTAGTGTATGACACTGTAAACACTAAATTATCGACCTAAAGTGCAAAGGACAACTAGCATCCTTAGGAGGTCAGCATTGGTACTTAGCTAACAACCATGATCTATATCTCTGTGAAGGTTCTGCTACTATTTCACTGTACCTCACTTTTTCTGTATTTCGTCAATGTCCTGTAATGTCCTCCTACCAGGCTAAGTTTAAATTCCAAGTAGTTTACTGTTACAGAGTATAATGACTACATGTTCTTCAATTAAAAAAAAAAAAAAAAAAAAAAAAAAGAGGCAGTGACTCATCTCTACTAGGGGACTTCTCATTGAGAAAAGATATTGTATGATACAACATGTACATGTACATTTTTTTTGTGAAATAAACACTGCAATTATTAAAAAAAATATATAAAAAGACATCATTGAATAATATTCATCAATCACATCGTAATATAAAAAAGAATTTCTCTTTAAGAAAAAACACAGGTGTGATCAATGTCGAGTTAAATCTGTAAAATAAACTTTAAATGTGGAAACATTGAAAACTGACATCCCTGATTCATTACATTTACCTGAGGGCAGGCAGAGAAGCTGGGCGGGGAAGGAGCACGCCGAGCGGTAACAGGGGACACTCCGTGCCAGCTGCTCCATGGTGCTGCACCACCATCACCTTCCTCCTGGGCGTATACGAGCAGCTCCCCACCCCCAAACACACACACACAGCGGCGACCAGGTGATCCCAGGTAAACGGTGAAATCCCCACTGGGCCGCACCCTGCGTGGGCACGTCACTCCCGTCCCGTGGGAGTTCCCGGTCTATTGACTGGTGGGGCTGGCCGCGCTGTGGTGCAGGGATGGTGGTTGGTGGCACCAACAGGTCTGTGGGTAAGAAGGGGTAGGAGCTGCTCAGTTGGCCTTAGTGAGGTACCCCCTGTATATGCTCCGTTCTGTAGAGATGTGGGGTTGGTTAAGTATTAACAACGATCTGCTCCCTTGGCCTTAGTGATGTGTCCTGTATATGCTCCGTTCTGTAGAGATGTGGGGTTGGTTAAGTATTAACAACGATCTGCTCCCTTGACCTTAGTGATGTGTCCTGTATATGCTCCGTTCTGTAGAGATGTGGGGTTGGTTGAGTACTAACAACGATCTGCTCACTTGGCCTTAGTGATGTGTCCTGTATATGCCTCGTTCTGTAGAGTTGAGGGGTTGGTTGAGTACTTACAACGATCTGCTCACTTGGCCTTAGTGATGTGTCCTATATATGCTCCGTTCTGTAGAGATGAGGGGTTGGTTGAGTACTAACAACGATCTGCTCACTTGGCCTTAGTGATGTGTCCTGTATATGCCTCGTTCTGTAGAGTTGAGGGGTTGGTTGAGTACTAACAACGATCTGCTCACTTGGCCTTAGTGATGTGTCCTGTATATGCTCCGTTCTGTAGAGATGAGGGGTTGGTTGAGTACTACCAACGATCTGCTCACTTGGCCTTAGTGATATGTCCTGTATATGCCTCGTTCTGTAGAGTTGAGGGGTTGGTTGAGTACTAACAACGATCTGCTCACTTGGCCTTAGTGATGTGTCCTGTATATGCTCCGTTCTGTAGAGATGAGGGGTTGGTTGAGTACTACCAACGATCTGCTCACTTGGCCTTAGTGATGTGTCCTGTATATGCCTCGTTCTGTAGAGTTGAGGGGTTGGTTGAGTACTAACAACGATCTGCTCACTTGGCCTTAGTGATGTGTCCTGTATATGCTCCGTTCTGTAGAGATGTAGGGTCGGTTGAGTACTTACTAACAACGATCTGCTCACTTGGCCTTAGTGACGTGTCCTGTATATGCTCCTTTCTGTAGAGGTTGGGTTGGTTGGGCATTAACCACGATCTGCTGTACACACTCACATCACAGGCAGGGGGTGGCAGCCAAAGGTCTGGTCTCCTGGGTGCCAGCCTCACCTCTTCACCTGCAGGCTACAACGGCCTGCTACAAACACCAGCCGTGAGCTGTTCCTGTCACAGGATCACATATTCTCCTGCCGGCTATGGCAACATTCTACAAACACTAGCCGTGAGCCATATTCTCCTGCCGGCTACAACGGCATACTATAAACCAAACTGTGAGCTGCTCGAATCACAGCATCACATCTTCACCTGCCGACTAAGAAAACATTCCTTAAACACTAGCTCTGATCTGCTCAAATCACAGAATTATATATTCTCCTGCCGGCTATGATTACATTCCATAGACATCAGCCATGAGCTGCTGGAATCAGAGTATCACATATTCTCCTGCCGGCTACAACGGCACACTATAAACACCAGCCATGAGCTGTTCCTGTCTCAGAATCACATATTCTCCTACCGGCTATGACAACATTCTACAAACACTAGCTGTGAGCAGATCGAATAAGAGATTCACATATTCTCCTTCCTGCTAATACACATTCCTGAAACACTAGATGTGAGCTCCTTGAATAATAACATCACATATTCTCCTGCCGGTTATAACGGCATATCATAATCAGCAGCTGTGAACTGTTCAAATCACAGCATCAGGTCTTCTCCTGCTGGCTTAGACAACATTCCACAAACACCATATCATAGCATCACATCAAATCAAGGCAGTCATTGTAGTATCACCAATCCTCGGTCCCGGTATTTCATGATGCTGGTCACTCCAACATTCCTCCGTACTTATAACCAGTTCTCTTGATACATTCTTTATCACTTAGATGGAATGGTTTCCATTACGCATGGACCTTAGTTCTTTCTCATTGAATATTATGTGATGATAATTGAATAAAACCAGAAATATCCAGAACACTGGCATCTCTAAATACAGTAATATCAGGGATGTCGGTTGGATTAGGGAAAAAAAGTGAAACTATTTTCGTGTGGATTTTTCTGCCTTAGAGAGATCGGGAAAACTTGTAAAACTGACGTCCCTGTAATACTGGGGCAGATCGATTGAAGCTTCGGTGGATTCTCCTCGGGTCAGTAACCTTTGGGAGTGTTTACCATTGAGCTGCTCAGTGAAGCCGTCCTTCCCATGAGCGGCTCACAACACAGCTCCACACACAGAGAAGTGGCCCGGGGCGCCTCCTGGTGGCGTCCTCAGACACCGGAACTTATCTGCCCCCACCCAGGCCAGCCGCAGCGACCCCTGGGGGGGGCGAGGGGAACGCCTGACCGAGCGTCAATTCAAATGGCGGTCACAGTGTTCACCCTCTGAGAAGTAGAACCGCACCATCATCGATGGACGATGACAGGGCGATAGATAGTGAGCGGCAGACGTGGCTACAGCAGCGGACAATGCCGCGTCCGGTAGTTTTCTCTCTTCAGTCAGAGATGGCAGTTTTCCTCTTTTCCAAGGAAATCCTTGTTTTCATTTGCAGTTGTTTCTTTTTCTTGTGTAAAATAAAGGAAGAAAAAATTGGGCCTCATTCACACCAATAAACAGTGGTTCAAACCTCCACCCACACACCCAAGCCCTATTCCATTGCAAATAACAATGTTTTCCATATATGCTCAGTTTCTTTGAGGCAGTAAGTTCCATGAGAAGTATTTCCTTTGTGACGCCAACTGACATCACTGTCTTCTATATCCTCATACAGGAATTGAACAATATAGGTAAAGTGTTCACGCCCTCACCTCCTGTTGCGGACAGAGCTGGTTACACTGACTATGAACAATATCGCCATTTCCACCAGTTACATCATTACATTCCGCGTTGTTTCTGTGCGCCGTTTAACCCCCTGCAGACTCCCTGCTTGTCGCCCTGTCCCACTCCCACCAGCGGCACCTCCTCCAGGGCAGCACCATTAGTAGGCGTTAACCCTAACGAGCCTGGGGATCCACATACATGCGTGATCACCACACCACGGGGTGAGGCCTAACGCCCATCACAGCCCCATGAGCGTTAGTACGCTACTCCAGTGGAGGTATGCTTAACATGTTGTCTGGCTCCCAACTTCGGCGTGAACTGGTAACTTGCAGTGTGTAGTTTCTATTGCTTGACTGTGCAGTTTCTATTGCTTCCGTTAGTATAGGACAAAACCAATGGATCCCAACAGTAAATATAGCTTACGCAACAGACGGACAATACCAAGATTTTAGTTGACTTTATACCATGGCCATAAAGGCAACGTTTGACCTTCACACAAAACAAGTCAACGAGTTGAGAACGGCTCATATACATCTCCACAGAAATAATCCTGGGGTAGATCTCGGGGTCTGGAGTACAAATACGGGATAGAAACACAGTTATTCCGTTGGCGATGTGTGTGGCAAGTCGTGCGTGTACCTCAGTGCTAATTAGGCACTGCCTCCCGAGCAGCTCCGAGTACAGACTGCCAGCCGAGCAGCTCCCTCCAGCCCGCGGATCAATGCACGATCACCACACCCTGAGATGGATCGATCTCCTCTACACTTCACACCTGTGTGGGGGTGGTAGAGGTCCTTAACACCTGTGTGGGGTTGGTAGAGGTCCTTCACACCTGTGTGGGGGTGGTAGAAGTCCTTCACACCTGTGTAGGGGTGGTAGAGGTCCCTTCACACCTGTGTGGGGGTGGTAGAGGTCCCTTAACACATGTGTGGGGGTGGTAGAAGTCCTTCACACCTGTGTGGGGGTGGTAGATGACCTTCACACCTGTGTTGGGGTGGTAGATGACCTTCACACCTGTGTGGGGGTGGTAGAGGTCACTTTACACCTGTGTAGGGGTGGTAGATGACCTTCACACCTGTGTGGGGGAGGTAGAGGTCACTTTACACCTGTGTAGGGGTGGTAGAAGTCCTTCACACCTGTGTGGGGGTGGTAGAAGTCCTTCACACCTGTGTGGGGGTGGTAGAAGTCCTTCACACCTGTGTAGGGGTGGTAGAGGTTCCTTCACACCTGTGTGGGGGTGGTAGAAGTCCTTCACACCTGTGTGGGGTTGGTAGAGGTCCTTCACACCTGTATGGGGTTGGTAGAGGTCCTTCACACCTGTATGTGGGTGGTAGAAGTCCTTCACACCTGTGTGGGGGTGGTAGAAGTCACTTCACACTTGTGTAGGGGTGGTAGAGGTCCCTTCACACCTCGGGGGGGGGGGGGGGGGGTCGTAGAAGTCCTTCACACCTGTGCAGGGATGGTGGAGGTCCTTAACACCTGTGTGGGGGTGATAGAGGTCACTTCACACCTGTGTAGGGGTGGTAGAGGTCCCTTCACACCTGTGTAGGGGTCGTAAAGGTAAGGTTGGTTCGTTTGTTGGTTTGATTCAACTTCCAATTAACCACTACAGGTCATTTTCAGACATTCCCAAGGTTCCTTTACACCAAAAGGGTGGTGATCGAATCTATGTAATGAATTCAGGTAGAAATCTCCCCCCTTCACTTTAACCGAGGTGAGAGTTCTTGTACTTCCCACACCACATAGATACGGTATAAGGGCGGCAGGGGAGGGGTTTGGGCGGGAAACCTCCAGTGAGGCCCGGGAGGAGGTGAGAGGCAGGTGCCCCGTCTACAGGTGAGTTATAGCTGCGGGCGCCAGTCACGATCAGGCGGGGAGTGGGGAGGAGGGGTGCTGCTACCAGCTCCCACACGCGACAACACCATCTAATAGGCGCGCCTTGCCAACCAGCCACCTACCATGTATGTATGTTGTGCTGTATGCCCCAGCCTCCCTCACCTCGCCGTGTGGATGGGAGTCAATGCTGGCGGGTCTGAATATATGTGTGAGGAACGATGGAGAGCGAAGCATTTACGATACTCAAGTCAAAAGATTGGAACTGTAATAGACGTGGTGGAGGAGAGGTAGCGGTAAAAGAGGAGGGGGGAATCTAGTTAACATGTTGTGGATTAAAGGGGTTATGGAGTAAGTGATAACAATGGTGATGGGTAGGGTTGGGGTTAAAAGTGAGCTGGATCACCAATTTGGGGGTTTTAGATTGGAAACAGGAGTTGAAGTAGCAGCTGGGTTATTTCCAGTCAGCAAGTCACCATGTATAATCCAGGGAACGAGTACTCCGTAAACACAATGCAATTGTGTAGATGAAGGCAATAAGGTGTATAATCGTCCACCTAAGGCGTGTTCATGATATATATGTACAGTGGTGTAAATGATTGCAGTCACTTGAATACAGTCACATCATGACATGATAACAAACCGCACATCCAGGGCCCAGTGTCTGGAGCGGGCGGTGCTCACACGTACACGCGGGGATTATAAAACACCCTGGAGGAGTCGGCGTTAACCCCTGCGTTAATCCCCTCCTCCTGTGCTCAGCGGCTCCGCAGCGCCAGGTAATAATCCTCAGTCCTCCTCCCACTCCTAACTAGGCAGCACCGACTGGCACCATTAGCCTACACCTATGGTGAGTGCGTGTGTGCGGTGTGGTGGTGGTGGGCGGGGATTGAGACCGCTCCTCGGGCGCTAACGTTGACGGGGCCTACGCCACCGATCCCCGGTGAAGAGCTCGCGGCTCCCGGGCTTCACGGGGAGATGCTGGGGCTTGCTCAGATCTGCTCCCACGGTGACTTGAAGCAACAGTCACCAACTCCTCCACCAGCGTACAGCGCTCCCATCCTCCTGCATTCTCACACACAGTGGAGGCAGCTGGTGTCCTTCCCCCTTCTCTCCATCCCTCACTCCTACCAACCTATAAGAGCCGCCGAACCAAGGTCAAGGCTACGAGAACGCCAGCAGCACACACTGCAACGCTCCACCAGGTTAGAGGGTGAATAAGGACAAGGAGTGAGCGGCGCAGTGTGCCGGATCCACTGAGCCGCCACTCAGACGGTGCCAAAGCGGCTTCAGGCACTTTTTTATGGTCCTTCACAAGGCTATCAAGTCTGGTCTTTATTTATCATTCAGGAATCTAAAAATAACCGCCGCTGCTTTATGGCCTGAATCCTCGCTCTTACCTCGGGCCTGATCAATGACGTGAGCACGGCGATGGTGAATATATATGTGGTAGTGATCAGAGAGTGGTGAACGGTGAGGCTGGATTCTCCAGGCTGACTTTGTGAATTTTTTTTATAATATTATACATATATTCACATTACATATACACATTTATCTCTCCCCATAGACTTAACATTGGGAACTCGTATCCAACGCCCTTTGAGTATTTAGAAAAAAATACTCAATGGAGGATTATATCACAAATGTTAGCCAATTAGTCTATGAGAAGGGCGTGATACATTCAGAAACCTACTCAAGTTTAGGGTCAGAGCTCGATCCCATCTCGTTTAAATCGCTATGTAATACACGCGGCTTCGCCTTGTGAATTATGTAGCGATTTGAACTTGATGCGATATGAGCGCTGACTCTAACCTTTCATAGGATTCCTCTATATTAGGTCATGAATATCTATAGTGCAGTTGTCCTGAAACAATATCACTGGATGAATAACAGTGATATAAATGGAATATCACTGGACATCATGTTTAAAAAAAACCCATCAAAACACTGATACCAAATGGACCCAACAGACACGAGCTGACAAGAGATATGGTAATAGGATAGTCCCTGGTGAATAAAAAGTAAATTGATGCGAGGCGAGTACATACCCATGTCCAGTACAGCAGCAGAATAGAAAATGACATGCATCTATCGGCATTGTATTCAGTATTCAGTAGCAGATAAGCTTTTAGTACTGAATGATGGGTTGTCGGCATGGTGCTCGACAGGTTCGTATTTACATGACCTAATCTATTACCACAACATTCACTTCCCGATAAACTCGTCATAACCAGCAATACGCCAATTGTAAAGGTTAAAAACGGATTTCCTGTAATGATAGAACTCGACACGTTTGCCTTGATGTTGAAATCATCGATGAATTTGTAACATACAAATCGGGACCTCAAGTAATCCTTTGGAGCGGACCTTTGCGTTTTATGACTGTAAAGTATGATGAAAAAAAAGGGGAAAAGTCGCTCCTGGGAGGCTCTAGACATGTGTGACTAAGGAAGAAACCAACAAGTTTTAGTTAAAGTCGTCATTCTCCACAAGTTTGATGTGAGATGATATGAACGAGGCGACAGCCGAGTGAACATCACGAGGCATTCAAAGGAGTAGCAGAACGACTTCTTTGAGGAAAACGAGTTGCTTTCAGTATTTATCTCACCCCTGTATACACTAAAAGATTAAAGAATTGGCGACACACAGGATATAGACCATCGAGAACAGACTGCAATACTCGTAGGGGTATGGAGAACGAGTTCCCAATGTTAAGCATATGGGAGAAAAATACCAGGTTTGTTTTGTGTGTTTGGGGAGTTTAACGTCCAATTTATCCAATAGGACTTACTTTGGTTTACTTTACTAAAATTGCATATCCTGTTTGAATAACACGGTATGCTGTCTGGTTGATCCTATTCCTCTTGATCATACCTTATCAAATATCTTACATTCCCTTAGGAAGTCAAGAATTTCTCTCTTGCCAGTATTCCAGTATTCCTGTTGCATTCTTTAGGAATTTCTTCGTGCTCTTCTTTGTGGCCTTACAATGTAGCCTGAGATGTTTTACACTCAACGGGGTGTTGCATGTCTGGCACACAGGCGCTAAGTCACCTCTTAGGAGGTCACTTTCATACCAGGGGTGAGATAACACTGTCTACAGTTATTGAGGAAGCGCACTGCTCGCAGAGAAGGACGATCCTCACTGAGAACCAGTGACTGAGGTGTCTGTACGAGTGTACCTCGCCACTCCCGTTTACGAGGTGAAAATGGGGGACGAGGAGACTGCGGTCCACTTAACCAAACCATCTACCCGCACTCAAACCCTGTATCACTACAACACCCACACACACGCTCCGCAGTGGTGAGCAGCCGGCCCACCAGACACACGTACATCCGCCAACAAGGCCAGCCGCTGTTGCCAGCATTAAAGGGCGGTCTGTGAGTGAGACGTAAACTCAGATTTAACAGAGTGTGAGCTGCTCGACTATAAACAGCTGATAGGAGGTGCTCACGAGCAGTGTGAGGGTGTCCATGTTTGTTGTTATACTAACTACCAGTGTGTACGCAACCCGACTAGAGAGATGAGATGAAGTGCTCACATTTATCTCACCCCTGGTACAAGTTTAGCCATAGGAATAACATTAGAAAAAAATACTCAACGATCACCCCCGTAAAGTGACGTAGTGAATTTGGGATGACGCCATATGGATTTGCTAAGCCTATTCTAATTATTGTGAAAGTTTGATGATATTTAATTTGATAAAAAGGGGTGAGATAAATCTAGAACTGCACTCGAATCGTAAAATACACAAGACTCCACTCGTTTGAATGGGCAGTAATCGTCACTCGGCTTCACCTCGATGACGATTGCGGCCCATCGAAACTCGTGGAGTCTTGTCTATTTATACGATTCTCGATGCAGTTCTATATAAGTATGTTAGTGTGAGCAACGAGTTTGTTATCCACTGATTACAGAGTCTCCATACTAAACCTATAGGGCACAGAGTGATTGCTAGTTCTTCCAGCATCCCCCAGGAAATTGTAAGATAGCACCACTGTAGATGGGGGACAACCACTATTATCTGCTGTTTTAATCTATAGAGGGTAAAATCCCAATATGACAAGCAAAACAAATATTCTCAATAAAATACATTGATAACTAGACCTGCCACTTGGTTTATGTTTGGCGTCGGGGGCAAGATGACCGCCTCCTTAACACAATAGCTATGTGCCCTTTAGGGACTGTCTAGTTCACCGGGCGGAGATTACGGAAGAAAGTCCGTTGTGTACAACATAGTCCGTGGGAAGATCAGGGGTAATCTTGTCTTTTCTTTGAGAATTTAAATCTGCAATGGCGAAAAATAAATAATATATATATATAAAACCAGGAACAGGTATAGGAGATGCTGCTACAGATGGATTGACTGGGAGCAAATAGTTTAGAATAAAGCTTTATTCTACTCTATTTGCTGGGAGACGCTTTTGGTAGGCTCGTTCGATTTTTTATAAATCCTAATAACTAGATATTCCCCATTTTATATCTGTATTGGTTGGTCATCGACCTTGTGAATGTTGTAGTCTAACGTTCATGTTCTTTGTGTTTAGAATATGAGGCAGAGAGGTCTGTCTCCAGTAAGATGCTACCTTGAAGTGAGAGCGTGTACGTTCTCAACCGTCGCCCTAACCAAGGCTGTGACAACACTTATGTATGACAACAACCGATTGTATCCCAGCAACCAGGATATTGCAGCAACCGTCAACAAATTGATGTTCACTTAATATGAGTAGTTAATGCACAAGTTTCTACAAGGGTATTCTTATTTGTGGGGCATGTACAAGGTTTCGCTGCAAAACAGCTCATCAGGCATCATGAAAGCAGTGGAAGTGCTGCCTAGGTGCAGAACTGCATGATAGGGGGAAAAATGCATCTAGTTCCTCTGAAAACAAATCCAAGATGTGGCTATATTAAGGTACCCATGAGGTTCATGGGCTTTCGGCATGCCATGGGTTCTACTTTTAGAAGATTCTATTAGTAGATAGATATGTAGTTCGTAAAGTGGCAGTCCCCGGTAAGTGGAAAAAAATTCATATTCTTTGTGTAGCACAAAAGCCACCCCTGAGAAGTCTCAAAGCAATACTCATATTACTTAAAACAGTTCAAATAAAGATCAAATAAAGACTGAATGGAAGTGTTACAGGAAGATGCTACCTTGGAATGAAAATTTTCTAGCAAATTCGGACCATGTTCTTATAGAGTATCCAGGTAACTTGTTTTCTGTGTTGCACCAAGGGTCCACCCATGGGAATGCATTCATATCCGGTTCTCACTCTCCAGGCAGCGTATGGTGTTGGAGTATATTGTCTTGATGATACATAATAAAATGTCATGGGAGGGGAGGGGGAATGAAGAGGTTTCATCCCTTTCAGAATCATCAGACATCTATATCAATTCTTTTGAATAAAAGTTTTGTTCACTTTTGACAAGTAGGATCAACAGATGGCCATCTACCTCCTCGGGGACAATGCTTACACAACAGCTGTTGCTCTCTGGTCAATTCTTTTATCTCCAATTCTTCTTTTCTATATCTATATTCGGTCACGTTTCAATTACACTTCTATACGCGGCACGGATAAAGGCCCCTTTGGAAATCAAACTCGAAATCGCTGTCTCTTTTTCAATGACGAGATCCCTGAATATACCAACATAGAATATAGAGAAACTGGTTTTGGAAGTACAAAAACTGACGAAAAGATTGTTTATGATATATACATTTGATTTCAGATTTGAATAAAAATAAGACTTGCTTTATGCTGGGATGTCAATTGTGGCCAGATTAAAAAGTGGAAATACTTTTCATGTGGAATCTGCTGCCTCCGAGAGATCAAGAAAACGTGGAAAACACATTGACACTGGCCACAACATGGAGCTGAGGATCTGCAGGGAAGTTTAAACCACTTTTTATTGGCGTGAATGAGGCTGGATCAAGATCTTTTTTCTTTGACATAATGCAAAAATAAAATGTATACACTGAAAAGGAAATGGTTGATCTCCATGGAAAAGTGGAAAACTGCCATCTCTGTATTAGAATTAATATACTTACATAAAATTTCTATAGATCTTTTACATTTATTTTCTTTGATAAAATCTCTACTACTATATTGAGTGTGGTGGAGTAAGAAAACCAGTATCTTTTGTACTGAACTTGATCCAGCTAAAATAAACGATTTTTTTAAGTGAGCGGCATAGACTAGGACAACATATGACAATTAATTCATCTAAATCTATATCTTTTTCACTTGTATACCTCTGAGGAGTGACTAATTGTCTCGCCCTATTTTGTCCTGCGACCACTATGGGAAAAACGTCCTTGGACGACATATTGTGTCCATCTATTGTTTTTGTTTACGTGAATTAAAGAAAAGAAAAACTGCGTGAATATGACGGAGATTTATTGACAGCTACACCAGAAGAAGTCACGTGGGTGACCGGAAGTGGGCGGCACGTGGTCGGGATCAGAATCTACAAACCACAGACGCCACAAATAGCCCAGAGGAGAACTGCTATTGGCGCCACCTGTGGGATTGTTGCCCAACAAGGACCAGCTGTGGACACGCCCGGAACCAGCTGGCCAAAAGTCGTCTGCTCGGCGGTGTACCACTGACTCCCTTCTGAATGACGCCTCACGTTTGACAATGAGTGAAAACACAAACCAGATACCTCAAGTCTCTAGTTCTCTGGTGTATAGTTCTCATCACACGTTTTTGAGGTCTTGGGGTTGCCTTTATTTACAGAAACTCGGCCTCACGTAGCCCGCATCGTTTGTGTGGTTTTCCTAGTCTGGCCTCAGTCCCTGCAACGAGTATAGAGAACATTTTCTCTATACTAGTTGGTCCCTGTGATCAACCCACCTCTCCCTGCCAGCCTACAGCCAGCCTCCCCCTCCCCCTCCAATCCCCTAACCCAGGTTGATTCCTGAATCTGCTCGGGGAACCTTATACATTCAATGGATGTTCGTAATCAAAGATTGAGCAAGTCTATGATCATCCCCTTGAGTTGTGTCTTCCCTGGTCACCACAGACGCCCGATATTGACAGCGGGTTTCTTTGGTTTCTTTGGTTTGATTGAAAGTCCAGTCAACCATTATAGGTCCTTACCAGACTTTCTCAAGGTTCTTTTAATACACCACGAGGGTGGTGATCGAATCTGTGTGATGAAGTCAGGTAGAAATCCCACCCCTACACATTTACCAGATGAGAGTTCTTTTTCTTCCCACACCACATAGATATGGTATTGGAAGGATTGGCCTTTGATGAAGCAGTAAATCTACCACTGCTGGGGGTGAAGGAGAAAAGTGGCTGCAGTGGGAGCTAGAATCAACAAAGTCTGACAACCTTGGGATTACAAGTCCAGTGCCCTTTCCCACTGAGCTAACTTCCCACCCTGGTCGCTTTAGTTATGCTTGCATGCAACCATATCCAGTCTGCACCACAAGGAGGCGAGGCGACCAAGAGGGTAAACAGATTGATAATTGCTGTCCACCCCAGCAGACCTCATTGTTTGGGCGGAGCACAATTTCTATCTCACAGAGAAACCTGAAGATAATCCCTTCCTAAGCTACAGCTGAGTATATGTTTCCAATAGACAAACTTATGGGGTGGACTGGAACCCACAAAGCGGGTGACACACACCACAGTGACACTGCGTGACAGATGACACCCTGTAAGCGATTATCACTTGAACCAGGAGTGGGCAGGCTGAGTGGCCTGGGCAGGGACCAGAGTGTGATTAGCGAGTCGTCCCTCATCATAGTGAGTACAGCTCGGATATGTGTCACACGGGCTCGGCCATGGTCGTCCACACCCTCAGAGGTACCTCCATAGACTTGTTCAAGTCTTTGATTATGAACGTAAATTGAATGAATAAAATAAATTACAATGTGTAAGGTTCCTCTGACTGGCTCAGGAGTCAGCCAAGCCCAGGGGAGAGTAGGTGGAGGGGTAAGGACAGCGTGCGGTGGTGGTAGGCAGCAGTAGGAGAGGTAGGTAGGACACAGGGACTGAGGCCAGTCTAGGACCTCCATCCTCCATACTGACTGGTCGCCGCTCAGTAAGGGCAATGTGAGGACTAGACGGGCTCCAGTCCCTTTATATCACCCCTGGTATTGTCGTCCCATAGGCTTAACATTGGGAGTTCATTCTCCATGCACCTAAGAGAATTGCAGTCTGTTGTCTATATTCTGTGTATCGTACATTCTATTAGTGTGTGCAGGGGTGAGATAAATACAGAAAGCAACTCGTTTTGGTCAAAGTTGATGTTCTCCAACTTGTTTGAATGCTACATGATATTCAATCGCCTGTCGCCTCGTTTATGTCACTCTCCTCGTGGGGATTCCTGGGGTCTGTAGAATAATCGTACATGAAAATCCTTTTCTGTACCTCGGACAAGGGTTATCTTATAATAATCTCTAAGTCCGTACGCTAAGTCAGATTTAGCCGTCCATAACGTCCTCCATATGTGTTGACTTAAGTTGACCCACATCGTCTCTGGGTCTCCTTGGCGTACAGAAAAGGGTCTACATGTACGACCCTAGATTATTAAACGGGCCCCTGGGCCTGTCAGCCCTTGGTAGTTTTATTTCTTGATTATGTCCATAATCAAAGACTTGGGCAAGTCTAAGGGGAACGCACTGGTGGAAGGCCAAGTGGAGTTCTGCGTCACGCCGATACTTACACTACAAGTAGGTGGAGTTAAAAAACGTGATACTCCAACTCGTCTTCCATATAAACCATGAATACTCGCCTATTCCACTACACGATCCGCTGATATGCAGATCATTTCCAAAAATAGATATGATGGGAGCTCGCAAATGTATCTGACACTAAGATTCATACAGCTGGGACGCAATCCCAAATATCAGAAATAAGATTTGCGTTTCTCTTCTTGGTTGAACCATGTCTGAGTTTGGGAAATACGTATTGAGTTAGTTATATGGGTTTTCAATTCTGGAATATCCTTGCCGAAGGAAGGATTTGATCTCATAAACCCAGTGTGGATTGGAAGTTTGCCAACACTAGATGCCACCAACAAGACAGCTGCGCCATGAAGGCGTGTTGATCAAATCCACTTATATTGAAATTGTCTAAATAAGTTTAGAATGTTAACATATTCCTCTCTATCTACATATGATCGATGTTTCAAATCTAGGGTAAGATACGCAAGACCAGTAACCCAATGACTAATAGCAAGACTTAAAAAAAAAAATTATAAAAAAAAATGTTAGGAAAACTCAGGGAGTCGCCCTGAGTGACCAGCTCAGTAGTAGAATTAGCTCAAGTCTAATTGTGGATAATCATACTAAGAAATGGGACAACGCGGAGACTGGAACCAGTCTACTCAAGACAGAAAAGTGGTAGGACAATCCTACAGGAATGACATTTATGGAAAACCAACACATAAATAATTGTCTATGGAGCTGTGAATCATTATTTGGAAGCACTAGTGACTTGAGTCATCCATAGATAATGGACATGTATATCTACCACGAAATATGAGAGTAATCGATGAAGTATGCGGAACAATTAGACACAACTTCTCGTTTCGTTTAGGCATTTAATCATTACCCATAGAATCCTCCTCAGATGGTAAGCTTACATGTACTACTGAGCGAAATTCTGAAACAAGCACATGGTATTAAAAAAACCATTGAAATGTGGAAATATCTAAAGAAATCTAGGTATAGGACAATAGAAATCATCCGAAATTGAGACCACATCTGTAAAACTCAGAAGCGAGAGGCATGAATTTCCCTCAGTTATTCTCTCGTGGGTTTATCACTCATGCCAATATCTGAGTTTTTCTATTCATTCAAAAGGCATCGTGGAAACTGACACGTCTTTGTCTTGTTGATCATGACGACCACATACACTGTGTAGAATTCACACGGCTGCCCATGACAGCACTGTGAGAGTTGTAGTCCGTTTACAGACCGCGCTGCCTATCATGCCGAGGACAAGCTTACAGCCTGTCATGCCGAGGACACACCAAGCGAGTCAAGGCGGCGATCTCTGGAATCGCCAATACAAAATAGCATATTTGTGAGATATCTTTTTTATAGTAATATCTCCCACCGATAATTTAGCATCTTGGAAGCAATAATCAGGTGAAATATAGAATAATAGCTCACATATTTGTCATTTTGTGTTGGCAATTCTGGCAATCGCTGCATTATTCGCTTGGTGTGTCTCCAGCTTCAGCGTCTAACAGAGCACAGCTCCCATATACCAGTTCCCTCTGGATGATGGAGAAAGGAATTTTGTGATTGGCTGCTCTAATTTTAGCACCAACTCGAGGCTGAGAATACCACGATTCTGTCATATCATTATAACTCTCCAAGCTGATTTATTCGGTACATGTCCAGTAAAGGCTACCCTAGGACCTATGCTTGAAGAGTAACACACTGGTTACTGGCAAATCACTCAGGGTAGCTGAGTACCAGCAGAGGCAGGAATCCCTGACTCAAAATGGCACCCCATAACAGTCTTCGTTTTTATCCTACCCCTAATATAAAATCCCATAGGCTTAACATTGGGTTTCCGTATGCCACGCTGACACGCAGTTTTATATGCCACTAGTGGCATACAGCATTGTTATCACGTAATATTCCAAAATCGAGGCGATAGGGTAGGATAAAATCAAAACCTGATTTGTTTTAATATTGGCCACCGTATTCCACTCCTGAAGTTTTGGCTCCGGACTTCACTCGGCTTCGCCTCATGAAATCACTTTGCCAAACTCCAGTCGTGGAATACGGTGGACAAGATTAAACCTCATCCAGTTTTACGATAGTGCCTGTGTGCCCTGGCTCTGGCGATAACAGACTGTACTAGAGTCTATGAGAGTAGTGGCAGCGCCGAACTAGAGCAATCTTCCACTCAGTGGAGATCACATGCCACTCTTCAGAGAGGGTCAATACTTCAGGTAGAGGCGTCAGCGTAATCCAATCAAAACACTCCATTCTTACCTGAGCTGCAACTGAAGAGGTCTAGCATTGCCACACTGCTGACCACAGGTCCAAGCTCCTAGTGCGAGCTATGTATATGTGTGTTAAAGGAGGGGGGCGCAAAGGTACAGTACCCCCCCTCCGTCCCTGTCGATCAACACTTCCCTCACTCCTTAGCGTTACGTCCAACCATGTCTAGATCCCAGCAGAGGTCTGACAATAGATAAGTCTGCACCTCCTCCGATGGTAGCGGGTAAATCCACAGAACTAGTCCACTGACTCAATTCTCCGCCCGTTTTTTGTCACCCTGGGTCTCTGCGCGCCGTAGTGGTGGTGGTGGTGGTGGTAGATCCCGTCTGGACCCACGCGGCGGTGATGCTGGAAGTGTGTCACGGTTGTCCGATCGGTGGCCACATCATGTGGGGGTGTTCGCCAACCTCCCCCGCCGTCCGACCACGGTCCCTACCACCACCCAGCTGTGTGAGGGGGACTCGGGAGTACGGGAGCACCAATGTCATTGGTCGTGTAGGGGACAGAGCCATTGTTAGTTCATGAAGCAGTCACTAGGTGGTCGGGGGACAAAACCTGTATTCTGGCTCTTTGTTTTTACGAAATTCAACTGCCTTTCAATGTTTTACCATGGTTCCCTTGACTCTCTACACCCATCCCAGAGCAGGATGACATAACGATTAAACCCAAGACATTATATTTTCCACATGGAACACTTTATATACATATGTGAGCAAGGCTAGAGTTGTGACACTTCCCCATTATCACTCACTTCTTTTCCACCTCCATTAGTGAAGAACACCTACTTTTTCACCTTCATTAGTGAGGAACACCTACTCGGGGGGGCATCATGGCGGCGCCCATGGAGCATAGGCTATATGCCGTATAGCTCAGGGGCCTGTTTGATAATCTAGGATCGTACATCTAGGGCCTTTACTGTATGCCATAGAGACGATTTAAGAAGAAACCAGCAAGTTTTCGTCAAAGTCATCGTTCTCCACAAATTTGATACGGAGTAATATGAACTAGGCAACAGCCAAGTGAATATCACATAGCATTCAAACGAGTTGGAGAATGACGACATTGACCAAAAAGAGTTGCTTTCTGTATTTATCTTACCCCTGAATGCACTGAAAGAATGACATACGGGATATAGACCATGGAGAACGGACCGCAATACTCATAGATGCATGGAGAACGACTTACCAATGTAATGCCTCTGGGACATAAATACCGGGGGTGAGATAAATGGATCAACTTTATTCAACGCTTACGGATGACCTTATAGAACGAACTTGTAGAACGATAAGCCTTGTACGAGGAACAGATTGTGGTCTTTGTGTACGATTCTAGATTATTAAACGGACCCCAGGACTTTCCGACACGGTATGACGCGGCGTGCTTCGCTGCACTGCGCTCGGCTCTCCCTGGAGTCTAATAGATTCTGGAATGGACGTGGGTGGATAGGGTCGAGTCAACTCCCACCGAAGTAACAGTTTGTGTTATGTTACTGTAAATTCTAATCTAAGCCACAATAAAAATGTTTAATAATCCAGGCTCTTACATGAAGACCCTTTTCTATACGCCAACGAGACTCAGGGACGATGTGGGTAAACTTTATCTAACACTTATGGACGACCTTTGGTCAGGTAGAACAGTATTGACTGAACGTGCTTGAATATTATTGAATAAAATGAGGTCTCCTTGTACCCTGCCCTTTCGCTGGCATAAGTTATTCAACGACCCACTGCACTGCTCGATATTTCCGTGAATAAGCTCGCTACTACACCACCATGAGGTGTTTTTAAAAGAAAGAGCGATTAAAGATCTCGATCTTATTGTGATCTTCGTTGCGTTCTCATGATTAGTTTTTATTGAGGAGAGTCTTACAAGACAATCATGCATAGATCATCTCATGCATGTACTCATATACTCATAATCTTTGATTCAGTATCGTTCTTAGTTTTAAAAAACACCTCCTTGATCACAGTCCCCACCCCAAAGGTGTATTTGACGTGTTTTTGGTATCAGAGATGTCAGCATCCCCTGAAGAAATTCTCTGACGTCTTTTTGCGGCGATGACCCCCAGCCCCAACTACAATGAACAAGCTTACTAGGAACTCAAAAAATGAGGATAATTGTGTTTTCTGATGAGTAGCACTGGTATTACAGTGTATGTGCTCTCCAACCAGAACCCTATCTTTTATTCCTATTTATGTTATACCAAATATCTGCATGGGAGAATGTAGTATGAAGCTGGTTCCTGGTGTCAGCTATGCAATGAAAGTGGTAGGTATAGTAACTGTCCAATGATTTCAGGGATTTTCATCCATGCATCATCTATGGGCAGTCTATCAGGGAAAACCCTGATGATTATGGAAGTAATAATGCACACATTTATAGGGAAGTCGGGTACATGGGGTTCAGGAAATACACAGGTTTTGTTAAAGCTTTTAAATACTGAGAACAATATGTCTGTGTTTTATAAGTAAATCCCTGATTGGAGGGATTTCCCTGGACTCTGACCTCCCTGTGTTATGGAAACGGCCAGTTTGATGTCCCAGAGAGGTCATTCATGTGTTGAGGCTGTGAGACACGTGACCACTCCGGGGAGACGCTACACGAACGCGCTGTTCACTGTGAGTCAATGAGACAGTTTGACGTTGCCTCTGCCGCTGGTCGCTCACCGCTCTGCCTCGCACGGCTGAACCTCGTCCCACACCCACGCCGCAGCGCCTGATCACCGGTAGACTTGCCCGACACCCTAAAGGCCCGTTTCCATTAGCCTGGCAGCCTGGCCTAGTTAGACTATAGGCCAGGTAACGGGTTCCATTTTTATGGTGCATTATTGGTAACGCCTCCTGGTTCCCCGCTCTTCCGCTAGAGGGCTCGGCAGAATTAGGTGTATACCAGGTGGTTACCAGCATAGAGTAGAGTACAGTAGAGAGATACCAGCCAAACCACAACGCTGGTTCCCGGGGGTATAA
This sequence comes from Alentia gelatinosa, assembly GCA_950022655.1. NCBI lineage: Eukaryota > Metazoa > Annelida > Polychaeta > Phyllodocida > Polynoidae > Alentia > Alentia gelatinosa. Next base: position 36,428,165 of record OX465587.1, read on the forward strand.
GCTAGTCACAGGCGGGCACCAGCCAAATTTATAGCACAGAGTAGCGTGGTTGAAGGTCGTGCCTGTGGAACCCGTTACCTGTCCCTTATTTCATTAGGGCAGGGAACCAGTCCACGTTTCCATTGGCTTGCCCGACACCCTAAATCTCCACAAACTTAGTCCGAGAGGCTCCGACTGGCAAGCGGTGCAGACAGTCAGAGCGCAGTCCCATAGAGGCCTAGGCTAACTGGTCGACCAAAAATGTACATGGCAGATCAGCAGCCGTTTTCCTTATAAATATAGGTTGAATCTTTCTGATTTTGCGATAGACAGTTTTCTGAGGCAAAATGCAGTAAAATGACAGTAATTTCCTACCTTTGCATTAGTTCTAAGTAATAGAACAGCCAGTGTTTGTAAAATCCATATCTTTGCATTCTGCAGGCGCCAAAAATAACAAAAAAATGGTTTCAAAAGTGCAGGAAATCCTTCACACGGGATTGCCAGGAACCAGCTTATCAAATATGGCTGACATGAGTTGGAACTGTTGAAATGTGGTTAAATGAGTAGTACAAAAAAGCTCTCGAAAGTAACACAAAGGAACAAAACAGGAGTTGTATCATCAAAAAGGAATTATTATACATTTCTGAAGGTAAGGGAGCATAAAAATGCACTTACATTGACAGTATTACAGAGAACCAAGGACCTGATATTTTTTACTATGGGAATAAGCGGTTGTGCTCTCTGACTGTCCGCTAGGCAGTCAAAGTCTCTGGGACTACACAAACTTAGTGTAGATTTTTCATGTTGCCCAGAAGGTCTGTCGGTGGTGCCACTCATTGTGCGTCGATTCCACCATGGGGTTGTCCCATTACACTAATTCCATATAAGGAATACAGTAGACCGAGTAGCCAATGACTGCATTAGCAGCAAACAACGACCTTCACCCTGACCTCCTTACATGATATTTTCTAGCGCCTTGGTAGGGCTATACAGTTGAGAGTTGACCTCGAATCTTAGGGGCCACAACCACCCTCTATAGAAGGGTAGTAGGTTTCACTAATTTGTGACCAAGCTTTCACTCAGTGGTGGGTGGTGCAACATTGCATAATCTAAGCATAAAAAGTCGTGGGTCATTTCACGAGCTGGGTCGTTTCCATTGACCGATTTTGGGTCAGTAGTGCCAAAAGTCTGTTGGTGGTTCTGACTGTAGATTGGTGATGGAAATCGGTTAATGGAAATGGGCCTTAAGTGGAATTCATACGGTGCTTCATTCGTGTACCTCAGAGGGTTCAAAATCTCATGAATTTCTGTTCCTTGTTAAGTGGAATTCACACGGTGGGATCCATGTACCTCAGAGGGTTCAAAATCTCATGAGATTCTGTTCCTTGTTAAGTGGAATTCACACGTTGAGATTCATGTACCTCACAGGGTTCAAAATCTCATGAAATTCTGTTCCTTGTTAAGTGGAATTCACACGGTGAGATTCATGTACCTCACAGGGTTCAAAATCTCATGAGATTCTGTTCCTTGTTAAGTGGAATTCACACGGTGGGATTCATGTACCTCACAGGGTTCAAAATCTCATGAGATTCTGTTCCTTGTTAAGTGGAATTCACACGGTGGGACTCATGTACCTCACAGGGTTCAAAATCTCATGAGATTCTGTTCCTTGTTAAATGGAATTCAGAAGTTGGGATTCATATGTACCTCATAAGGTTCAAATTCTTATGGGATTCTATTCCTTCTGTTTTTAGAGGTAAATGTCGCCCACAATAAGGAAGATGGAACCCTACAATTTAGACGAAGAGATTGTGTTGGAGTACAGAATCTCAACAGGATTTGCCACTATGATCACAACGTTGTCAGGTTTTTTTTACAACTTAGGAAAGGAATGCTGGTTAAGGGGGAGAAGGGTAGAGGTCAGGACTTAAGACTTGAGGAATAGGACCAATATAAAACAACCAGTGAAGATATAGAGTTGTGCTAGAGAAACTATCTTGTTTATTAGCTCTTCTGAGAATGAGGAAGGCACTGGGGGGGGGGGGGGGGGGGGCATTGACATTACTACTTTGAAGTACATATAAATATCACAATTGAACGTAGCAAAAATCCACTTTAACAGATCCCAAAAGGTCACCCACAGAACCCTGACACCATTTACCGGAAAGACCCTGAGATTGGGTTCTTTAAAGCACACTTGATACCATTCACGCCATTCTGTCTGGCACCCACCCTGAAACACCCGTACTGTGCTTGGTAACCTCCTCCTCCTCCTCCTCCAACCCAGGAGACACGATCCAGACGACCATTTAATTGCCGCTACCACCTGAACTGTGCCTTTTAACTTATAGTTCCATTCAACCCTAGACTTGTTCAAGTCTTTGATTATGGACATAATTAAGAAACTAGGAGCAAATAGGATGTTCATCATGGATGAATGAGCGTGCAATTATAAATGAATAACAATTAAAAGGTTTGGGTTAGATTCAGTCTATGGATAGTTTTCTGTAACCCACTTGCACCCAGTCAACTGCTATTTCTTCATCTGCCTGAGACTAGGATCCAAACATATCAAGCACCAGTAGGTCAATCAGGTATTTTTGGTCTTGAGTGATTGGTGATGGTCAGCTGGGTACACCTCTAAGACCCTGAGACACTGGCTCCCTGCTCTGTTCTCACTATCACAGTGAATAGCATGCAGATAGTAAAGGGATAGTTTTCTGGAAGCACACCGAAAGTTCAATGTGACCACTCTAAACTCTAGATGATGTATTTAGCGCGTGCAAGCACGCACTAATAATAAAACTTCTTTGCAATATTTGGACTTCCCCTAGCAACTGACAAGCCCAGGAATCACTCGCTGTATTACAGCGAGGAGGGGTAGGTAAGGTGGAGGGGAAGGTATACGAGACGGGGACTGAATACATTCTAATTTAACCCCAACACCTAAACTTAAACACAGACTTACTGCTATTTCTAACTCCGCCGATACTGTTCGTAAATGATTCCCAACAGAATGCAATTAGGACCTGTCATATTACCAAACACTTAAAACCCCATAACCATCTTTACATTAACTCCGAGTCTGCACTCTGTTTCTATGTTAGTATCAATTCATAGTAGAAATGTAGACAGAGCAAAATATAGCATAATATTGCATGATAATAAAAGGAATACGAAATAATAAAATGAGTATGATGAAAAAGACACGCCTTTGAAACTCCAACTACAATCATATAATTCATTAGCTCAATCCCCACTCAGTCAGCTCCCAATATCGCCAACAGGAGTTCATGGCAAGGCCATCACCCAAAGGGCGGCACGGTCTGATGATCACCAATGATGTATGATGAAGGTAACCCGCTCAACTGTATTTCGGGTATTGGAGGTTTCGCTCTGTGTTGAGACGATCGGCTGTTCCTGTCTGTGTTGATTGAATGTCGATATCAGAGAGACCTTGAACATTTGTGTAAATCAAAGTAGGTCTTCTGGCAATGAAAGCAACCAGATTACTACAATGAAATAAAGTCGACATCCTTGAGTATGACTGACTGCTATTGTTATGATATTTAGACCTAGTGCACTGTCATATTTACAAAATACTCACTACAAAAAACACCGAGAAGTTACGTACACCTCGGTACAAGGACACCAGGTTTTAGGCACACACGGGACTGCCTCCGTCTGTCTGTCTGTCTGTCTGTCTGCCTGCCTGCCTGCCTGCCTGCCTGCCTGCCTGCCTGCCTGCCTGCCTGCCTGCCTGCCTGCCTGCCTGCCTGCCTGCCTGCCTGCCTGCCTGCCTGCCTGCCTGCCTGCCTGCCTGCCTGCCTGCCTGCCTGCCTGCCTGCCTGCCTGTCTGCTCGAGGAGTTACCATGGTAACGCTCAGGATCCACCTGTGTGGATCTGGTGACGGAGGTCGTCGGGAGATTACCTGGATTATCATAATCTCAGACAGGATAATCCACAATCCCCTCCAGAATCGCACCCCGTGGACACCCCGCGTGGCCCCGTGCCACAGCCTGTGCGCGCCGCCTGCCGGTGGCCGCCCACAGCCGGGTGGCGGGTAGTTTGGCGACCAACCCCCGTCTACACTGAGCTACGTACGATACAGGGGTCGGTCGTGTTAAAATCTCACTCGGGGCGCGCCTCAAACCAAATACTTTTGTTCTATGTTTACTCTCAAAGCAGACATACTTAATATGAAATATTCACAGCTAAAAACATAAACCAAGATATTTTGAATAAATACAAGGGAAAGGAAATAAGAAAATGGAAAATTGGCTTTGAGGTTATGACATAATACACACTCCAAGCACTACAAAAGATCTGGTAGGAGAGTAAAAAACAGGTCCCGCTACTGGGTCAAGGCAGCCACTTATTTAACCCGACCAGAGCTAACTTTGAGTAGCTCTGGTCGCCAGTGTAGGTGGCGGGCGGGCTATTGGAGGTGTCTATTTCTGTATGGTTCCCCCCCGTACGTTTTTTTCTGATCCCAGCCTCGTTCTGGCACAAGGCCACTGGGTGCGTTATCAACACAAACATGGCGTCCCTCTGTTCACTGTAACACAAACCTATATTGTACCGGGTAGAACCGAGACGGCCAGCGCCGACACCGAGTTTTAAAATACTACAAACCAGAGACTAGTAGAGTTATATTCTACCACTCCTATTCTTTTGACTATTCAAATTATCTTCTACTAGTCCTATTCTTTTGACTATTCGAGTTATATTCTACCACTCCTATACTTATATACAGTACATTTGAATATCCAGTCCGCCTGTGACTTTTTACCGTTTCTCAGTCTTGGGGGTTTGATGAATCATACCATATATTCTTATTCTGATACGTATCTATTAATTATGCGAAATCTATCACAGAAGCGACGAAAATATTACTTAAACATGGCATAATTGAAAAGATATGAACATTCATACCTCGTATTTCCACCATACATTCTATCAACGAGTATAGAGAACGATTCTGTGAAATTGGAAATTGGCGAAGGACCCATTCTGCCTTTCTGCATAATCATTGATAAAGATAAAATCAAATGTTTCATGGGCAAATTTCGACATTTCTATGTATAAACATCCAGTAACAACAGGGATTCCTCTGACGCTACCTTTACATTTAATTAATCACAGATATGATACAGCTACTTCATAGTCATACCATGTAACAAAAGACCCACCCTGGCTCGACGAGAATGCAGAAGTCTGTACTGCCGCGAAACCTGAAGCGAGAAAAGTGTATCCGGGCGTGTGTTGGCTGTGATCTTGGCGGCCGGTGGTGTATACGAGGTGACTGTGTACGCCGCGCTGTGTACAGGTACACACGGCCGTTTACGTAGACCGTGGAGCTGCCCTGGAGTAACTCGTGGATCTATAGTACGCTTTCCTTAGAGTAACTCATGGATCTAGAGTGAGCTTTCCTCAGAGTAACTCGTGGATCTATAGTAAACTCTCTTCCGAGTAACTCGTGGATCTATAGTAAGCTTTCCTCAGAGTAACTCATGGATCTATAGTAAACTTCCTTCAAAGTAACTCATGGATAATATGGAGAAACCAAAGAAGAGTTAGTCGTGTTGTTGTTTATCGCATGACGGCAAGATCGCGTATAACTGTGCGAGGCGAAGCCTAGAGCAGTAATACGCGATCTTGCTGGAGTGCAATGAACAATAACATGACTAACTCGAGTTAGGTTTAGAATTTATCCTACCCCGCCTGTCTAAATTATTTCTACATTAACAAATGACGTCATTTGTCAAGTGTATCCCACTAGAGCGATATTTTTCATTTTTCTGAACTCCAGACCGAATACTGTGACCCAATGTTAAGCCTATGGAGTTTTTTTATTAGGGGTAGGATAAAGAGTAAGCCTTCCTCAGAAAAACTCATGGATCTATAGCAAGCCTTACTCCGGGGTAACTTCGGTGTCTATAGTAAGCTTTCCTCACTAGTTGACAAGTAGGGTGAATTAGTGTCAGTAGTTTCGTGTGGGACATAAAGTATGTATTGCCTCCTTATCTCACACCTAGTATTTTTCCCCATAGACTTAACATTGGCAACTTGTATCCAATGCCTGTTAAGTATTTAGAAAAAAATACTCAATGTAGGATTATGTAATAAAGGTTAGTCAATGTGAAGGGTGAGATAAATTCAGAAACCTATTCAAGTTTACGGTCAGAGCTCGCTCCCATCTCGTTTAAATTGCTACGTAAGTCACGCGGCTTGTGAATTACTACGTGATTCAAACTAGATGATATACGAGCTCTGACCGTAAACTTTCACTGATTTCCTCCATCGTATCTAAGGCCATCAAGGAACATCCAGGTATACAGGTGGGATAATAACTACAATGATCGATGAAATTGTGTCACTATTTACTATAGCAAAATGGCTAAACAGAAAAGCTGACTCAAGCCTCAAACTCATCACTAAATGAGGGTCATACCTAACACTTCACACATCACGGTGGGTTTCTGCAGGAAGAATCGTACCTTGCGCCGTTAACCAGCTCTAACATGAGCATAACAACAAGCTCCGTGACAGAGATGTACCGAAAACACCAGCTGCTACCTTCATGTTGTAAGTATCCCAACGGTCAAGACCCGACCACCAGCTCAGCAGCAACATGAGAGGGGTAATAAATAACATATCCTCTGCTCCACAACAGCAGGCTGGGGACGAGTAGGCAGATCCTGACAAGCTCCTAACACTAACTCAACCTTTGGCACACGTGCAATATGCTTTGCCTCCATGATGAATAGTTGCAAGATGGACAGTTGTTTCAAAATCGGTAACTTCGATTATTCAATATGAATAGATACACTATCTATGTATTTGGGCTTCACCCTTGATATAGTGTCTGTATTGCCCTGCGTTTTCTCTCTTTTTCCCCCTTTTTTTTCTTCAATTTGTGAACAAATTGTGCACTTTAATTTTTATCCATGGCACTATCAAATTCTATAGCTGACGTCATGGTATCTGTAACATGAAATCATAAACCCCCGTCACTTTCAGTTTCAGATCTATCACCCTCTTCTACACACTACAAATAATGAGCTACGGTGCATACATTTTAAACTGGCACAACTAATCCCCAGTACACAGTGGGGCAGATAGCCATAACTGTCTTTTAGCAATATGGAAAATGCTGCTACATGAGGCGCTGGGGGGAATCAGGGGACCGTTTAATAATCTAGGATCTTACATGAAGACCCTTTTCTGTACCTTATACAAGGGTTATCGTTTAATAATATTTAAGTCTGTTTGCTAAGCCAGTATAAGCCTCCATAAGGTCATCCATAAGTGTTGAATAAGGTTGACCCACATGGTCCCTATGGCATACAGAAAAGGGTCTACATGTATGTAGGATCCTGGATTATTAAACGGGCCCCAGGTACTCAAGGTGAGCAGCTCGCACCTCTGGCGGGTGTTTGGTGTATGAGCGACTCGCGGGGCGGCTGGCGGCTTACCTGTTCACTGCAGGAGGACTGTGCTTCATATAGGTAACCCCCCACCACCTCCTCCTCCTCCTCCTCCTCCTCTTCCTCTTCACTGTCTACCACCACCTCTACCAGTAGTTCTGTCACCGCTCGCCACGTGTCACCACCACTGACCATCTCCTCCTGCAGGTACTCCTCACATGGTGCACGCGTACATTCCTCCTGGGTGTGTGTTGGTGGCTGTGCGGTGACGGTCGGCCGTGGATGGTGCTCGATGTGGGCGCCGGGAGGAGGCAACTGGCTGTGAGGCGGTGTACAGGAGTATCTGTACTGGTGAGGAGGGAGGCGGCAGGGGGCTGGTAACTATGGGGCGCTAGGCGTGTAAAAAGAAAACCCCACCGACCCGAACCTCGGACTGACAGGTTCTGAATGCTGCACAGGTAGCGAGGGAGTTGGAGCACTTGCATGGAACAATGATTTTCTCAGCTGAGAGGTGAACATGGGGAGCATTACTGTTACTTACTCAGGAAAGCTGTTTAAAGCGGGTGTTCCACCAAACAGGCGCTAGCTCCGGCTGATGGTATTGTGGTCGTCTGCGACAATTGCCACCTCAAATTGCGCAACGGCAGCGATAATTTGCTCTGTGGAAGAGCAAAAATGGTATTAGCAGTCTGTACCGCCATGTCTCCAAAACCCTGTCGCCGGCCAGCATCTGATGGCCTGTTCATGGTTGCCGACCGCCGGCCGAGCCTAGAGGTTATTTTCTGCAGTCCACCAAGCATATTGAAGCAGGCCGGCTGGCTGGTCGGCCGCTTTGAGGGCTGAATTGTAGAAGGCCGACTGCAAAGGATCGTTGGCTAAAAACTGTTTCAATTGATTTTTGACGAGGCCAAGAGCGACGCCGACAGCGAAACCGAGATCCGCAATGAATGCTACCAGCCTCTACTCCAGTGGATGCGGTCAACATGAATAGGCGACACCCGTGATAAGCTAACCCACGAGCGGAGACCGAAAGTTCAGACAACCTTATCTTCATTTACCTTCATTATTCCTTTAACCGCAGTATTTAGCGGAAAATTGATGAGCTCTCAGTATTCTTACGATTCCCAACATGGCGGCATATTCCTTCGCTCGATCACCGGGTTTTGCGGATAGTGAGGTGTGCAGTATGTGGAGGCGCTGCGCTTTTGATAACATCTGAAAACTCCCGTCAATACAACTAACTTTTTTTATACTGCCGTTGTATTGATGACTCTAATAAAATAAGATAGTTGCTGCAATAACCGAGCAGTGCAGTTAGCTCATGCCGCAAGTAGCGCAGTGAGTCACTCGCCAGTCCTGGTCATGAGGAGGATGGCGTGTAGATGCCACGTGTTAAACACCGTTCTTATTATGATAGGTGGAATCCTTGCAGCGCGCCCCGTCCATACCGCCAGTCTGACCCCCAGCCACTCACACCACCTGGCGGAGAAGGTGTACTCAGAGGACGCCATTGACGTAGCGTGTAGTCACCTGTTAGACCGCGGAATACCAGTGATGCCTGGAGTAAAAGCCACAAACACACCACACACGCCTCACGCCTCCTGTCAGTCATCTGGTCAGTGTTTACCAGGTAACGGGAGGGCAGAGTACCTTTAGAGGTCTACATACCATTCATTCAACTGTGAATGGGAAGAGAAACTGTGGGGGATTAAGACGTAGTGAACAAGTGAAGTTGATCCGTCTGAAAATAGGTCACTCCAGATTTACACACGTATATACCTCCTGAAAGGAGAAAATCCCCCATTATGCCAATTGTCTGATATATGTACAGACAATGAAAATATCCTACTTACCCTGACTACTGTTGGTGACTGAACTTTCCCAAACGGCCCATAAACCTGGAGGTGCAACGCTGATGAGTATAGTGTTGGGCAATTTGATCTTTTTTTGTGATTACATGCCTTCCCATACTCATGATAAAGGAATAAAGGGAAACTGGTTTCAGTAGAATTCTGGAGATTCTAGATGATGATCTCAGAATTTACGTAAATTCCTTCTGAGAATTTCCGCGATTCCGGAATACTGACACCCCAAATCAGCCTCCCTATCATATATAGATTAATGAGATGTAGCAAAAAACACCTCTTAAGTAAAAAATAAAACCACAAAAAAAACTATTATATTATAATATATACTTCAAAATAATATACATGTATACTTTAATAACGAAAATATATCGCGTTTCTCACTTAAATGTCAATTCAATGGCATCATAGGCGAACGCTGCCTACGCTTGTTTATGCTTCACGACACGATTGTTATAATTGGGCCTCTGGTTGGCTGAGAACATGTCACGTGGTCAACCTTGGTATGAAAACTTCAGCCTTGATACAAATACCAGAAATATTACATACTGGGCAGCAGTATGTAACTATGGGGCGTTCGGCTATAAGTATGTAATAATACTATAAACTGAATGCCTAAGGCATTCGCGACAGTCAATCCCATCCATATCTCAAATAGTTTCTGCATGGGAGGCTTTTCATCTGGTTGGTTTCAACCGAAACAATTTCCTTCCTTGATTGGAATGATTACCTCCATAATCGTGTTGTACAGAGGCCTACCCCGTATGGTCTACTCCTTTATCACCATGGTAACATAACCGGCTCTGACGCCTGACTTACCCACTGGCTTAGACTGGCCTCAGTCCCTGTACCCTCTCTTTTTTTTCCTTCAAAATTTGTTGGTTCTTCACATGATTACATTTTAGTCAATAAAGGCATCATCAGCCGCTCCTACCCATCCCCGCCTACCGCCACCGATACCGCGCTACTCCACCCCCTGCCTAGAGTGGGATTCACACGATGGGATTCATGTACCTCACAGGGTGTTAGTTTGAGAACACTATTTCTTGGTCTAAATTGTATGGTTCCATTTACTCGAGACATGTTTTTCCTCTACAACTGTTGGCGACATTTACTCCCCAAAAGAACCAGCATCTCATGAGATTTTCATCCCTGTGAGGTACATGAATCCCACCGTGTGAATTCCAACTCCTCCCCCAACGCCCCATTTCTGGTTGATTCATGGGCCAGTCAGAGAAGGATACATACTTTAATGAATTCTATTCTGATTTTGTTCAATCATCTAATAAATGTTGATAATCAAAGCCTTGTGCATGTCTACCACTGACCTCACTCATTGACGAGGGCAAAGCACGCTGACTGGAGGGATTGTTTCAGCTCGTGGCTCCCCGCGCGCGTGACAAATAGAACTATAACAACACAACAGGTGGCCTAGGCAAGCTCCAAGCACATTATTAGTCATGCTAGTCAAACACGACTAAGGCTGTTCGTGTATGGAGAGTGAGAGAAATCATACGCGTCCTCAAACTGTCCCCATCACGCCGGCTAAATGAAGATGCATGGACTGAGAAAGTAACACACTGAGATTCTCCCGAATCCAGAATACATCTCAATGAATAAATCCAATCACAGTGAGAAGCGAAAGTGAATAACAGGATGATGGATGGATGTGGGGTGAAATTCCTATAAATTAATCCAGACTGGGATAAGGGGAATGTCACATCTTATGATCTACCTTGTGGACATGCCTCATAGACTGGGGTTCTTTCTGTCGACATGTATTTGATTTCTTGAATGAACGAACATAACCACCCTCCGACTCCCCATGTCATGTCGTCTGCTTTTTCCCCCCTTTAAATCGTCACCATAAATGCATACCATATTCATATTTCAGAGTTAACCGAGCCCAAATGAGTCTACCGCCGGGATTTTTTGGTTTGCTTGGTTATTTAAGCGTCCCAGGGGACCCTGAAAGTATATAGCGACTAACTCATGGTTCAGCTTTTCATGCTGGTTTTGCACCACTACGGGAGATGAATTTCGGTAGAAATCTCACCCCTAATCATTTACCGAGGTGAGAGTTCTCTTACTTCCTACATCACATAGACATGGTTAGAGAAGAATTGGACTTTGATATAGCAGTAAATCTACCACTGCTGGGGATGAAGGAGAAAAGTGGCTGCAGTGGGAAACGAACCCACAACCTTGGGATTACAAGTCCAGTGCCTTATCCACTGAACTAACCCCCACCTCCTCTTCTTTAGGTGATGTGAACTCGTGGCAACCCACAGATGGTAAAGTGCAAGATGCTCTAAATAATATCGTCTGGTAATACAACTTTACTGAAAGCACCTTTTACTACCAGTTCCTTGCAAAGAGGCGGTCAATTTAGCTTGCATTATTCAAACACAAACAACTGTGAAATTTTCCGCACTGAAAAAAATTAACAAAATGAACATCCCTTACTGAACATATCAAAAGATATGATATAGTGATACGTATATTTCCTGGATCTGTTTGAATATACGTTTATCACCAGCCTATATAAATGCTGTCTGCTTCAATCTACTGACGATTGTGAGAAAGGATCATTATAATATAGGCGCACATTGAAACAAGCCCTCGGGCTGAGTGCCTATCCCCAGGAAAATAAAAGTTTAAAAAAAAAAAATCGTTCAATTATGTCCGTACAACATAGCCCACATGCAAGAGACCTGTTCCACACCCAAATTGTAAATTACCTCTAATGTAGAAGGTCTCTAGTTATCGCCAAATTCACCAGATGGGGCGGCAGTGCGATATACTGCTGGCGAGTGGTGGCGGGTGGCGGCGGCGCTGGTGGTGGTGGTGGTGGTGGGGGTAGGTGCAGCGGAGTCCCCGCCCCATTCTAAGAAAACACTCATTACTTCTGTGTAAACCAAGACTAAATATTCGCCACACTGAAGTGATCAATCCGGGCGGTACCCTGTGGCGACGCCAGCGGGTCGTTCACACACAGTAACAGCGAACCTCACACAATGCATGAACTGCTTTCTCAGCTCGGCCTTTCTGTGAGACACCGAATCAGAGGATGTATGTACGCCCGCAAGTGGTGTTTTATCTCAAATGAAGGCCAGTTTGTGTAAATACACGCCATTCACCAGCTATGTCAGTGCACAGTTTCATTCCCGTTCACTTTTGATTCTTGTGCTATGTTCTTCTGTAACTCAACACTGAATAATCTAGGGTTTATATCCGTACGGGATCGTTGTATGTGAGGGAACCTTTGATTGAGAGTTAACTTTTAACTCATATTTGCGTGTGTTTTTTTTTAATCGGTTTGATCAGGCTTGTTGTACTAGGAACCATGTGGCAATAGCTCCCAGACATATAATCTGTGCGAATCTAAGAGCTTCTTCTTGATCTTCAAAGTAACACTCTAACCTAATTGCAACAGAGAGATTGTTGTCGTGACATTACATGTAGGATATAACAAAGGATATGCTATTTACCGTATTATCACGTAGTGTTGAATAACACAAAAGGCTGCCTCTATAAACAAAGAACTGGATTTCTTTCGTTAAAGTAGCTTTTATTTCTAACATAGGACGCCCTTCTAAGACTATCATTATATGTAAGTATCTTCGTTACAGTTTTGTTTGTGCTCGCGACCATATCTAACGCTGCAACATAAATAAGCCGCAAATGGAATTCTTTGCCAACTTCCTGAAAATTCAGAACAATTCTATATCTCCACAGATGGTTGACTGTTGTATTCACGCTCACTTGGTCGGTCTGAATTCGTGAAGAACAGCTATAGGCGAATATATGTGGATGACAATTGACTGAATGAAAAAAAAAAATGGTACCCTTCAATAACGATTATCATTCTGGAAGTAGAATATGAAGTACACTACTAGCATCACTGAAAACAGGATAACATGTATATACGTAGAGCACAGAGTGATTGCTAGTTCTGCCATCATCCACCAGGAAATAGAAATATAGCGCCACTGTAGTCGGGGGACAAACATTGTTACCAGTTGTTATAATCCATTAATAATCACGAGACGAGGCTAAGACATTTCTATGACAAGCCCCCCAAAATAATTTTTATGATTTGATGAAGCTTGATAAAGTCCATGTAATGGACGAAACGTCGGTTCCTAATAAACGACAATTAATAATCAAATTTACTTGATGGTTATGCTATTTATTACCAAATAATTCTAATAAAATCCATTGATAACTGGACCCGCCACCTGGTGTTTTGTTTGGCGTTGGGGGGCAGGATGGCTGCTTCCATAACACAATATCTACGTGCCCTATACATGTGGGTGCTGGTCGCCTTTGGACCGTCACCGTGGCACGTACCTTTGTTCTGGTTAGTGTCGGTGAGCTTGGAGTTGGTGGCTCGGGCTAGCGTCTTCTTGGCCTGCTTCTCGAAGGAGGAGTGTTGCTTGGCGAGCTGCTCGACCATCTCCTCGAGCCGGAGACGCTGCTCGTGCTCGTAGGCCAGCATCCGCTGCCACCGCTTACCCTGCGTCTGCGCCAGGTCCACGTAATCAGCACACGCCTGGGACCAGCGAAAAGACACCATGTCAAGGTCATACATACGTTCATCATTCGAGTTTTTTTTGGTTTTTTTCTAAACCATACTTTTTTTTTCTAAACCATACTTTCATCATTCGACTTATACTTATATTGTATAGACATGCATCATATATATATTATATATCAAAATTCCGATGTATTTTCTTTCCCAATTTCATTGCATACCTACAACGGTGATGATGGTAGACCGCATTGTACTGCTACAAGCGAATCATTTCCAATATAAAAAAAATTCGAGTTTTTGTATTTTTAAAATTATTTAATCAGATGAAGAAAAACATACACATGACATATTATATTCGCCTATTGGTATTCTTCCACATAATAGTCAGTGACATATACTACACAAAAACGTTACAGACATAACAGACACAAATGCACATAACACACTACATAAATGCGGATATCTTCACTATGTAACTTCCCAGTATTGGGTTATAACTAACAGGGATTTATTAGACCCCTTGTATTTCTCTCTCAAAGGCTTAACATTGGGAACTCGTTCTGCACACCTCTACGAGTAATGAAGTCCGTTCCCCATGGTCTATATCCTGTGTGTCGTCCATTCACTCTCCTCTTATAACTTACAGGGATGTCAGTTGAGGTCAGGGAAAAAGTGGAAATATTTTTTATTTGTAATTCACTGCCCCGGGGGAGAGAGTTCCAAGCACGATACCACAAACAGTCTGTAATCAAGGATTTTATTTGTGATAAAACAAAGAATAGTGTTTTATTTGTATGTGTGGCCTTTCTTATTTCAAATCCATATAGGGCAGATTGATTGCTAGTTCTGCCATCATGTAAGAGAAAATTGTAAGATAGTGCCACTGTAATTGGGGAAAACCACTGTTCTCAATTGTTATAATCTATGGATAATATAGAGACGAGGCTAAAATTCCTCTATATGGCAAGTCCCATAAATATATTATTTATAAAATCCATTGATAATTGGTCCCGCCACCTGGTGTTTAGGATGGCGTTGGGGGCAAGGTGGGTGCCTCCATAGCACAATAGCTATGTGCCCTATACTGAAAGTCGATCTTAGAACCTTACAACCAGTGGGACATTGTTAGGTGAGACCGGTTTGGCAAACGAGACCGGTTTGGCAAACCTGTTAAATTAATTCCAGCCAAGCCATAGACACTGTTCCGTTACGTAGGTAGTTCTATAGCGGACTGCGTCGCATATGGCACATAACACAGACCATATTAGAGGACAATAGGCCACTCTATGGAACCCAGTGTAAGGAGCTACAATGGCATAGCTACAAGCAAATACAGAACCCAATCAATGTGGCCTAGAACTGGGGCTTTTCAATGCACTGCCTTCTCGTGGTCCAGTATTCAATATATCTGTCCATCAAGCCAACAACACAATACGGAGATCTCTTTAAGACTACCACTGGAAGGCGAGGTCAATGAAATCTACCAAGGCAATTATAAAGGCCAAAACAAACTTGGTTCAATGCTACAAAACATCAGAGAGGGACTGAGGTCAAACCAAGAACCAACTGACCAAGCTAATCTAAACCCGGATGGAGGTGAGGCTGAAGAAGAAAAACCTGACGAAGATGATCAAGAAAAAGCAGAAGTAGCAGACCCCACACAAACCGAAGCAGGAAAGGATTAAATTATGGCATGCAAGACAGTTGACCATATCATAATTACCGACTCGCGAGGTAAAAATCTGGAGCACAGAATTCGAGACAAAATAGGGAACACTACTAAGGTCTATGTACATGTCTTCAGTGGACGAACAATTCAAGATTTAATTGTGATCACGGACTTATATATTACAGAAAATCCTGACAGCGTATTTTATATTATTGGCGGCGCCTGTAATATTACCTCAAAGCATAAACAATCAATCACGTTTAAATGGGACAACCAAAAGGATCTAACTGACCACCTATGGTCATACACAGAGGCAGGATTAAATTGGCTATATTTAAACCACCCCAAGGTCAAACTAATCATGTGCCCACTTATTGGGTCACACCTCACACGTGCCACTAAATCAAGGATGACGGACAAACAGCCAATTGTGGACAGAGCCATCGAAATAGTCAATATTGAGATCATTGACTATAATGTGAAACATCAACCGTCTCTATCGATCCCGTGGATCCAGAGAAGGTTACATCACAGAAAGAACAATAAGGTCAAACATAAATATGACTTGCTGAATTACGACGGGATTCATCCCTCACGCGAGCTCACTGAAATATGGGCTACCGAATTTGTCAAAACAATCAAACTAAACTAAAACTCTAACACAAAATTACAAAAGGCTGGGGTAGGTTTATAACTGGCTACTACGGGTCGCTGAAACGTGGTACCCACTATAAACTGACCGTCTTTTCTGGTTTATTTCCTTCTTTTTGATCCAATTTAGACCACAGTTATTAAAACCAATCCGATTGATTCAAAGTATACAGATAACTGCCTATATTATATTATACTTACTAAATGTTATACCCATAAGTAAATGAATGTACTGTCCCCTATAACATACAATGTTAGTTATGTCTCTTGTTTATGTAGAATATGGTATCAAAATATGCTATAACAGTGACTTATGTATAACACATGAGAGGTTGCCCTGGAGGATTAACTTTGTCTTGATTCACCCATAATATCCAGGTATCACATGTTAATTTGTAGAATATGGTATCAAAATATGCGATAACAGTGACTTATGTATAACACATGAGAGGTTGCCCTGGAGGAGTAACTTTGTCTTGATTCACCCATAATATCCAGGTATCACATGTTAATTTGTAAAATTAAGTGGTGACCATTATGCACTCCCAACGCGTAGTAACACCTCATTGTACTTACTTTTTTTATTTTTTATTTGTACTTTTTTACTTTGTGTTCATGATATGCCTAGGAACCAGCGGCCACTCATGCCGAGGCTGGTTGCACATGGCTATCTATAGATATAAGATTACAAAAGTTACCTTCGTTAGTAATCCTATCAAGTATCAACTGAATAAAGGTTCAACTAGTGGAGTGAGGGGCATATGCCAAACAGAAACAGTCTATTTTATACTCGATGTATGCTGTTATCAAGCTGAATTACCCATTAAATGAATAATATAGTTTACACTGATGACCTATCGAAGAACAATGGTTTTACGGTATTGCACCTAAATGTATGTAGTTACAAGGCTAAATACGAAAGACTTTTAGCTGAGTTTCAAGATACAACGGTAGATGTTATCACAATATCCGAAAGCTGGTTTACTGATAATGATGCAGAAGGTACCTACAGTTTCCCTAACTATAATATGGAGCGTAATGATCGGACTTGGAAAGAAAATCCATGGGACCCCAAACCAAAAACAGGGGGAGGGGTACTCACATTGATCAAGGAAAATCTGGACTATGATGCAGAACTGTATAGGAAATATAACACCAGTACAAAAGACATAGAGGTTCAGATTACGAAGATCAACAGAAAAAATGCCAAAGCTATCATTATAATCAATGTTTATAGGCCACCAAGGGGGAACAAACAGAACTTCCTAGATACCCTACTAACTACCCTAGACGAAATCAACTTTAATAATTCTATGGAAATCTTCATATTGGGGGATATGAATTTAGATGTATCAGATAAGAATGATCAGCCTACTAAAGAGTTGGTGAATATGATGAAGCTAAGAGGCTACAATCAACTAATATCCGATTTTACGCGCCTAGAGGGCAAAGAGAGTATTCTGGACTTGATATTCACAAATTCTGACCATTTACGTTACTACGGTGTTATTGATGCTAATATTAGTGATCATCTGATTGTCTACGCTAACCGTAAAAAAAGAAAGGAACAGTTTGAGTCACATGAATTTACAGGACGTACATACAAAAGATACACACGAAAAAAATTAGAAGATTACCTAAGAAATAATTACAATAAAGATGACTTTAAAGAAATGAACCCTGATGACCATTGGGAAAATATGATGAAAATTCTCGAACGATTCCTGGACATAGTCTGCAAAAAGAGGAAATTCAAAGTTAAAACTAAAAAAGAACCATGGCTAACAGGCGATCTAGCACTTCTCATCAAAGAAAAAAATAAACTCTTAACAAAAGCCAAAAAAACCAAAAACGAATTAGATAAGGCAATTGCACGAGAAGCCAGAAATCAAGTTAACAAACAAGCCAAAGAAGCCAGGCAAGAATATATTTTAAATCAGACTGATACACATAAAGACGACCCAAAAGCCTTCTGGCATAACATAAACAGCATTCTGGCAGGGGAACGTAAACAATCTAGAATTACTCTCGAAAACCAGGATACGAAGACCAAAATTGAGCCTGAGGGTACTCCTGATTTCATCAACAACTACTTTACCGGTATTGGACCAAAGCTCGCAGAAAATAACTTAACCCCCCAGCGATTTCACGATAAACGTACGGAGGTTGATATGGCCAAACTTAGTACGGATGAACAAGAAGTCCTAAAGCTGATAAATGACATAAGTTCAAAAAAATCATCTGGTTTAGTAGGTATAAAAACAAGTATATTGAAAGATTTCTTGTTAGCGAATCTAGTGGACTTCACCCTACTCTGTAATAAAATATTTGATACATGCTACATACCGATAACTTGGAAATCTTCTATTGTCACCCCCATATACAAAGGTGGAGACAAATATGACTGTGCCAACTACAGGCCAATTTCCATTCTGCCTGTACCAGCAAAAATACTCGAAAAAATTGTTAATGCGCGGTTGTGGATACACATCAATGATAATGATATTCTCACAAACAAGCAGGGAGGTTTCAGGAAGGGATATTCGACCATCAAAACAATCGCCGACCTAACAGATGATATCGCTAGGAACGTTAATGTCGGGAAGGTAACTGGGTGTGTTTTTATTGACCTGAAGAAGGCATTTGACACCGTAGACCACTCCGTACTCTTACTAAAACTAGAGGAATATGGAATTAGAAACACAAATCTCAAATTTTTTCGAAATTACCTAAATAATAGATCACAACGAACTAAAGCTAATGGTTTAATCTCTGACGACTGCGGAGTGGTCTGCGGTGTCCCCCAAGGATCAAATCTGGGACCCTCATTATTTCTTTTATACGTTAATGACGCTGTCACTATGTTTAACAACGAGGCTTCGATTAAGTTGTACGCTGATGATACGGTGATTTATGCAACTGGTATTACTCTAATGGACATTCAAACAAAACTACAATCATCTTTAAACAAATTTGAAACTTGGACGAATCAGAATAAACTTACCATTAACGCAAAAAAAACAAAATATATGAGTTTCGGAACAAATTATCAAATTAAAAAAATGGGACATGTCAAAGTTAATCTTAAGGGAACAGAATTGCAAAATGTAACCTCATATAAATATTTAGGTGTCCATCTGGATCAAAACTTATCGTATAAATTACATATCACAGAAACCATAAGAAGGTTAACATTTAGGTCCTACCAGCTTGCCAAAATGAGATCGTACATTAATCAGAAAGCCGCCTTATTGGTATACAAAACATTCCTGATACCATACTTCGACTATGGGGACGTGTTATATATTGATGGTAATCGTGCTCTACTGAATAAGTTACAGGTAATTCAGAACCAGTGCCTCCGAACTGTTATGAAGGCCCATCCAAGAACAAACACTGTAACCTTACATAAACACCTAAATGTACCCTACCTCTGTGAAAGGAGGAAATGTCATTTATCCAACCTGATGTACCTGAGATCTAGAAATTGTAAGTATGTGGATAACAGAGAAGGTATTACTAGAGCCAGAGATGCCCCGGTACTAAAAAATTGTCAACCGAATGGGAATATCTATAAGAAAAGTGTGGAATACTCTGGTTCAGTTATGTGGAACAATTTTAGTACTCAAGCAAGAAATACTCCAACCCTTGCGATGTTCAAGAGTCTGTCTAAGAAATTATTACTTGAAAGTATCCCATCGTAACTTAACTTTGTGACTTTAATTTTTTCTCCCATTGATCACTATATATTTGGGTAAAAGAGAAATGAGAAATCACTGTTGAGACTGTTTGAAACCTGCCCTAAAAACTTCCATTAACTAGGGAAGGACCGATTTTGACGATCGAAATGATTAACTAATATGTTCAAGTCATGAATATTATCTTAACGGATTACTCCAGTCAACATGACCACCAACAAAATGGCACCCGATGAAAACCAGCAAGCAGACATAGCAGCTGACGGGATGCCGTCTTTATTGATCAACCAAAAAATGTATGAAATAATATGATGTATGATACTGTATATCCGATCAATAAAGGAATTCTTGAAAAAAAAAAAAAAGAGGTGTTTCAACTCATGACATTAAGATGTTATTATTCCCATGAGAAACGTGTTCTGTGCGGTATTCTTACGTTATATGGCGAAACGGTGTGTACAAATGTGTTTACAGTATATACAGCATGGGTATATTACAAGGATGCCAGTTGGGTCACAAAAAACATTGAAATGTGTTTCATTGCAATACAGGGTTTACGCATTACATACAAATTTCAGTGAGGGATCAGGAGAAAACTCCAGCTTTTAATTGGGTTACAAGGGAGGTTCAGTTAGGTATCATGGGCCGTGGCTGAATTGGGTTATTTAGCAGTTGGCATGTTAAAATTACAAAAGGGAAATTATTTTTTTATTTGGAAAATGAAAACATGAATTTCAATGGAAACATTGAAAACTGGCATCCCTGCAGTATATAGTAAAGTTTACCATTTCTGATTATTTGAAATGCGAAAAAAAAAAGAAGCTTACATTGATCATGGCATTCGATGTGATTCGGAAGAGCGTGGCCCGCTCGTTGACGGACTTGATCTTGGTGGCCGCCTCGGACGGGTTCTCCAGCTGCTCGAGTTCGCTGAGGGAGCGCTGGAGGGCGGCGCCGTGCTTGGTGATGAGGTCGTTGCACGTGCTGAGGTCCTCCAGCTTGGCGTTGAGGGTCCTCAGCGTGTTCTGCAGCTCGTTCTTGTCCGGCTGTCCTCCCGCCTCCTCGTCCTCGTCGTCTGTAAGAGCAGAAAGATGAAGCACCCGTCAGCACGAATGTCATTTGTGTATTTGAATATATAGAGACTTAGTTAGTATAACTGAATGAAATCTGTTCAGAGATAGTTTTATCAGAAATATTCACCCAGTTCAAAGTACGAGGTGAGTATTTCTGATCAAAATATTGAGGAACAGATGGAAGTAAGTCACACTCACTGTGTCTCTTTATTATCATATACCTAGTAATCATTAGAAATGCCATTCTACAACTCACTAAATAGTAGAATGAGTCACATGGTACAGAGGGACATATGGATATTATCTCGTCACTCAGTGACGAACGGAATTTGTCCTCCTGGTCAGTAAAAGTGAGACATTCGCCTTTAGGTATATAGTAATACACCCTTTGTATATTAAGTGTGTAGACACTATAACCCGGTGACAACCAAATGGTTTTTCTAGGCGTGTTTTATTGAACCGACGTTTCGACACAAGGTTGGTCTTTATCAAGGTTCTAATTATACTGGTCTTTTATCATTAGGTACCATGTGAGTCGTTCGGTGTTTTGAGTCAATTATTTAAGGTAATGGAATACATTTTTAAAATGGATAACGAGGTAATAGAAGTTTTCAAATACAGTAATAAAACTGTTTAACAGCTGTGCGATATACCAGCAGGAGGGGAAATCATATGGCAATATATCTATATTTTAATCTGTCTCAAAACGTCATGAATTTCCTAAAATCATGACTGATTCTGCCTCAGCCCTTCCCTCTCATAACCACGTGACCAAGTACAATTCCCAGCTTCGCGTTCCTCCACCTCACACCAGGAGGCGACACTGACTTGTCAGTACCAAGTCTCCCTGAAGAGACGCGTGATCGGATTTACCGTCACCTGATAGCCGTCTATCTCACCCCTGGAATAAATGTCCATAGGCTTAACATTAGGAACTCATTTTCCATGCCCCTATAAGTATTGCAGTCCGTTCTCCATGGTTTGTATCATGTGTGTCGTCCACTCTTTAGGTGTGTACAGGGGTGAGATAAATACAGAAAGCAACTCGTTTTGGTCCAAGAAGTTATTCTCCAACTCGTTTGATTGCTACGTGATATTCACTCCGCATCACAGTCGTGGAGGACGACGACTTTGACCAAAACTTGTTGGTTTCTTCTTTAATCACTGATAGGACTTGTGTATGTATGACAATGTAAACCTAACCATTTCTAGTATAGGTGAAACTTTAGGTTCAGATGATCCTTACCCCACGATGCTACGAAAGCAGTTCAGAAGATTATATATATCAACACCTAAGCGTTGGCAAATAATCAGCTAAGTTGGGAATAGTGCAGTCAGGGTTATAAGAAGGTAGACACACACGCACTACCATCTCATCTTGTCTGAGATACACCTAGGAGTAGGATACACCCGAATCATCTGGTCACCTATACACCTTGGGTAAGACACACCCAACTCACCAGGCCACACATACACCTTACAATGGTAAGACTTGCCCAACTCACCAGGAAATACATACACCTTCCAATAGTAAAGGGCTGGTTCCACCAACACCATGGATTTGCTATGGTATATCTTGCTATATCTTGCTATATCTTACAGTGTCGCGATAGGTTGTACATGTACCTCCTTTGTCGCGATACGTAGCGCACAATAATATGCACGATTATTCAAAACCTGGCGAGATTTAGCAAGACAACCAAATCGTGACTAATCTTGCTATATCTTGTGTGTTAGTGGAATCATCACTTAACACACATCCAACTCACCAAGAAACAAACACCAACTCTCCAGGCCATTCATACACCTTACAGTGGTAAGACACACCCAACGTTCATGGTCACTCATAGACATTAAAGCAGTAGGAAACTGCTAACTCACATGGTCACTGACACACTTTACAACAGTTGCACACCATCATCTCAACTGGTTACTTTTACACTTTACAGTGACAAGGCATGGCCCACTTACTTGGTCACACATAAACCTTAGAGCAGTAGGACAAAACTATCTTATCTGGTCACACATACACATTTATAGTGTTAGCACAAACCTTATCTGGTCACATATAAAACATACAGTAGTAGAATACAACCTAATAATTTGGTGACTTACAGATCTTTAGAGTATACGAAGTGCACTTGATATGGTATGAATTGCGTATTTTCTCTGAGGTGGACTAAGAAAGCCTTTATAAATACTAATGTCTTATTATAAGTTCTACTGTACCTCCAAACGAGCAGACGACATTTTCATCATTTCTTGCCTGTGATGTCCTTGAATTATATCTTATCCTACTGTAATGTCCTTGACTCTTTCATGGAAGATGCCAATAGGCGAATGCCTTTGTCATAAAACTTCATTCAATAATAAAAAAAATTTAAATCATTGTCTTCAACGTACGCGTCACATGCTCCCTCACCTCCCTCCAACAGAACCACTATGAGGTGTAACTCTCCGAGCCGGGAGGGTGAAAAGCGAGGTACAAACCGGATGTAGCAGGGAGACGCCACCTGGCGAGTGACGTGTCAGTGGGCAGTCATGTAACGAGAACCGGAAGTAGGCTGCCCCACACGTGACAAAAACAAGATGCGGCCACACCTGACCGGAAACGGAAGTAAGAGGACATAGGAGAGGAAACGGAAGGCGCATACAAAAAGAGGTAATGGAAAGACTGGCTCCACGAGACCCAGCAGGTTGTCCTCTTGAGTGCCTCCTGACTTTAGACTTTTCACTCCATATCCCCACACGTCCTCTGCACTCCTGAGAGACGTTATTCAGCACCTTAGTCTCTCTGCCCTGACTTTTGTGTGTTTCATTCAGTCAGGCGATCGGTATATTTTCAGAGATCAGTTGGTCCCCTCTATCATTGGACCAGGGCGTGTTGGGACAACTCTGAATAATCTGCGCTGTTGTCTCGGATGCAAGATTATTATTTCTGATTCGTGTACTCTTAGTATACCTCATGCAATTTGTTTGCAGGGCATCTTACATGGACTTCATACAAACTATTCCAGAGTTTAGAGGGAACTAACTTAGCCCAGTATTACGCTGGATCCTTGGTCATTTCCCCATCCTTGGCTAGATTTTATGGCTTGAAATATTCCGGGAATGGGTGCTTCATCAATAATGCCAAGTTATAAAAATGTGTCTTGATGTAATGAAAAGAATTAAGGACATAGCCTTGCCACAGGCGAAATATTGGAAATTCACTGAAACAGGCAGCCAGACAATACTGAACAAGTTGACAGGTACTCAAAGTCTTGTATTCTATCAGTTTCATCAATCCAATTAGCCTTATTAAACAATCAGTAAAGCCGGCTGGCTGTACTAAATCGGACATAATTTGTATCAATTGACAAATCAACTTAAAAGATTGTCTTGCGTCTTATTAATTTACCTATTTGGGACAAGCCATCATAAGCTGGTTGGTTTATTTTAACGTCCAGTTAACCATTGCTGGTTTTCAACAGACTTTCTCAAGGCTCTTTTACACCACAAAGGTGGTGATAGAATCTATCGAATCTATCTTAATCGAATCTATCTAATGAATTTAGATAGAAATCTCTCCCCTACACATTTATCGAGGTGAATTCTTTTACTTTGCACACCACATAGACATGGTATGAGATGGATTGGCGTTTGATATAGCAGTAAATCTATCAATGCTAGGGGTGAAGGAGGAAAGTGGCTGCAGTGGGACTCATACCCACAAAACATATCTGGCCTTTACCACACAGGGCAAGACGACCAAGAGGGGATAACCGATTGATCATTGCTGTCCACCCCAGCAGGCCGGGTTGAAATTTTCGCTATAACTACCAGGAGAAAAGTGGCTGCAGCGGGACTCAAACCCACCCTCCTACAACCTTGGTATTAAAAGTCCAGTTCCTTACCCACTGAGCTAACTCCCCACCCCACGTTGTCTCAGTATATAAGTCATCCCAATTGCCTTGGTCGCATTAGTCAACCTATCTTTCACCTCGGCAGTCCAATCACAGCAGCTGGTCGCAGTAGACTTGGGGCTATGACAATGATACATACACAGGGAAGGCGGTGTGAGGGATGAGGCTGTACCGGGGACACACACAGTCAGCGCACAGGGAAACCTTATCTATTATTTACAATCCTTTAGGAAGTCAGATGGATGAACGGTTGTCGTGCAGGATGGTGTGGATCTGCATGGGTGAGTGCTGTGAGGATATGGTAAGCTGGACAGATCTTACGGGTTACTATATACCCATGCCGTATATACTGTAAATACGCACCGTTTCGCCATCTAACATAAAAATACTGTACGGACCACTGGTCCGTACACTAAAATACAGACTACCTTGCCAAACACGTTTATTAACTTATCGGTTGTTAAAAATTAAATTAATGATGATTTTTTTGTAATTGGGTATATAGTAAATATATAACGTCCAACCATACTTGTACAAGTCACAGAACTTGATGATAATTTACGGTTTGTACGGAACTTGGCATAAATGCCTCGTTCTGTACAAACTGTAAATTACCATCTCGTTCTGTGACTTGTACAGCATGGTCAGGACGTTCTATATAAGTACTGTGAAGAGAGCAAGGACAGGATGTGTTTGGGAGAGTATCCAGCAAAAATTGAAACATGCATAACAGTGTTATGTTATAGTGCATAGAAGAGTGTTGCAGTGTCACTGTAATGATTTAGGGTTACATCCCACCCCTGCTACTTTACGGATATTATCTCACCCCTGGAATAAATGTCCATAGGCTTAACATTGGGAACTCGTTCTCCATGCCGCTACAAGTATTGCAGTCCGTTCTCCATGGTTTATATCCTGTGTTTTGTCAATTCTTTTAGTATGTACAGGAATGAGATAAATACAGAAAGCGACTCGTTTTGGTCAAAGAAGTCATTCTCCAACTCGTTTTATTCTAAATGATGTTCACTCGGCTGTCGCCTCGTTCATATCACGCCACATCAAACTCGTGGAGAACGAACGTTTTGATCAAAACTTGTTGGTTTCTTCTTAAGCATTTAACATGGGGAACCCATCCCCAATGCTGTTTAGCGTAGCATGAACAAAATCCATTAGTATTTGGTAAGATGTCATCACAATAACTGGAGGCATCATGCCCTATTGCCGCAGGATGCCTCCAGGCATTACCACACTAAGGACGCATGGTCATTGGTGCCTCTAGGCATCATTTTTCCAATTTAGCAATTATGAATATCTTTAGGGAAATAGTCATAGATTAAAAAAAATTTTAACGAAAATATGACATCTCGTTGAAAACAAGCTATGACTAAGGTTGCCCATAACATCGTGTACATATGACCTAACAAAGATGTTATTCAGTCAAACCCCTGTCCCCTAGCGTCACACTATGGCAACTAGCATCGTCCCTAAGAAGTTACCCAGTCACAGGTGGTCGTCCTTGTAGGGTTAATGACGTTCTTTATACTCGAATTCGCAGGTGAGATAAAATCAGAACAAAATTCGTGCGGTTAGGGTTGGCCTACAAGCAACTCGTTTGATTTCTTAGTAATTTCACACGGCTATCACCTTGTGAAACCGCTAGTGTCAAAGGGTGGTTATGGTTATTGGCAAATTCCGCAAAGTATTAATTAACGTATGGAATAAGGATGGATATGGATACGAGAACATTTTCAGCATTTCATACCGAGGCCCGTTCCCTTCAACGACTAAAAAACAAGCAAGATAAAAACTCACTATCTAAGAAGCTTTTCCTACTAAGGCACTCTTACCTCTCCCTTACAATTAAACAACTAAAGAATAAGACTAGTGACCAAACCGAATATCCTTACAAAATTAAGCCAACAGGTTCACAACTGGGAGTGGTTGTAAGCCCGGGTGAGCTGCACAGTGAGCTGCTCACTGGGCTTGGGAGCCTAACGTAAGAGGAGAGTGTATGGTCTACTTTACCTATGCCGCTCAGCACCATCTGAATGAGTACCTCTTCATTGGCGCCTATAAGGTAGAAGATACGGCATAGCTTAGCGCACACAAAGGCCAACAGAGGAGAGCGGGGGTGTTTCAACTAAGCCATCACTCATACAGTATGTTAATAGTTTTGGCTATAATCAAATAAATTGCAAGAGATACTAGTAAAAAATGAATATATATCAAGGTGGACTACAAAATCTCAAGCTTTTTTTTTCTTCTCTAAAACATAAAATTTGTTATGGAGCATACAAGAAATGAAAGAGCATGGGACTATAAGTACATACATTGCGTTGTAAAGTAAAATTGATAGCGCGTTTAGCATGCTTCCTTTGCTGAAATTGAAAATACTGCTGGTGTAAGGAGGGGTTTGGCCAAAAACCTACCATAATTACTAGTATTTTACACCAAACTATGCAATGTGTGGGGACAGAAACAAGACCCAACAGAATCTGTCCAAGAAGCAGTTGATCAAAACCACACAGGGAAACACATTATACAACCGATATGGTCGGACAGGGAAACCTGTGTTACTTTTTGAGGAGGTGACGATTCCAAAGTCCGGTAGCGGGGAACGTTCTAGACGACAATGCATTCTTTTGTTATTTCGGTATTTTTATGAGGATTGACAAACATAAATAATAAAACACTGTTAAATCTAGGATTTTATACTGTAACCACTGTATAGTACCCCCCCCCCCTCCCCCCCCCTCCCCCCAAAAAAAAAGAATAAAAAAAGATGTGTATATATACTATGAACGAGAACATCGAGAACATTTTGGGGTGGAGTGTTGCTATGTAGATATTCTTCTGTGGCTTCTAATACTTAGGTTCACTTTCTGGCACAACACTTAAATTGTCCACGCAGCTTTCCAGAGTAAGGAAATGCGAATCCTGACTGAGGTATGTCTGAGAAACCGACTCTTCTTTCCCTCGAGACAGGAGGAGAGCTCCCTCAATGGTAAGTGGCGTCCACGTAGTGGATGTAACAAGCAGGACTCTGTTACGGTCTCTTCTCACTGCACTCTAACAGCCGTAGTTTGAAACGACATGAAGCGTTGGATCATTTCATCAGCTACTCTCTTAGAGTTCTCAATGGTATCCATCCACATACATGCCTTATATCTCTCCCCTGTGAAGTACTGCAGGTACCGCCCGCTCACCCACCAGTGATTATTGATCAACGGAGCTGCCTCTTATGCGAAGCCTCCAATTCAAGCCTATCATCACATAGATGCGTGTACCTGGTCAAATACCTCATGTTTTAGAGCAAGATGTTACATACATAAAGGGAGGTGGATATACAGTGATAGCTATATACAAACAAGCGTGTGTCGACAGACAGAGCCAGACATAGAGGCAGACAGACATAGACAGACAGATAGACTGACAGACAGACAGACAGACAGACAGACAGACAGACAGACAGACAGACAGACAGACAGACAGACAGACAGACAGACAGACAGACAGAGCCAGACATAGAGACAGACAGAAATAGACAGACAGACAGAGAGACAGAGAGACAGACAGACAGATAAACAAGAGAGACAGACAGACAAATAAGACAGAGACAGACATACATACAGAGACTGAGATACAGACATACAGACATACATACATACATACATACATACATACATACATACATACATACATACATACATACATACATACATACATACATACATACAGACAGACAGACAGACAGACAGACAGACAGACAGACAGACAGACAGACAGACAGACAGACAGACAGACAGACAGACAGACAGACAGACAGACAGACAGACAGACAGACAGACAGACAGACAGACAGACAGACAGACAGACAGACAGACAGACAGACAGACAGACAGACAGACAGACAGACAGACAGACAGACAGACAGACAGACAGACAGACAGACAGACAGACAGACAGACAGACAGACAGACAGAGACATCGTGTATGGAAATCCCGCTGACGTGTCTTGGACGGCTCACCAGGTGACACATTTAGTCACACGGCTGGGGGCATGTGACTGCCCGGGGCTACAGACAGAACCAGTGGCGTTACCACGTGATGGATGCGCGTGATTACACGAGACTTTCTTCAGCCACCTGGCAGCGCTTGGCGATTACGGAGCCATTGGTGTGATTTAAAAACTTAAAAGAGGTGACGTGAATCGTGAGAGAATCTTATCGACCAAGTCGAACGGACAACGAGCAAGAGTAGAGATAAAGGGTGAGAAATGAAACAAAAATGAGGAAAACAGTGAATATCGTGTTCTAATTTCATTGGTTGGAAGTTGAGACTCACATTCTAAATTGACAAGATAGTTTAACGGTTGTCAGTGAATGTAAGCGTTGGACTGACAGCGGCATATATCTGTAGGAATCTTTACACCACTTGGGTCGTACAGACACCTAAAAATAAAAGGAGCTGTCAGCTCTTGGCCATGGGTCCATAACACACACATCATGGATATGGAAGAACGACAAATGTATCGTCGAATATTCAGTGAATAAACGAATAAAATTTTTTTTAAAAAGGAATACGGCGTGATCGCGGTCTACTCAGGCTGGCAGGTAGGCTCGCGGGGAGGTCAGTTAGGGTCATAGAAAAACATAGAGGACATATTTTTCATGTAGAATTTACTGCTTCATAGAGACTGAGAAAACTTGGAAAATATATCGTTATTTTCCATGGAACGGGACTGGGGTGTGTGTGCAGGTTTGAACCACTGTGTATTTGTGTGAATGGGGCCTAATTTATTCTCTTTCTGATTTATACAAGAAAAAATAATTTCATAAACTGAAAGTAAAAACAAGGATTTACTTGGAAAATACGAAAACTGCTGACTCTGGGCTCGGAAGGAGCCATGTTGTGGACCAGTTTTTTCCCCCTTTTCTGTTTCCAATGTTTTTGTTGATGAAATGAGGTCCCTTTTTGATGTGCAGTACTATACCAACATACATTTCTCTTTTTCTACTTATCTTAATTCTAGAAATATATCTGCACGGGAACTACAGAGCACAGGGAAATACCATGTCACGCCTGTGAAATAAACAAATCCCATGTTAAGCCTATGGCGTTTTTTATCAGGGGTAGGATAATATCTAATTACAATTAGACACAGTCCATCTATATTAAATGGCTTCATTTTCACATTGTCCCTCAAGGTATGACGATCCATTGACGACGAAGCCATCTCCATCTGATAATGTCGGCCATGACTGTTGCCGCGTCTAAAATTGACATGTAGATGTAGTTAACTAATAGTAATACCGTTGGATATTTTCATGAAAAAAAATCAAACGGGAAAACAAGTCAAAATATAAGGAAAACATTAAACGAAACTGTTTAACATTAAAGATGATGACTTATGGAGTCACTAACCAAATAATACCCATCAAGTTGTCTTGTTGTCATTGATTCCCAATTTTATTACTAATGAACAATCTGTGTTACAGTTTGTAAGGTACGGTTGGTTCACAATCAAATTTGTCCTACTGTTTAATATTAAGATAGAATCTTCTTATTAAACATAAAGGTGATACTATGCCTCCCCTACCCCGGAGTATGATGTCCAAATATTTGCTTGTTTGAGTAGTTTAACGTTCAATTAGACTTACTTTGGATTTACTTTACTAATATTTGCATATCCTGTTGGAATAACATGGTAACATGGTATGCTGCCTAGTTGATCCAGGCATCTTACTCTTCTAAATTATATCATATCGAAAATCTTACATTCCCTGAGGAAGTCAACAATTTCTTTCTTGCCAGTGTTACGGAAAACACTGCTCATTCCTGCTGTTCTTTGGGGGCCAGACAATAAAGCATGAGATATTTTACACTCAACGGAGTGTTGATAAAGATATACTAACTCAATATGGATCTGCTTGTATCAGTGGCACATGATGCCTGTTTTACACATATATGACTTAAGTTGATGGCGGGCTCGTCCTTTAATACCACTTTGTCCTGCTAGGTGGGGCCTCCGACAACACTGAACCGCGTGACTACCCAGGGATTAGGTGACTTTATGACGTTGGACAGCTACAGGCTCTAACATGTGGACTGTACAGAGATCAGCTGTGGGTTGAAGGCGGTGCCGTTATACTGGCCACCAGAGCACACTGACATGGCTCTGGTGGAGTCCGATCTGAGCCACATTGACTTGCACTCTCCTAGCTGATCTTCAGAATCCCGGCTGGAAGCATGAATTATTCTTCCAGCAGATCTTTTGTCGTGGTAGTCTCTTTCACAACAGGCTAATGTAGTGGTTGGAGATTGTGGTACTCTCAAAGCCCCTAATCCACACTATTATTCTCTTTTCAGTTTATTTTGGTAAAGAGACCATGAAATCAGACTTTATTTAAGATTTAGAATACGGGGCGAAAAGCACTTCAGATCCCAACCGATGCTACCTTGATAATGACAAATACTCGTCAATCCAACCCGTTGCTATGCGATCTAAAAAAAAAAAATCAATTTTTTAAGCTAAGCTCATAAAGCTTTTTGGTGAGAATTCATAGTTCATATTCGATAATGTTACAAAAGTGAACCCTGCTTCGAGATATTTTCATCGAGCTCTCTGGCCTGAAAGTTATCGGACCAGACCAACCTCTCAGTCAGAGACAGAGGTCGGTGGCCAGTCTACGGTGCCGTGGGGTAGGAAGGCAGTACAGGCCTGCTATGTGTGTGGTTGGAAGTGGAATGGGCCGTGAGCCGTAGAGATCAGAGAATGGCTGTGACCTGAGGGGGGCAGTGTGTACGATCCGAGACATGCAGGTGCCATGAAAGAACATGGAAATGGGGCCTGAAGTGTTAGTATCTAGGGACTGTGTAAAGACGAAATAAAGTTTTAACAAGATATTATGATTTATACTCATTCAGACACTGCTGCCGTTCTGGTCTCAAACTCTCAATCTCCTAACACAATAAATGTTAACTTCATCTATGAGAGAATTACAGCAGTGAGGTGACTACAACTGAAACCTATAGTAGGGGATCATTCCCTCAGCCCCATAATCATTTTGTAGCAACCAATTACTGAGAATCATTTCTAGGACAATTGTTTCTGCTCTTTTTCTCTATCCGGGTCCAACCTCGGGGAAGTGTGGGGAATTTGAGTTATAGGCCAAAATTCATAATGGCTGCCAAAAATGGAACAAAAATTCATAAGAATATTTCTTGATGAGTACTAATGGTTGCTATCATTTTCACACATATTTGATGAACCTTACAATTGCTATTTTACTTCTACATCATGTATTATGTTCCCTGAGGAAAAAAACGTATTAAGAACTTCACACGGTTATATATTCCGGCATGAATTAGATATGAGAGAATAGAGGTACAGTAAAACAGCACAGTTTCCCTTTAAGTAGGGTTAAAATAAACTGAATAAAACTTTCTGTTCCGAGCAAATTCCCCCCTTAAGCGGGGTTTCCCCTGAAGCGAGGTGTCCCAGAAGCTGGGTTTTACTGTATGTATAACACCGCTTTTGTGGTATTTTTTCTCCTTCTATCTGGTGCTCACTAGGGACCCCCAAAGACCAGCGATCCCGTTGCAGGATTCATTGCGTGATGTCACCATGATATAGACCGGTGGATGTCGGGGGGTGTTACAACCACATCAAACGCGGGGAAGCGCCGTCCATCACACGCTCCAGCCCGCACTCTACCCCCTACACCCACGTCCCGCGTGCTAGCACCGCGCCTATTTAATCTGCCCTACAGCAAGGTGGTCCACATATCACTGTCCGCTAACACGACGTAATTCAGGGACCGCTATTATCTGCTCACCTCATAAAGGAAGCTAGGGTGTGATCTCCGCGCCAGTGGAGAACCGGTGGTGGGGACGGGGTATAGCCCTTCTCCAACGGGGTAATATATACGCAATATTATTGACTGGTTTCATATACAAGCGGTCGTATGCTCCGAGGAGTCGAT
The DNA here is from genome assembly GCA_950022655.1 of Alentia gelatinosa. Taxonomy (NCBI): domain Eukaryota; kingdom Metazoa; phylum Annelida; class Polychaeta; order Phyllodocida; family Polynoidae; genus Alentia; species Alentia gelatinosa. The sequence continues at coordinate 36,460,958 of OX465587.1, forward strand.
GTGTAGTCATACCCGAGCACATGCGAAGATATTGTGCAGAGTCAACTCCCAGAGGCATAAAAACCCTTTTATCTGGAACCAGTGTATATTGTATTCATCATCCACCTTTTCCTGATAAGTGGCGTATCGATATTAGTTCATTTAGGTATGGACTATTTTTTCGTATGGACTATTCCTTATGCGCTGGCTTTATATTAGGTAGATGATAACGGCTACTGTTTTTATACAAGTAGGGTGGGTGCATAGGAAGGATCGAAGAGCTATTCATATCAAAAAGGGGCCTTTATATTCCAGTTAACTTATCAAAGTGGCACAATGGGATGAGTCACTAAAAAGAGTTTCCTGAATTAGGGTTTCGTATGCTCTACACATTTTGAATATTTCAGTTATTCGAGTTAAAGGTTTTTCTAATTCCATGTAACTGTTTTGTTTAAATGGAAAAGTAGCTCACTCATTCACCACAACCCAAATGTTTGTTTGACATGGTATGAGAAGGATTGGCCTTTGGTATAGCAGTAAATTTACCACTGCTAGGGGTGAAGAAGAAAAGTGGCTGCAGTGGGACTCGAACCCACACAGTCCGACAACCTCAGGATTATGAGTCCAGTGCTCCTAACCACTGAGCTACCTCCCCGCCCCAGTCGCCTTAGTTATGAACCCAACTGCTCTAACTATATAAATCAGCTAACAAAAAAAACAAAAAAACAAAAATAAAAAAATCAGATAGCCTTTGACCAACCACATTACTGAGTTGGTGACCAAATGTCTACTTCGTAATACCAATATCAACTACACCCTCCCTTCGTCCACACCAGCTGATTTAAATAATGTTATCCTCCCTATGTTCTAAAGTTCACTGACAGGAGAGGGTTAAGGCCGCCACTCCTGTGGCGCCAGATCCAATATACAGAATAGGTTCGCTGTATGACGACGTGCTATCATGAACCTGGGCTTTTTCTTTGAATTCCACCTCTCTCTAAACAGGTATTAGTGGCATATACGTGTTTACCAGTAACTACTCTCAGTATTGCCTTATTTGGAAGTTAGGGTTGGAATCATGACAGTAGGACACTAATTGTTACATATCAGAAATGCCAACCTACATTTCCAAGAAGGGTGAGTGCTCGGGATGATTCTCAGAAAGCATGTTTATCAATTCAGTCATGAATCAGTGTAGTGAAATAAGGGAAAGGCTTTCAGCTACATAAATAACAATCCCCAAAACTATGCCATTCTGACGAAATTCCACATGGGTGTAGTTTGAACATTTCTAAGGCCTCAGTGCATTGAATGGATATTCAAAGTAAGATAGCTTTGGCAATTTCACACTGAGCACCCAAAATTATTCATGCTCAAATAATAAACTCAAATAAATCTTCCGCAGTCGAAATCATTCTTGGACAAAAAGTTAACAAATAATAAATGCACTTTCAGAGAGGTCTATTTTTTTTCATAAGGACCGAATTTCGTTTCTTGTGTGAGTTCATTGCGTCAGTCATGTGTATTATATCAGAAGATATTCGCTAAATTGCCTACAATAAATTTATCAGGCTATCTTTACAGAAGAACTCAACATCATTTTTAAACCAGTGTTGCTTCAATTAATTATTTATGAAAGGCTCAGTAGAACGGGGGAATTTTAAAACATCTAAAGCCGGGGCCCCACCTACCAGTACGGTCTACGACATACTTCCCGATGGCTACGATTTGAAATGCCCAAATCGTGGGCTATCGGGAGGTCCCCGATAGCTCCAAATCGTAGACATGGTTTGAAATTGGAGAGCTGTGAATCATACTCGCTGACCACAAATCTTCCCTATAGGCTACGATACCCTACGACAGGCTACGAAATTTCCAACAACATGTTGGAAGTTATCGGGACCTCTACGGTTGGCGTTTTCAATCGCAGCCTATCGTGAGCTGTCGTAGACGAAATAGCGGAAACCTGTGCCACCTACCACGATTTTGGCTGACCTCACGATAGAATCGGAATGGTGTCGGAAAGGCCGTCGTAAGGCCAATCGGGACCAGAATCGTGGTAGGTGGGGGGCCGGCTTTACATTTTCAAATCATACATTTCCTTCATGTCAAAGCTTCGTATGCCCGGTGGTTAGCTGTGCCTGAGGATAATCACCAACACATATACTACTACTACTACTACTACTACCAGGTAAATACACAATATTGACTGGCTTCAGATACAAGTGACCGTATACTCCGAGGAGATGACGTGTAGTAATATCCAAGCGTATGCGAGGCTATTGCATAGTCAACTCCGAGGAGCATACGACCGCTTGTATCTGAAACCAGTCAGTATTGTGTATGTATCTATTATGTCATCAAAATTCTAAAGCAACCAAGGCACTAAAATATGTTCACAATGATAGCGTTAGACACCGAGATGATGATTTTACCCGGAACTCCAATCTCTGCCCTCCATCGCCCAGTGTCGTCAGGAAGCGGAGACAGTACTGATTGGTCAGTCTAATATTACTCGAGGAGATTAGAATCTCTCTATTGCCAAGAAGAAATCACGTCGGCGAACAGAGATCTCGGCCAACAGACCCCTAATCAGGGGGAGGCCAGGCGGGAGATACTGCCTCCGTGACGCCGCACTCTTTGTTTATTTTTATCTTAGAAGGAGCTCATTTAATTCAAGATTGGTGTATATCAGGATGTCTTCGTTTTGTGTCACTTTAATCACTTCTTTGTAATTGCTTGATACATAGTGATTAAGTGAATTTGTTTGTTTGTTTGTTTGGGTAGTTTAACGTCCAGTTTGTTCAATTAGACTTACTTTGGGTTTGACCGAATCTATGAGATGAATGTAGGTAGAAATCCCACCCCTACACATTTACCGAGGTGTGAGTTATTTTACTTCCCACACCACATAGATATGGTATGAGAAGGATTGGCCTTTGATATAGCAGTACATCTACCACTGCTTGGGGCGAAGGAGAAAAGTGGCTGCAGTGGGACTGCAATCAACAAAGTCTGTGTCTAGCTCCCCACCCTGGTCGCTTTTGTTATGCTTGCATGCAAGCATATCCGGTCGCCTTGCCACGAGGAGGCAAGGCGACCAAAAGGATGAACAGATTGGTAATTGCTGTCCACCACAGCAGACCTGATTAAGTGAAGTTATAATGTCTTATATTATCTACCCCTGATAAAAAAAACTCCATAAGCTTAACATAGGGTGTTGTTTATGTGGTGGGGTATGACATATGGTGTTATTTATGTCACGCATTCTTAACTGGATTTCGATGAGTGTATACATATTTCCTAATATTCTAAGATCGTCTAGGCGGGGTAGGATAAAATCTGGACGTCACTCATTTGAGTTTGAGCGTATGTTACTCATTGTGTTTGGCTTCGTGATCTCATTCCTCTTTGAATCGTGATATAAATACACCCAAACTCGTAACGTCTCTTGATATTTTTTCTCATCCCCCCTCCCGCCTTAAGTTATACATACGCAAGAGACCTGACAAGGTGACTAGACAATTTTTACATTAGATGCGGCATTCTTGGCAAAAGGTACAGGACAGAAAATAATATTGCCATATGAAATCCTTGGCAGAAGGAACACAACGATATCGAGTACACAGTTCTGAAAATAATGCCATACAAAAACATCTGAGCTATGGAATTACTCACACATGAAATTCGTCGAGACAGAAGTAGTTCGTGGAGAAATATCTAAACGCTTGAAAATGCAACCACGAGGAACATATGCTCGGGGAAATACCGCACTATGGAATTTATCACGATTTATATACGGAATTCTTGCCAAAATATTCTTTGTGGCTATTATTTGATACCTCAAATCTGGTATTTGCTGCCAAACATACGTGGTATACCCAAGGATACGTTAAACATTCCGTATGGCGAGATACGATGTACACCAAACGACATCTTTACGTTTCAGTAGTCGCTGGCTACTTTATTCATGCCAGCACGTACCGCAGGTCTGGGCGTTACAAAGTATGGTGACGGTGTAGTGATAGAGCAGTAAAACCACCCTGTACAAATGTAACTGTACTTTTTTGGCAAAGCCCATTTCGGACTAGCCCATGCTTCCAAAATCGATAACACACACTGCCACTGCTTCATAGGCCGCAAAGCGGATCTGTTGGTGGTGACCTCTGACGCTGCGTCCACCGTCACAATACAGGTGTCGAGGCACGATCAGAATATCACATTCGTCAATTCAACGGATATGCCCACATGTATTATCCGCCTAGTACTAAGTGCCCATAGAAAACAACTGGGAGTGTGTCACCGAATTAAGTTGCCAAATGTTTAGCATGTGACAGCAATTGGTTCCTGGGCATATTCTAGTACATTAGTTTCTAGTCTAAGCTGATTCTAGGCACTTCACCAATCAGATGTATATGCAGTTGTAGGTCTAAAACGATGCACTGCTTGAGTTTGGTTTGGTTTGGTTGATTTTACGTCCAGTCAGTTTAGAATTTCTGTTCCCAGACTTTACAATGGCTTAAGAACCTTTCTTCTTTTTCCTATTCCTTAGATAGGGTGGTGTACCTGGATGTCCAGGCTTCAGGTTGCTTATATCTGTTCAAATATCTTGGATTCTCTTGGGAATTCAAGAAGCTCTTTTCTACCAGTGCTGTGAAAGGCACGCATTGCTTGATTGGTTTGATCTAAAGAGCTCTTGTAATAGCCACCAACCATCACACTGACTTACACGACAGACAGAAATCTTAAAGCCAGACCAGCCACAATGTTACCTTCAACTGAACAACAACTCGTGCAGGCCAATCACCCAAGAATGGAAATTGCCAATTGGTTTAAGTTTTCCTCAAAACACCCCTAAATGGATTATCTGACATGGCTGGTGAAAAAGACGCGTTTAGTTTCTTATATTGGAATGCCAATATAATCTGCAGCGAGTCTTTAATTCTTGGCAATTCGAAATAATCATTGACTTCCCATTGGGCAGTTGTGAAATAAGTAGAAGGAGTTCCAGCCCACTCTAAGTGTCTGCAATATTGTCGTGTTGAATACTGTGTTTTTATTATATATTAAAAAAACCCCCATAGAAAATGTGTTTTTATCATACTATTAGTCAGGGGAAATATCAATAATTGCTCAAAGGTTAGTGCGTGCTTGGGAAATCCCCTCTGATTCAAACAGTCCCGAGAAGAAACATAACCTTTTATACTTTTATACACTTTATGCTCTTGATATTCCAATCCTTCTATAGACTGAGCATTTTCCTGACGAGGAATCAAGACAAGATTCTCCGTGGGTGTTGCTTTATGAGAACTCTGTAAACAAGATATTAGAAGTTTATCTATGGCAAGGCATAATGAGCGTGAATCCATTAGGGAATTTTGTGTACATGTATAAGGGATACGATCCCAGTATTACATAAAGAGGACAATGCTAAACTACTATGACCAGTCATCATTTCTCACCCGTATCATGTACGTTGTATAATTGTTAGTAAATTTTTTGACCGCTTATAGTTAGTCTACTGTAATATTTGATTGTCATCTGTTTGCTTGTTATCTAGTTGTATCTTCATTATACATACAAGTGACATAGCGGTAATATGTGGATCTAAAATTATTGAAGAAACACTGTCACAGGGTAGCGATGGCAGATCGGGGTCTTGTACCATCGAATCGAACCCAATAACAATGTAAAAAGTAATTAAAAAAAGGTAGCGTATGGCTTATTGCATCCGTGCACTGAAAAGCTAATCTCTTATATTCACTGTCTGGGAAACCTGATGTGTCTGAATAGAACCTGGTTCTTGGTAGAACTCCTATATAATATCTGGCGTCTGTCTGACACTGGGATGTTTCTACCTGAGAACCACTCAGAGCTGCTCGGAGCTGTTCCGTGCTGGTTCCTGGACACAGTCGCCTCTATCAAATCCAGTCACTCGTACTGGACACTCTTAAAGGCATATCCTACAATACACAGTGGCGCCATCTCATGATTTTACTGTCAATTATCAAGTAAAACTAGTTCATTTGACTTGTTCTAGTACCAACTGAGTGAAATATAAAACATTATTGAGTTTGACCTAACCTAATAGATAGATTAGGCCACTTTACATTTGACTGATTTATATGCAAAATGTACTGAAATATGTAGTTTTCCTCAATTCTCTCAAAAACAAGGACGGTGACCTATGATTTTTAAAACTTAAATCTGTATTACTATATATTTACTAAATTCTGTGAATACTTGAAGAAAATGACATGGGTTTACTAGGTGTAAAACAACTTTTTAGATTTTCGATATATTCTATTATGATTTTATCAAAATATCTATTTGTAAATCAAAAACTAGCACAGTGACCCCCATTTTTTTTTAGATTAACAATGTGTTCTATAACATTTGGAGATCATCATATTCAATTTCCAGGAAATTGACATGGGTTTTAATTTTCACGTTCAATTGTCCGACACGCCTGGGGAAACCCTTCTTTACTCGCAGGGTGGGGCTCACGGAGAAACCCTCTATTGTGTACCTGCACTGAGTCGGACTCACACCAGCGAGAGACCCCCTATTTCAGCGCGGGCCGCTGGAGTGTGTACGGGGCGGGGGTTTGCTGGGTCTCGGCCGGCCCCACGTGATGCCCACGTGATGCCACGCGAGACGCCGCGTTCAGCACGTGCCTTCACTCACCTGTACGGACATAAACCCCTCAGGTGCGCCGACCCAGCTCACCTGACAACCACAGCCTGCTTACTGTAAAACCCTACCCAGGGACTTCCCTACAGTACCCTTCTAATGGATCATACACACATTCATTATTATCACACACCCTGACGAAGGACTTCAAGTCCGAAACAAGTCGGTAAAACATGTCTTATAATTGACTTATTATTTAAATATCGGATCCAGCCCAAGACCCAGTAGTGGGAATATTTTGTATAAGATCATCATTATTACATCTACATTGTATAGTTTCACTACAACCTATACAAGTTATATCTGCCCTTGTTTCTCTTGATGGGCATCATGAGTCATAGGTCATTGCATCTTATCTAAAAGATTTACCGCACTTATGACATAACTCCATGCTGTGAGTTCAACGTGAATTCAACAAATCACTGCTGAACTACATGTAATTCCATAGTTTCCTAACTTATTTATTGCAGAACTTCAGCCTTACACCAATACATGCATACGCTCCAATATGACAATGATGTCAATAGACCTAGACCACATTGCTGCTGGGGCATAATGGAATGTTAATCCCAATTCACAAATCACGCGATAACGGAAAAGTATACTGGAAAAAACATGTCTCACAAGATAGTCCACACACACACTTACACACTGACAAAATTGCATAAACCAACATGTAAAAAAAAAATGGTTACTGATACAAGTTTTGAGGCTTCTTGCTATTAAGGCTTTTCAAAAAGTTCTGGCACAGGGGAAATACATGCATGCCACAGAATATATCTTAGAGGTATAGATCCACCTACGTGCAACGTCTTTACATATTCTGGACTGATTTATTATATTTGGGTAGACATTATGCATTCGAAGCACAACATGCTACCAAATATTGACTACTAGTATGTTATGCTGAACTACAACAACTGCATTATTGTACATGTGTTTCAGGTTTTCTCTCACATACCGTATGATGAAAAAAAAATCGAAAATGGTATTTGGAGTAACTTTCCGCTTGGGCATACATTGAAACCAGTCCTCGGACTGAGAATTATATGACCCAGATAAAACAAATATGTTTCTTTAAAATCTATCTTGACAATGCCTGCTAATTATGGAAAAGACCCAATGTACTGAAGAGGGTGGTAACGCCTGGAGCGGACACCTTACCTCGGTCTCGGCCCCGTCTCCGCTGTTGCGTGTACAGCCCGTGGAGTGGTCCATTCTCCAGGGTCCCAGGCCCCGTCACTGTGCTCAAGGTGTGACGTGTAACCACTTATTATTTAGCAGCCAGTCTGGCTTCCCTCCTCAAGCCATGAGGTCTCTATGTTCACTGCATGCTTTCCTGCACTAAGACCCAAGATCAGAATGCCTAATGTGAACAGAGTATAGCAGACATACGGATATTGGTGTACTAAGGTCAAAAATATCTTTGATCAGATATATCCCGTATTTAACACATTGAGGTGTGCTCGCTATGACTCAGAGAGAGAGTGCTATCTGTCACACTACATAGCTGTGCAGCCTACAGCAGGTTGACTCCAGGTGACTCCTAAGTTCAATATATGTCCTCCATACCAGGATTAACATGGTCAGCTTATCCGTGCGGCACATCCTCCATTCTCCATATTAATCCCACGTAACGACCCACACACATACACCACACCTGCCTGCCACTGTCGGCCGACGTCTGGCTCCTTCTCCCGGGGCAGGTCTTATAAACCCGGCCCCGTGGGGGTGAGAGAGGCGCGTGAGTCACTCGGAGCAGCTCCTCGTGTGCCGGCAGCGCGTGGTAAGTACGGGCAGCTGAGAGGAGCATGTTACTCATGGGGCTTACAGTGATGGCGTGCACAGACAGCGGCTGGAGGAGGGAGGCCGTCTGTGAGATGGCGACAAGCCGGGATGCACATTTATCTCACCCCTGGATTAAAATGTCCATAGGCTTAACATTGGGAACTCGTTCTCCATGCCCCTACGAGTATTGCAGTCCGTTCTCCATGGTCTATTTATCCTGTGTGTTGCACATTCTTTTAGTGTGTACAGGGGTGAGATAAATGCAGAAAACAACTCGTTTTGGTCAAAGAAGTCATTCTCCAATTAGTTTGATTGCTATGTGATATTCACTCGGCTGTCGCCTCGTTCATAACACTCCGCATCAAACTCGTGAAGAACGAAGACTTTGACCAAAACTTGTTGGTTTCTTATTTAAAACATATCTGCCTGGGGTCGTACTCACTCACTTAGCTAAATGTTTGTTTGTTTGGTTACTTTATCTCACCCCTGGTATTTTTTTCTCCATAGACTTAACATTGGGAACCCGTATTTAACGCCCATGAGATATTTAGGGAAAATATCCAATGGGGGATTATGTCACAAATATTACCCCATTAGTCAATGTGAAGGGTGAGATGAATTCAGAAACCCATTCAAGTTTAGGGTTAGAGCTCGATCCCATCGTTTGAATCACTACATAATTCATGGGGCCTTGTGAATTACTACTCAATTCAATGGGATGGGATACTCTATATTAATGTCAAATATGTTCTATGAGACTTACTTTGGGTTTGACTGAATCTATGAGATGAATTTAGGCAGAAACCTCACCTCTACACTTTTACCGAGGTGAGAGTTCTCTTACTTCCCACACCACATAGTCATGGTATGAGAAGGATTGGTCTTTGATATAGCAGTAAATCTACAACTGCTGGGGGTGAAGGAGATAAGTGGCTGCAGTGGGACTCAAAGCCACAAAGTCCGACAACCTCAGGATTACAAGTCCAGTGCTCTTTACCACTGAGCTGTGAGAACTGTTGTCTTATATGGCAATCTACAACCAGGAATTTACTACTATACGAGTCCTAAAACAGCTCATCAATCATCTGTTTATATCACTGAGTAACCTCGTATATATAGTATATCTACTGTTGTACTCGAGTCATTCACATAGTTTAACGAGCAGCTCAAAAGCTTAATAACAGCTAATAATGGAGCAGTTTATACATCCTGTAAACAACCACCCTCCTACCACTTACACAGGCACCGGGCCCTCACCTCTCCTGCACCGTGGGCACCTGAGCGGGCGTCACGCCAACTCCACACCAGCTCATTGAGCAGCTCACAGACCATGCAAATGCTCCATGCCTCCGTGTACGCTCGCTGCGCTACTTAGGCCACTAAAAAAACAAACTTGTTTCTCATCACCAAGCCATGAACAATATGACGAGGGCGCTTTTTTTTTTTTTTTTTTGTGCTATATCAAAGATGCCAGACATACAGTGAAACCCAGCATAAGCGGACACCCTCCGATCCGGGCCAAAGTGTCTGCTTAAGCGGGGTGTCTGCTTACGCAGGGTTTCCAGATTTTTACTGGCTATACATTTAATCCATCCCTGACATCAAGAGCTTTAATTTGATACTAAATACACATACCTTTCATAATTTCTATCAAGGTTCATCTATTTACAAAAAAACCAAAAAAAAATCTTTCACAATCGTTTTTTTGTGATGCGCGCGGTGATGAGAAACAAGTTGGGTTTTTTTTTGAGTGGCCTTATAAATTTAGTCACAGCGCGCCCACGTGTAGACTGGCTTCAGTCCCCGTCTCCTACCCCGACCCCTCCATCACCTCCGCCCTTCCTCGCCGGGATAAGGCTTTGATTCCTGGGCCTGTCAGGTGTTTGAGGGGGGGGGGGGGGGGGGGAGTCCAAATGTTGAAACGTAGTTTCATTTCTCGATTATGTCCATAATCAAAGACTTGAGCAAGTCTAGCCTACATGCACCCCTTTGTCCCAGCTTTAGTTCGCCTTTCACTGTTCCTTGTCCGTGAAGCGTCATTCCCATCTCTCGTCATTCCTACCTTTACTCAATTCCTCCCTCCCTCTACTTTCTCTTCCCTCTACTCTACCTTTAGACTTGCTCAAGTATTTATTAGTTTCGAAGTCATGTTAATATTTGTCTTTCATCACTGGACCAGTATTTTGGGTGGAGATAATACGGTAGGAAAGGTAAGGATTTTTTTAGAATTAGTCCAGTCTATCCTTAACTATACATGGTCCCTTTTTCTTTTAATATAGTATGTTTGTTTGCGTTCCCCTTACTGTTCCCCTGTTTTACAAGTATTCCTCCATTGTTCGCCGTTGTACTTTGTTTCTATGTACAGAGGCGAGGCATAACGCGTCCTGCAATGAAAAGAAAGTATTTTGCTTCTAACGCAATTCGTCCCCTTGTTCCTCCCTTCCTTTGTCACCACCCTCTGCTCTAACCGCCCTTCATTATTCCATCCTGATGTCTCTATTGCCCTGTGTCTTGTCCTGCCTCACGCCTGCCATACAACATGCTGTCCTTGGTTGGTTGGGTAGTTTAACGTCCAATATCTTCTATTAGACTCTTTGATTTGGTGATGAGCGAATCTATGAGATGGATTTAGGTAGAAATCTCACCCCTATACTTGTTCCGAGGCGAGAGTTCTTTAACTTCCACGCCACATCTATAAATGGAAATTTCGAAACTCTAGATATCTGTAATTCATCAGGTTACTTGCAGCCTTCAGTAAGAGGGCAAACAAGCGTGTCATCCCTAGTTTATACAAGGTTCAAGTATTTTCGGGCGGAGCTAGCGAAAGTATGAATGAACTGCACTATCCTACCACTGTAGGCAGTAATCGGATCTATACGATGAATTTAGGTAGAGATCTCACCCCCTACATATTTACAGAGGTGAGAGTTCTTTTAGTTCCCGCACTGCATAGACATGGTAGGGCTGGTCTTCGATATAGCAGTAAATATACCACTGCTGGGGATCATGGAGAACGGCGGCTGCAGTGGGACTCGAACCCACAAAGTCCTACACCACATAGACATGGTATGAGAAGGATTGGCCTTTGATATAGCGGTAAATTAACCACTGAGCTCCCACCCCTTAACGCTGGCTTGTCATGGACTGCACTGCAACCCAGGATCATCATGGCTAAATTCTCATTGAGAAATTATTTTGAGCCATTACACCTTTTTCCTTCTCCTCTTCGAAGCTTTCACAACATTCCACATGCACACCTCTGTAAATGTTTCCTTTTTGTCGCACTTATCTGTTTTTTCCATACGCACTATTTTTCCGTATGCGCCGGCTTTAGCAACCTGGAGCATACAACATATTCGTATGCTCCAGATATGTATATATACGCTACCCATGATTTTTTTTCTAAGGACACTATGTATCAGCAGAGAAGTGGACAGTTCTATGGTATTAGGTGGATAATAAGTACATGTAACATATTCACTCTGAGGTTATTAGGTCTGTCCCTTGGATATCGAGTGGAGCCATGTTGGGAATTAATTTGATTCTCTGTCGGCGCTTCGCGGTTGGGACTGGTGGTCGCGGTCCAGAGACCAGCTCACGTACTGGAAATCTGGGGATTACACTATCAAACGCACCTCCCACAAAGAAGAGTTCATCCTATCTCAGCCACAGCTGGAAGTCTCGTACGATCACGGCAAATAATGAATTGAAGTGGATGTTTTCACTGGGAAGGCCAACGATGATAAAAACAATGCGAGAAAGTACGGCGATACATGCGATGTTCTGGGTTGTAAAACAAACATTAACATAAAAGTATATCATGCTTTTTTTTACTAGTTAAAGGAGCCAACAATTAAGTATGTACGCAGAATTTCTGAAATTTGGGACACCCCACCCCCTCCCAAACTTGTACGCAATAAAACAAAGAGGGAGCATACACAAAATTACCTTTTTTTCCCTTTACACCCCCCCCCCCCCCCCCAAGTGCGTACCTACTTTATGGATGGCCCCTAAACGGTAATACTGTCAGGCCAGGTGTACGGACAGGCCTGAAGGGGTGTGTGCCTGAGAGCAAGTCTGGACATCATATTGTATATCAGATGACAACGGTAAGGCAGGAAGGTAAGGTAAGACAGATTAAAGTGCTGGTTCCACCAACACACAAGATATAGCGAGATTAGTCATGATTTGGTTGTCTTGCTATATCTTGCTGGGTTCCAAGTAATCATGAGCATATTTACCGCAATTGAGCGGCTAAGCACCTTCACTACCTTCTTACCGGGATAGATCACGGTATGCCGCAATATGTCGGCAATAGATCTGGAGGCGGTGGAGGAGGTGTAGCACCAAAATATACACACGACATCGCGAAAAAAAAAAGTACACATGATTATGTGTGATGTGTCACGGCAAATGAGGTACAACATATCAAAATACTGTAAGATATAACAAGATATAACAAGATATAGCACAGTAACTCCATCGTGTTGGTGGAACCAGCACTTTAGATAGGGTAAGGTTCGGTAAGATAGTTCAGGACAGATTAAGACTGGCCTATGCCCGTGCAATTTGGTTTGTTTATTATTAAGTCTACAGTCAGATAATAAGCAGCATCTCAGTATTAGAAAAATTGCTGGAACTAATTCATCCTCTACTAGCCTGATCACATTTGATATAACAAAACACTCCTGAAATCCGTCCAATCTGTCGGGGAAATCTGATGAAAGAAGTGCATCAGTTGAGTCCCGGCGTTAATCAATCAGAGGACGGCTCCAGCAATGGCGGAGGGGGGTTAATTACCCAGAGGACCTGGCGCTGTGCCACCCGCTGATTCTAGGAGACCGAGTAATTGAATGTGCAGCCACCTTCTGGTGAGTGGTACATCTTTTTTAACACTGAACTCTTTCTATACAAACATCTGTATTGAACCGAATCTAGTGAAGGATCTGTGAGATCTTGTCGTGAATTCACTGGAATTATTTATTACAATATCATAATATACAGGTATTTAGCGATGGGTGATGATGGTTATGGGATGGGACGATTTGTGGCACGGAAGTACATATACATATATGTATATTATTGTATACCATTGTCTCATCATGCATCAACTGTTACAATCTTGCTTGGAGGTCCACTAAAATGTATATAGTTATAAAATAATGGTAGATAAAAATGATCTGCTTCGCTCTAACTAGTGGCTCTCTTCCTCTTGACGATGTGGAGGGATGTGCTGGAGAAGGAAATTTATTTTCGATCACATCAACATATAGTCCTATGATAATGTTATGACATAGATCATTCTGCTGTTGTTTATAATGAAACATCCAAGGGCAGTGTCCTCTTGGCATTTATTTATTTCATAATATTTGATTCAATTTTGGGTTGTCAGCAGTGAGTGTACTTGAGAAAAAATAAATTGTGAATTTTGAATGATGAGACGTGGCAATAGCACCTCTATGGCAAGCCGATGCACACACAAAAAATCATGAACCACAGCTGTCTGATAAGAGTTGTTTAGAATTATCGGACGTTAAATTAATCAAAACCAAACCAAATCAGGAGCAGTTTCACTGTCAAGATCTGTTAACACTGTCTGGTTACGTGTATGTCCCATCTCGGTCAATTGGTGTACATGTTTGTGTTTCTAGGAGTTAATATCTGGGTAAGGATCCAATAGTCCGTTAATTGAAGTCGCGTGGAGAGCACGCTCGGGGCATGGCCTCTCCTTGATCTCTAAATGGAGTCACTAGACGGGGCCAAGTAAACAGCTGGGTGTCCCTTGATATGCCTGCCATGCTAGGTGGCGGAAGAACCTCAAGCACCCAGCTGGGGCCCATTGTATACAGACAATATTACCATGACTTTGAATTGAGTGGCTGTATTCTCCACGTAGTTTTACCAGTATTGTGTAATGTCAACTACAAGGAGAATAAGGCCATACAGATCCCAATCATGGTAATGTTGTATTTATTACTCACCTTTTGACTAATTATTAGGAAAAAAAATCTTGTAAATAATTTTGAAATTCGACGCATGCGCTGTGCATTGTTTATATCAATATAAAATAGTTCCTAGAATGCCCCTCAGGTGGAAGAAAAAGCCGTATTCTCCTAGGAGTAGCGATCTGTAGGCTACATAGGCTTAGTATGAACACTCCGTATTAGGTGGGTAATACAATTTAGAATCGTACATGAAGACCCTTTTCTGTACCTCGTACAAGGGTTATCGTTTAATAATTTTCTAGTTTGTTCGCTAAGACAGACTTAGCCATCCATAAGTGTTGAATTAAGTTGACCCACATCGTCACTGAGTCTCCTTGCGTACAGAAGAGGGTATTCGTGTACGATCTTCGATTATCCAACGGGCCCCAGCTACAGAGCGACGCTCCTTTTTATTTATTTGTTATTGATATAACGTCCAGTCAACCATTATAGGTCCTTACCAGACTTTCACAAGGTTCTTTTACACCACGAGGGTGGTGATCAAATCTACGTGATGAATTCAGGAAGAAATCTCACCCCTACACATTTACCGAGGTGCTTTTACTTTCCACGCCACATAGATATGGTATGAGAAGGATTGGCCTTTGATATAGCAGTATATCTACTAATGCTAGGGGTGAAGGAGAAAAGTGGCTGCAGTGGGACTCAAACCAACAAAGTCCGACAACTTCAGGATTACAAGTCCAGTGCTCTTTACCACTGAGCTGGGGGTGGGACTCGTACCCGAAAAGTCCTACAACCTTGGGGTTACAAGTCCGGTGCTATAACGACTGAGCGACACCCCTACCACCCCCAGCACATAGAGGGCTCTCCACGAGGGCCCTGCTTCTCATTATACCAAAATAACCCTCGGTCCTTTCCTTGCATTAAAATGACCTACTGCAGGAACCTTTGGGGAAGCTGTACGATATGGAGAAATTCTGTGATGAAGGCTGGAAAGGCGATGGGATTTCTTCTTAAAGTCTCAAGCAGGGAGTACCTGCTATGTATGTGTCAGAAGTGGCACTGGCCCGTAGTTTACTTTCCCCCCTACCAGACGGCGTTCCAGACAGACGCCCATAGCGAGGCTGAATGCTGGTTACCCTCGAGCCTGCTTGGACGATTCATATTACGTCTGGATCCAGCAGTTCGGTAACATAACACTCCTTACGCAAAGGGCGTGCCGGTAGATTTTCTGTAGGAGAGGGCAAGGCTATGCCTAAGGAGTGTGGGCTCAGTCGATATTTCCCCAGTTTCTGTCTATCCGCAGACGACATCTAGTTCATTGAAATTGAGCCCTGAGAGTGGCTATGAAAAAAGTGAGAAACTAAGGTAATATACAACAAATAGTATCAGTTTATCTAAAGTGTGAGCAAATAATCATGGAAAGCCGTCAGAGAAAGATTCAGCAAATAAGTGTTGATTCCACAGCTGCACTGAGAGAACGACAGACACAAACACAACATCGTTACGTTTGTAGTGTCGCCTTTAAGCGTATTGTACAATTTCAGAATGAATAAAATAAAAATGTGTATGTCTATCTCCATTTACCACCATCTATTTCCAAACGGGTAATATCGTATCGGAATGCCTGATACAGGAGAGGTGTGAAATCAAGCTGAATCCATCTAACTCATTACTGCTAAACATCAAAACTATGCATCATTAATTAGCTCCTTCGCACCCGCCAATAGATACCCGTAATATAACTATTAATACACATTCTTTCTCTTCTAATAATACTTACTATGCCTGCCTGCCTGGGAAATTCCCCACTGGATACATTACCGGCAAAGTGTGCTTAAATGAGATATATAATGTAAAGATAGGCGAGCAATAGCTCCTGAATATAACGTGGGGAATTCACAAGCCAGCTTAGCTCTGGCTAAAAAAGAATACGGCTACTCGAAAGCAGACGACAAAAATCAATACCCCGCGTCTGTCTTCTGACTGGGAGGCATTGGGCGTCTCTATGTCCGGTGTGTCACTCTTCAAACACAGCCTTTGCTCGAGAGGCATGACACATATAATTCAGGAGATTCTAACACTGTTTCGTTCGCTACGCATTAACACATTGTCTCAAATCTAACAGATTATAAAGAGGAGGCAAGGTATTTGTCATTTACACTCTATTTGATGGGACAAATATCCCGATATGAATTCCATTCGAACGCCATAATTTGATTGGACGTTAGAATATAGACGATAGAATATCAGATTTTACTGGAACTTTTTCGTCTTAAAAAGCAAGGTAGCCTAGATTTTCAGTTCCACGTATGAGGAATATATAAGATTACTACAGCTGTTTGAATAATAGAATAAAAACAATTTGATTACCACAACAAGTGTTTCATTTGTACTGCATAGTATCTTATTGGTATGAATGTAATTTCTCCATGGATTCCAACCAGTATATTTCAGTGTTGATAATGACAAACAAGTAGCTGTGGACGAGAAAATTTTATTTAAATTTTCAAAAGTGGAAAAGTAAATATTAGGTATACAACGGTATACATCATGAAATACAGTATGCAAGGGTATACAATGTAATTAATAGTTCATGAAAGACAAAGTACTATGTGAAATAGTAACTCCCAGAAACATGTGGGGTGGGTGGGAGGTAAAACGTTTGTTGAAAGTTCAAACAACGGGAGCGAAGTCACGTGATATGACGTCATACGTTTAATAGACTCATTGTCCGGTAGGTGTCTCTGAGTGACTTTCCCGCGCATAGAATGACAGCTGCTGAAGCCATTATACTTCACACGTTCGTCATAATGTTACAATCCTTGTAACAGACATATGTTGCAGGTAGGTAGCGTTGAAAACTAGTCCACAGTTCGTCTGGATGAGACAGGATTAAGAACGGCCTATATTTCCCCTGGGTGGTAGGATATTTACAAGGATATATATCCAGGGTAGCCTTCGGAAAGCAAAGTTGATTAAAAGTTCCACTTTATCCCTACAGCTGAATCTACGCCCAGTGCACAGGCAAAAACTAAGGAAATTGTCTGACTGGGGGGTCACTGCATAATACATTGGAAATTTGAGTTGGCAGTATTAGGAAATGCGTTTCACTTTCTGCTCTTCCCGATGACGAAAAACCTCTGATTACTCTTGGCATGTGTAATCTTCTCAGAAGGGGAACTTTACACCACAATCCTGAACGATGTGTCTCATCTATACATATTCATGGCATGTAGATTAATCCGTGAAAAGCCTTCTCCATTGGCCAACGTTGCTGGGGAAGTTGATCCCGTTAACGGTTCTCTAGCCGACTAACAGGGGTCTGGATCTCAGTGCCAAACGACAATCTTCATTCGGGTAAGTTTCATTCGGGTAAGTTTGGGGCCATCCATTAAGCATGTACGCAAAATGTTTGAAAATTTTGCCCCCCCCCCCCCCCCACACACCCCTCTCAATCTTGTACGCAATAGAACAAAGAAGGACCAAACGCAAAATCTCCGAAATTTTGGACACCCCCCCCCCCCCCCCACACCCCTCCCCCAGTGTGTACGTACTTATGGATGGCCAATTTTACATAAAATCTTCCTTTCTATTTAGGACGTGGCTCGATCTGGTAAATAAAGAAAAATTAATCTTCCTTTCTTAGTGAATCGTGTTTTCTAAAGACGTGGCGAGGTGTACAAAAGAAATTCTAAGTGAAACATGCAGCACACCCAAGCATTTATTTAACTATATTTCAACCCAGCAATGACAATTATAAAAGTTTGTGAATACTGATTTTAAAATTCATCCCATTAGCGATCCTGTCTGCCCAGATTCTGCAAAACAATCTTTCAACAATACTCATAATTGATCACGAAACACGAATGTGGCATTGTGAATGTATTCTGTCCTGTTCGAACTACAAAAGGGTAAAAGTACCATTTCATCGTTACATTTATTCCACGAATGGAGACAATGGGAAGAGCTGAGGCTCGGTTTTAAACAATTAAGTCTGGAATCAAACTTGTTGGATTTCCAGTGTTTTCTGGTGAAATGTGCGAAATCAGAGATATCAGGAGTGAATTGATGCCAACTTCGCCAGTGAGTTGCTCTCCTCAAAGTATAAGTCATCGTTACTTGGCGAAATAACAAGTACTATGGGAAAGCGGGGTTACTGAGCCCGTAAGTATGGCAGTTCGAGGTCTTTTGACACAAAAATAAGGCGAGGGCCGTATCTTTGAGTCAAAAGACCGAGAACGTCGTTTTATCAAATTTTCTGGTCCGCGAAAATCACTGCCATTCACTACAGCCTACAGTATTTATACCACACCCCTAGCAGCGGGTAGTATTTCATACATGTTTGGCCATGGATGTATAGTACTAAGGCCTAATTGGTGAGTAGAAAACTCACATACGAACGTTGGTTTAGTCGTAGGAGACAAAATATGTTTTCGGGATTTCTTTTTCCTAAATCAGAAAACGTTTAACGACAAACAAAGTTCGCCTACTCATGACGATCTTCCGCTCTGAGGTCGGTACAAAGTACAGGACTTTACAGGAATAGATAATCATAATTAAACACCATGGAATCGTTGTCAGGATTCCCACTTTGAGGTGTATCAGCTTTCTATTTCCCAGCGAATCAGAGCACCAACAATGTAGGTCAGGCATGCTGTGTATAAAGGTGGCCTGGGGTGGTGTGCTATGTACTTTGCGTGGCTATAATGCTCCCCATTCCAAAACATTGGACTAGGACAAAACCCAGAAACAATGAAAGATCTAGCCAGACCTACAGCTACCACGAGAGACATCGTTACACCGTAGGTATTGTAGCAAGGAGGGTATGACTGCTTAATAAAGCAATCCATTATAACATAAACATAACAGTTGAAAAAAGCCAGAGAAAAGGGAGTAAAACTAAATTTACCATGCTCCCCCCCCCCCTCCCCATAAACACACTCTCTGTGCGTACGTACTTTATGGATGGCCCCGAAGTATATATGATCATGTACAAATGATATATGAAATTAAACAAAATCATTGCTGAGAAAAAAACATTTTAAGAAAACACACCTAGATTTGCTCGGTGAATGCAATATGAATGCGGGTTGTTTCTGTCTGGGTTGGTTCATCTGACTTTCAGCGTGTCAAGGATTAAGCCTGGGGAGCGGGTCTCAGCTGGCTCATTGAGCTGAGCGGACGTCCCTACAAACCCGCCCTGTGGACGGCCCAGCGGGCGAGCCACTCTACCCACTCCCACAGGCACGGGATGCACCCGCTAAAAACTCCCTAAAACACCACTTACTGACAGCTTCCTATAAAAGGTCCTGATGTGCTAGTAAAATCCCTCCCGCCAGCCACCCCGGTATCAGAGATCCCCCTGCGCCGAGGCAGTGCAGGGAAGGACGGCTGGCGGAGGCGGGACCGGTAGATATGGAGGTGCGCCGACGAATGCTAAGGCCACTCAAAAAAAACCCAACCTTGTTTCTCATCACCGTGCGCATCAGAAAAAACGATTTTAGAAGATTTTTCTTTTCTTTTAATAGATGAACCTTGATAGAAATTATGAAAGGTATGTGTATTTAGTATCAAATTAAAGCTCCTGATGTCAGGGATGCATTAAATATATAGCCAGTAAATATCTGGAAACCCCGTGTAAGCAGCCACCCCGCGTAAGTGGCCACTTTAGCTCGGATCATAGGGTGTCCGCTTATGCGGGGTTTTACTGTATGTCTGAGGCCCATTTTATGACACTTCAAAAGCCATCTTTGATATAGTGAGAAAAAGAAAAGCGCCCTCGTCATATTTTTCATGGCTTGGTGATGAGAAACAAGTTTGTTTTTTTGAGTGGCCTAATGGCAGCACGGGAACTGCGCTCAACACAAATCAATAGAATATTCCCGCCATGTCGGTAGGACGGGTGGCGCCGCCTGCCCGCACAGCAGGAGAACAAGGCACAACCCCCCCCCCCCCCCCCCCCTCTCCTCCCTCCCCCCTCCCGCCCTCACATCGCTGGGTCCTGGGCGGACCTTCCTCGTCTCCCACTCAGCCAATGATGACCAGCGCGTCGGCTGGTACCCCACCTGCCGGAACAATCCAGACAGCGGGCTTGCCAATAACCAGCGGCCAACAAGGCACGTTTCCGGTCGTCGATGAATAACGAGCCCCCGAATAATCTCACTCTCCGAATCGCAGGTCTGGTGTCTATGATGGGAGCGGCTCGCTATACACCTGACGAGTGCACTCAGTAGGATCTGCGAGCGCTGTTCTCTGTCCAAGTCTGTGCTGGGTTTGTAAATATCAGAAGGTGAGTCACTCTCACAGCACACCCACAGGACATACCCACGGAACATGATGTTCACAGTCTGCTTGGGGACCATCCATAAAGTACGTGCGAAGAATTTCTGATTTTTTTTTTACCCCCACCCCCATCACAATCTTGTATGCAATAGACCAAAGCGGGAACATACGTAAAATTTCCAAAGATTGGCACCTGCATGCCTGTATATACGTTGTATATACGGGCATGCAGGTGCCACGTTGAGATATGGATATACAGTAAAACCCTGCTTCTGGGACACCTCAATTAAGGGAACGGGGTTTCATTGTATAGACTTACACGAGAACCTCCCGAGAGTAGGCGGTCCAAATAGTCATGGTCGAAAAAAAAAGATGTAAATACATCAACTTTAAATACTCTAAAGAGGGTATTACCTTGAGAGTCTGCCATTTCAACCAACTCAGTAAGTGAACCACGGATACATCAAATCCCATGCATCCAGTCACAGACAGACGTCTCTGTTGCTGTTGCATTTTCAGGTGCAACCCACTTGGTTATTGGTACTGATAAGTCATATTGTTCAATCCTGTCGCATGCAGGATATCTATCACCGCAAAAATATAATCAAAGTGAGCATGTCATACCAGAAGCGAACCCTACTCAACCATACACACTTCTCACAGATACACCTACACACTTATCGTACATTTCTAATGAAACCAATCACACTTGTTGCATACGTCACCCACAAATATATATATGTGCACTTGTCATACACTTATGACACAACAAATCGCACTTGTCATGCACGCCTCTCAGAATGAGTAACATTTCCCATGCAATTGCCTCGTACTTGTCACACTAGACTTGCTCAAGTCTTTGATTATGAACATTCATTAAACGATTAAACACAATAAGTATAAAGTTCATTATAGTATATATCCTGCTCTGACTGGCCCATGAATCAAAGACTTGTCCACTATGAACCAAATCTCCTGTTTATGGCCCAAAGCTGCTCCCTGTAACCCTATACTTCCTCCTACCCCTCCCCCATCCCCTCGTCCAGTTCCCTCACCACCTGTGTTGTCATAGCAATAAATTTCGCCTGCTCCTGACTGACTCGTTTGAGATCAAAGTGAGAGGACATCAATCTCCCAGCAGATATCCTGACCAGCAGCCAGGATATCTGTATGGAGAGTGTTGGAAATGCGGGAGCTAAACAGCGCCATAAATCCAACACCATTACCGATTGTACCAGTCCCTGTATCCCAACAAGGAGGGTAGCTATAGGATGCAGGGACTGGAGCCAGTCTATTGTCACACAACCACTCACACTTGTCACACACTGCGTTAACAACCATACTGTCTTATCTTATCTCACCCCTTGCAGTTTTCCCCCTCGACATTGGGATATCGTATCCAACGCTCGTTGAGTATTTAGAAAAAATACTCAATGCGAGATTATGTCACAATGGTTAGCCAATGTGAAGGGTTAGATAAATTCAGAAACCTATTCAAGTTTAGGGTCAGAGCTTGACACCATCTCGTATGAATCGCTACATAATCACGCGGCTTCGCCATGTGAATTACTATACTTTGTTTATAGTTTAACGTCCAATATGTTCTATTAAACTTACTTTGGGTTTGATCGAATCTATGAGATGAAATTAGGTAGAAATCTCACCCCTAGACGTTTACCGACGCAGTGTTCTTTTACTTCCCACATCACATAGACTTGGTATGAGAAGGACTGGCCTTTGATATAGCAGTGAATCTACCACTACTGGGATTGAAGGTGAAAAGTGGTTGCAGTGGGACTCAAACCCACAAAGTCCTACAACCTTGGGATTACAAGTCCAGTGCTCTTTACCACTGAACTAACTCTCCATCCCAGTCGCTTTAGTTATATGCTTACATGCAAGCATATCCGGCCTGCACCATGTGGAGGCAAGGCGACCAAGAGGGTCAAGAGATTGATCATTGCTACACGATTTAAACTCAATAGGATACGAGCTCTGACCCTAAACTACAATAGGTTTCCTCTATATTATCCTACCCCTAATTAGAAATCCCATAGGCTTAACAATGAGTTTCCGTATGCCACGCTGACTGGTATACAGAGTTTTATATGCCACTAGTGGCATACAGAATTATTATCACGTAATATTCCAAAATCGAGGAGACGGGGTTGGATAAAATCAAAACCTGATTCGTGTTAATCTTGGCCACCGCATTTCACTCCTAGAGTTTTGGCTCCGGACTTCACTCGGCTTTGCCTCATGAAGTCACTATGCCAAACTCCAGTCGTGGCATACGGTGGCCAAGATTAAAACTCATCCAGTTTTACGATAGTACCTGCAGATACTCAAGTGTGACTCACCGGACTCCATGAGGCTGATGGCGCGGGCCTTGGCCAGCTCAAGGGCGGTCACCCAGCGTTGTCGCTCCACTTCGGAACTGGCCTTGAGGTGAAATGTCTGTGTGCCACCGTTAGAGATGACGAAACTACATGAGTCTTCAGTGTGGATGAAGGCGTTGGCGAGGTTGATGGTGCCCCGACACGTGTGGGCCATCTCCGCCTGGTTCCTGTGAAATAGCCGAGGGAAGTCTGGGTCAGCAACAGAGGCTATATTCATGGCGTAAAGGATAGTTTAGATTTGTTTGCTTTGTTTGTTTGGTTAGTTTAATGTCCAATATGTTCTATTAGACTTACTTTGTGCTTGATCGAATCTATGAGATGAATTTCGGTAGAAATCTCACCCCTACGCATTTATCGAGGTGAGAGTTCTTTTACTTCCCACACCACATAGACATGGTATGAGAAGGATTGGCCTTCGATATAGCAGTAAATCTACCATTACTGGGGGTGAAGGAGAAAAGTAGCTGCAGTGGGACTCAAATAAACAAAGTCCAACAACCTTGGGATTACAAGTCCAGTGCTTGTAATCCCAAGTTTAGAAACAAGGGTTTCGGATAATAAAAGAATATCTTTTTTTTTTTTTTTGGCAGTTCTAAAAACTGCCATACAAGGTAGCATCGCTGGGAGAGAAGGACGTCGCCTCGTCCTACATTGATAAAAGAATATCTTTGCCGGACAGAATAATTTCACTTCATTGAAATTTTTATATAATAAAACTGCAGATATCAGCTGTTTTTTTAAACCTCTTTAGATTAGGTTTAAAATAATAATATGGGACAGGATAGGTTGTTGGAAAGGTATACTCAAACTCCATTTTGATGTCTGGTCTGCAATATCACCTCAGACACCTACATGGCCTGTTATTCAGCAGAAGGTAATATTTTTTTAAAGAAAAAGGAAGAGAACTGCATGCCAAAACCAGCTGTTAAAAGTGTTGTTTTTTCGTCGGATTTCAAGTGGCGCAGTGCTTAAAGACGAGGTAATGGATTCACTTAAAATGAAAGAAAATTCTCCGCAATTATTCCCCCCCCCCCCCCCTTTTTGAAATATCTGTGAAAAATGGGAAGTGGAAGATTATATCCTGAAAAACACCAGGCTTTACAATAAAGCAAAAAATATTATATAATTGTTCCACAGGAAGCCACATATGTTGGGATTTATTTATAATATTTAAATAAGAAAGTCATCATTAATAATAACGCTAGACACCATATGGATAATCGTCATTTGGTCTTGGTTCAGTATTCCAGAGTGACAATTCAATGTCTATTGCCCTGATTAAAGAATCCAGACAAAGTGCAATGGAAGTGGTTTGGGAGATTTGTGGTCTTTAGAGAGACTGGCACCTAAATATCAAATTGCACAAGTGAATTGATGGATGACTGAGTCTATGCACAACGTGCAAGAAAAGAGACAAAAGAATTAATTTTTAACGCTAAAAGGAATCATATTCAGGCTCAAGACAAGAACTATAAGAGATTCTTGGAAAAACAATCGGCAACCTACTATCTAATCATCCAGCTGAGAACTCTTTTTAAATTAGTTGATCAGTCAACACAAACCATGATAAATGAGCAAGACACGACTGAATACATCTATAACTTCTTTTTAAGATATTGCGGATGACCTTTCCAAAGGTTTTAATGGAGATTGGGTAGACGACCGTTCAGGTGATGACAATAACACGAAATATATTATCACTAAAGATTAAGTTCTCTAGAGGCGTGCAGGGAAATGGATATCGTGAAATCATCAAATATCGACTGGCTGTCTTCTAGATTATTACGAAAATGTTTCACTGTCCTTATCAATGAACTCACTCATCTATTGAACCTATAACTCTCTACGGGCATTTTCCCAACAGTCTGGAAGAGGGTAGTTGTGACCCATTAGATTTTAGGTCAACTCTCGACTGTAGAACCGTCCCAAGGCGCTACAAATATCATGTAAGGAGGTCAGGGTGAAGGTCGTGGTTTGCTCCTAATGCAGTCATTGGCTACTGGGACTACTCTATTCCTTATATGGTAGTTAATACCGGGGGACAACTCCATGCAGGGAAAGAGGTAAAAATTATCCCGATACCCAAAGTCAAACACATAGATAACGTTACTACCCTGAGACCTACTTCATTACTACCACTGCATGACTAAATAGTTGTTTAGATATAAATATCTCAACGTGTGCAGTATTTGACACAAATACTGCCTGTAAACCCGTCAACACGGTACCTACAACTACACGGGTCACGCGAGACTGGAGTCTGTGGAGGATATAAAGAAGAAACCAACAGGTTTTGGTCAAAGTCGTCGTTCCCACGAGTTTGATGCAGAGTGATATGAACGAGGTGACAGCCGAGTGAATATCATGTAGTGTTCAAACGAGTTGAAGAACAACGACTTTGACCAAAAGAAATTGCTTTCTGTATTCATCTCACCCTTGTACACACTAAAGGAATGAACAACCCACAGGATATATACCATGGAGAACGGACTGCAATACCCGTAGGGGCATGGAGAATGAGTTCCCAATGTTAAGCCTATGGAACAAAAATACCAGGGGTGAGATAAAGGATTATAACATCCTAACAAAAGCCCAATCCTGGACCTTTCGATTAGCAGGTAAACGTGTTACCTACTGCTCTGCTCTACTTGTAGCAGTTCTACATTGGGTAGGTGAGAGGAGGAGTAGGAGTAGGGGTTGAATTCATGTATTGAAATATAGCTCTTCAGGTGATTGGAATTTCCACGTACTTCTA
This sequence comes from Alentia gelatinosa, assembly GCA_950022655.1. Lineage (NCBI taxonomy): Eukaryota > Metazoa > Annelida > Polychaeta > Phyllodocida > Polynoidae > Alentia > Alentia gelatinosa. The sequence continues at coordinate 36,486,805 of OX465587.1, forward strand.
ATCCATACACTAAGCCCCGCTTTATCAATTAGTCGGTCGTGCAGCTTTAAACACTCATTCTACTTGTCGATATATTTAAAACATTGTTTATCCAATTCCCTGTTTGCCCAAAGGCAATACCTGACATTATGTTGAACCTAATTAAGTTAAATCACCGATACACTAGAAAACAGTAAGTTTTAAATCTCTGCAAATGCGATTTTTACACCTTTGGTTATCGAAGGTATTTCATCGGGTTATAAGACGGATACATATGTGCGTGTTTATGTAGTAGGCCCAGTGCCAGAGATCAATGTATTCAGGAAATCATTTCGAGCTTTTGTAAAATTCATCGCGGGCTTATGTCAGGAACCCGGACGTCACGTTCACGGGCCGTGTGAAGTGGAGCGTGTCGTGATTTGATAACGCGGGCGCTCACGATTAACTTCTCTAATGAACCGGAACACAAGTAGATCAGTGACCTTCTATGCCCTTGCTATAATTAACAGGGATATCAGTTGGGGTGAGAAAGAAAAAAAACAAATCTTTCATTTTGATTTTCCTGCCTCAGAGAGATCGGGAAAATTTGGATAATATGCCCTTGTCGGCCATGGCATGGGGCTGAGGGTCTGTGGGGAGGTTCAAACCACAATTGTATTGGCGTAAATGAGGCTTAATCTATATTATCTTTGTTTGACACAAAGAAAAGTAATCACATATACTGAATATGAAAAGAGTGGATTTCCACGGAAAGGTGGAAAACTGGCATCTTTGAATTAAACGTTCTGCTAATGCTGTATATACTGATGGTTTAACTGCCTTTTGCTTAAAACCTCAACACGATTTCGATGTATCTTAATTATCCTATGTATTGTGAATGTATAATACATTCAGACATGGTTCAAGATTATAATGAAACGTCACGAAATTTCATGTGATTGTTTATATGGCGTGAATCGTCTGTAACAGAAGACAACGAACGCCATGTAGATAATTATATGAGATTGAGTGACGTTTAGATTTCATCCTACCCTGTCACATATTTTCAACTTCATATAACACCCATGGCATATAAATATTTCGTGACAACCGTAGCATACAGTAACACCATGTTAAGTCTTTGGAGATTTATATGAGGGGTAGAATAAACATGTACTATGTTCTGGCTCAACGTCTTGGTTATTCAGAGTGGTGGTAATATGGATGGTAGCGGTAGCTGGGACTGACAGGAGGGGGACTCTGGTGTGGAGTCGCTTGTGTTCTAGAAGCAGACGATAACACAGACACAGGACGCTGGGCGGTCAGTGGTGGCACCGTGAGGGCGGGAATCCAACTGGCTTCTAATCGGCCTGTGTAGGGCTTACGTCTGAGTGAACCAACTTGACCAGCCTGACCCCCAACCACCCTCCATCCCCCCATCAAGACGCCACCTACCAAGACTCATTTGACCCTCCAATCCATGACTGTCTCTATATGGTGTGTCCATTATATCGTTGTCTATCTGTCCCGCAACGATACAGTGTGTATCCTCCACAGATAGTATACAAACTCCCTATAAGGTATTTTCCACTGGCCGACGAAAACGGCACCGATTAAATGAATTCTCCTAAAAGTCGGTTTGTGGCAGCCAACGACTGGACATCGTTAACTAAAAATGGGTGAGGGTGTAGTGTATGCCTTGTTTCTGCCGCATTTAACAGGTCCATACCGATAGATCTCTCTTCCAGACACAATGACCATCGCCATGGTGGTCTTATTGCATAATGTTTGCACAATCAATTAGTGAACACTTCTCCGTCTGTTACTATTCACCGATATGGCGTCGGTGGTTCCCGACTGCAGATCGGTGGCGAATAGTCAGCCAAGGCTTTTGGTGTTTTAACTGGCGATTTTATATCAAGTGGGTAATAAAAAAGGGTTCTGAAACAAGAAATACCCGGAATCAACGGTGTCTTCAGTACTAAAGATATGGGTCTTAAAAGTGGTAACAAGAGACACTTTATAAAGTGATTCAAGCATCTCCATGCGAACCATCCTCAAAATACCAAACATATTTCATGGGGTTCAATCATTTGCCTAGACTTAATAAAAATGATATAACATGTGTCTAATTAGTATAATTTCTGAAAGGTTTTCCCCATCATTTCCCTGTATACACGGACCGTTTGTAGAGCTATCTTCATGTCCTACAGAGCAGCTCAGTACTGTAGCGAGAAGCTCAAACTGTGAAGCATCAGGATGTATCGACGCGAGCCCTTCACGGCGCCGTCTGCAGCCTCCAACGTTTAAATGTTCAGTGAAGTTAAATGCCACGAGCGTGGAGCGGTGAGAATGGGCGCACCTGTCACCGCTACAGGTATCCACAGAGAAACAAGGCCAGGGCGTAACGGGCAACAGGCCGGGGAGTGTGCACTGATTGCACATTCAAACCCACATATTTACATTATATTATTACTATATATCTATAGGCGAATGTCTCACTTTTACTGAACAGTAGTACATATTCCGTTCGTCACTGTCCTTCCGTACCAAGTGACCACCCATTTTATTATTTTAGTGAGTTGTAGAATGGCATCTTTAATGATTTCTAGGTATATAATAATAAAGAAACACAGTGAGTGTGACTGAATGGAATCTGTTCCTCCATATTTTGGTCAGAAATACTCACGTTCTTCGAACTCGGTGAGTTTTTCTGATCAAAATATGGAGGAACAGATTCCATTCAGTCACACTATCTATGTCTCTATATATTACAATCATACCTATGGCCATATGACCTACACATAGTGCCCGCTGCTACCCATCACGTATGTACATAGCCGTACGTCACACTGTGACTAACTAAAAAAATTCGCTATTTTTAGGTACATAAAAAATACATGTACTACAACGGGCTGACTCTCTTACTACGTCAAAATACTTGTTAAAATTATTGGTATTTCTGACTTATGAAGAGAGTAAGCCTATTTCCGTATATAATGGTATCTTTCCAAAAGGACCACCTAAAACATTTCAACAATTCCCGTTCATCATTTATAACGAGGAAAGAGCCATGTTTAATTACTTACATATGACCAACTGGTCCTTCAGCGTCATACCATGGTTAATTGTTAAACACTACCTTTCCGGGAACCTATTTCTCCAAGATCCAATACTCAAGATCACAAGGTAGTGGGGTGCAAGTCGGTTACACAGTTCTAGTAGTAGTAACTGATGATTATGCCTTTAATACATCGCATCCACTCCCAATACGCATCATTAGCTATCTATGCTCTATTTAGAAACACAAGAGGGGACCACCCATAAATTATGTACGCAAATTGTATGCAATAGAAGAAAGAAGGATGATACGTTAAAATTTCCCACTTTGTTTAACACCCCCCCCCCCCCCCCTCAACCATCCACCCCGGCCCCCAGTGCGTACGTCTTTTATGGATTTTTTTTAATTATGATTACTATTACCATTATTATCATCATTATCATTATCATCATTATTATTCTTTATTTGGGAAGCTTGCATACATGGATTATCGCGGTCTATCACTTGCCCAATCACGCAGGTTTCAGTAGGAGCATCCCGGAGCCTCCTATCCTTTTAAATGAATGGCAGACGGTATGCGATCTAAATCCGTCTACCCTTACCCCGTCCCCCCACACACAATACAAACCGACGGAACATAAAACCCTGAGCGTCGATGGCGCCACTGTTTGGCGAAGTGTTTCTCGGAGCGACGCTTCCGGGCGAGACATACGAACGATTTATTGGCGAGACAAAGTCGATGGAGCTGTTATAGCCGATATCGGGCAAAGGTCATCCTCTGTATAGTTCCGGCACGGCGGTCAGGGACTCTACATTGGTCACGATTGTCGGGCATGTAGTAACAAATTGATTACTTTTTCACAAGGATCTTGCAGTTATAAAACGATACACGTCCTGGGAAGGAGGGTCATCATAGGAAGTGGACCTTGCAGGTGTGGAAGCCCTGAGTGGAATAATAGCGTCTTGTTCTACGTGAAAACTATGAGGCTCGACCGGAATAAACCTACATAATCATGACTAGGACATGAAACGAAATTACTAGTAATAAGGGTGGTGAATTCAAACTGGTGGTTGTTCAACTACGGATTCTCAGACACATAGTAGAATATATACAATTCAAGTACATAAATTTGTGAGATTGGAAGATTTAATTTCAACTATGTTGTTGTAATATTGGCAGTTCAAAATTTATGCTTTCGTAAGATTAGAATTACTATTGCTTATATGAACTTCCAGTGTTTGTTTTATAGTGTTCTTTGCTATATACATGTATATGCAGCCTATAACCCTGAGTGCTGCCTCCACCCCACGTGTTATTATATATTTTAAGCCAACACTAGAGCCTCAGGGGGCTCATGAATATTCTGAGCCTCATTAGTTCTTGGTACAATTGCATAAGGAATGGTATCTCAACCTGCAGTCACCAAGAAGAGGCTGCATACACTATTGCTGACTTCCTTCCCTGTGGATGGAAATAAAGAATTCTTGCTCTGACTCTACCCCCGCATGGTTGTGCCTCCTACTTTCTATCTGAGTATGAGTTGATAATAATGTAAGTTAAAGTTATATACCATCGCTGGTATTTTTCTCCATAAACTTAACATTGGGAACTCGTATCTAACGCCCAATAGATATTTTGGAAAAATATCCAATGGGGGACTATGTCACAAATGATAGCCCATTTGTCAATGTTAAGGGTGAGATAAATTCAGAAACCCATTCAAGTTTAGTGTCAGAGCTCGATCCCATCTCGTTTGAATCACTGTGTAATTCACGCGGCTTCGCCTTGTGAATTACTACATGATTCAAACTCGATGGGATACGAGCTCAGACCCTAAACTCTCATAGGTTTCCTCTATGCACATAGAATCGTTTGTTGTACGTTTGTATAACTCAGAATATCTTACTATAATCTAACCCTTGGGGTTTGACTGTGCAATGAGTGGTGACAGGCCGAAAAAAACCTACACTCATAACAGTGAGCAGAAATCATGTACATTAGCTTCGGACCATTGAATATTAGTAAATACCATTAGTCGTGGTACATGCCCATCAGATAACATCAGCACCATTTTAAGTAGGCCAGTGCCGTATGCGAGTAGGTCGATAGCTCTGCACCATTTAAAGTAGGCCACCGTCGATACCTTCAGGAATAGGTCAGGCCCGTGTATAGTGGGTCGGCCCAATTAGAGCAGATTGGGAGAATACGGGGATTGTCCTCAGGGCAGGGTGAGTAGCGAGGTGTCGCAGAGCTCCACTAGATGGCGCTAAGAGCGGCTCCGGGCGTCTCATCCTCACTGTGTACTTACACTGGTCACTAGACTTGCTCAGGTCTTTGTCATTGGGTCTTTGATTATGGACATTATCAACCGTTTCCCTGCAGCACTCAGTTCCACTGCTCAGCATTACACGGCAGGCATTGCCTGCATAAACAGCCCTGCTACGGCAGGCACCTTTTTTGGGGGGAAATAGCAATGTCACATCATGTGTCATGTGATATGAGTAATTAACCTTCGTAACTGATGTTATAGTATTATACCAAATCAAAGGTCAATATGGCTCCTATACTTTGTCAAAATTTCTTTTAATTCAAAAAATCATTTTTTTCATTTATTGAAGTAGCAATGATACCTCTAAGATACCTGGAGGCATCTTCCTGCCGTAGCCAGGGGAATGCCTGGAGGCATCATCTGAACCTCAAATGGTACCACTTGGTTTCAATAATACCACCATAACAACAAACTCACTGTCTCTGTATTTTTTTTGTGATTTTCAGCGTTTGAATTGAGAAATAAACTACTTTGCAATATTTGGTCTTCTTCTAACACCTGGCAGGCCCAGGAATCATCCTAGCAAGAATGGGTGATGGAGATGGAGGGGTAGCATAGGATGCAGGGACTAGAGTCAGTCTAACTGACCACCAGAGTAATACTATGTTAGCTCTGGTCGGGTTAAACCCATGGCCGCCTTGACCCAGTAGCGGGAACTAATTCTCACTCTCCTACCAGATCTTTCGTACTGCTTGGAGAGTGTGTTTTGTCATAACCTCGACGCCAATTTTCCATTATCTTATGTGTGCATTTTTCAAAAATACAATGAATATAAAGCTGTTTCATTATCAATTTGCCAAGCTACGAATATCTCCTATTAAGTATGGCTGCTTCTAGAGTTTAAGTACAACTAAATCACCTGGTTCGAGGCGCACACCGCAGATACCATGAGTGATTTATCCCGACCAACCTCTTAGTCAGAACAGAGTGGAGACAGAGGTGACGTCCACTCGCCACTGTGTACCCGGCTCTGTTACTGGAGGCCTTCCTCCAGTGGTTCCCCGTGTGTGAGGAGCGTGCCATGTCGTAAGCTCCCTGTCGGCCGCGGTTGCTCGCCAAACAATACGCTCGGCGCTGCCCTAGCACTTCTCTATCACTTATTCCCGCGGCGCGATTTTCATTACTGTTGCATTGTCTTGCGCATCAGGGGCCCGTTTAATAATCTAGGATCGTACACGTAGACTCTTTTTCCGGTGTCTCGTACAAGGGTTATCGTTTAACAATATTTAAGTCTGTTCACTGACACATTATTAGTCGTCCCTAAGGTCGGCCATAAGTGATGAATAAAGATGACCAACATCGTCCTGTGTCTCTATGGCATACAGGAAAGGGTCTACTTGTAGGATCTTAGATTATTAAACGGACCCCAGGACCCCCGCCGGGCTTATCATTTGCCCCGCACGCCACTAGGGGTCGCTACCACCCACAATGTGACTGTCCGTCATTTGAAACGCCATTAACAAATATGTGTATCCATATTGTAAACACAAACGTAGTCCGATGTTTATGAATGAAATAAGACAATAAACGATGGTTTTGTGGATAGGCAGCTGTAGACCACGAACGGTTGAGGCGTAGTAATACACGAGCGTTAGCGAGCGTATTACGACGTCAACCTGGAGTTGTTTACAGAGCCGCCTGTCCACAAAAGCATCGTTTATTGTATTTATTATCCCTCTTTTCGAATAAATTAAACCCATGAATTACTGTATTAAAGAATATAACAATAGGGACTTTCTTCTATATCACAAGGGGACTATTTTCCCGTATACCACAGGTGTGAGGCCGTATACCACAGATTTGAATCCGTATACCACAGTTATTGTATCTGGCAAGTTTTATCAAATGCGTCGTGGTTTACTGAGTCCCCGTACATTTTTGATGTGGTCTTTGTATAGCATGGATAATAAATGTAGGACGAGGGTTTTATATCGTAAAAACAGATGGGAAGGAGATAGAAGGAACTCATATGCGCACAAGAGACCCGGGCTTTATTTTTGGTTGGGCGTCCATTATGGATTGGCATACGGCGTATTGGTGAACGTTGAGGTCGTTACGTGCCAAATCTAATTAGAGCAGTACTAAGTACGACTGACGGCCAAAGATGGGCCCGTAATCACCCGACTCGGGCCAACTACACCCTCCTCCAGCTCCCCTCCCCTGTACACCTCGACTGGCGCCAGTCCCTGCATTCTATGGCTACCCTCCTCACTGCGATACAGCGCCAGTCAGAGAAGGATTCATACTATAATGAACTTTATTCTGATTTTGATGAATCATTAAATGAATGTTCATAATAAAACTGAGTGAGAAATCTGTTCCCCATCCAATATGTACACAGATTCAAGGGTTCACCAGCCCAAGTTTGATATGTTTTTTATCTGTGGCAGTGAAAGTTTTCAGGATCAATCGAATTTAAGTCATCTTGTGGTTGATTTATGTATGTATCCTCATTGTATGTTCTCCGGGGATTCCTCTTTGGGATCAATCTGTTGACTATGCTTCTGCGTCATTACATCCATATAATAATAATAATAATAATAATAATAATAATAATAATAATAATAATAATAATAATAATAATAATAATAATAATAATAATAATAATAACTAATTAATAAATAATAATAACTTATTAAATAATTAATAATAATAATGGGAATAACTCATCGCAACAAGGGGAATATGACTTCTAAGTAGGCATCCTTTTAAAGCCTTGAGGTTGCCTGGGTAAAACCCCAGTTTCACTACTACTCATATATTTTCTTCATCTTGGAACTCTGCCAATCAAAGAGGGTAGCATTCATAGTTCAACTAAACACAGATCGAATTGAATTTGTTTTATCTGCTAGGTCAGGGGAAAGAGATGCAAAATGGTGAAACCATGTTACAACAAGCATTATTCAAGAATGCTTTACAAGTCGCTTGTTGTTCATATAATCAACGCTGGTAACTAGCGACAGATTGTAAACTGGTTTCCGGTGTGCAGCTGTTGTACTATATCAATACCGCGGTGACCGGGCGACAACCCCGCGTTCTTTGAACTGCACAAGCAGTTATTGATTTCCTGCATACTGTTTGTGGTAGGATTTCTTTTGTGGTGGGATATGAATATCCACCCCGAAAGATATGACAGTGACGAGCAGCGCTATAAACGGCGTCTATACATCATCTCATCCCCGGTATTTTTCACCATAGACTTAGCATGGGGAACTCGTACTCAACCCCCTTGGAGAAAAATACTCAATAAGGGATGATATCACACATTTTAGCCAATCAGTCAGTGATGGGGGTGAGATAAAATAAACTGCCCTCGATCCAGAGCCACTGAAAATGCCTCCGCAACCAAAACTCATGGCATATTGTCAGTGGCTATGGATCTCGGTGCAGTTCCTTATTACTGGTCAACGTGTACCGCCACTTACACAATGGCCAGCCTGCTGACCTCCAATGATGGACTGGAGGAATTCTCCCGCTCCTTAACCCTCTAGGGCCGGTGTAATGTTCACAAGCATTGCCATACATAGGATAACAACCGTGAGGTATCATATTTCTCTTTAAATGTAAAAATGTTTTGGGTTGATAAAAACCACAAAAAATATATGAGTGTGTATTTCTAATTGGAAATTGTATCGAATTGGTAATGTGTTTCAGAGCAACCCTACGTGAGCTACATAGTTAGTGCTTCACATTCAAGTCAATCCTAAATGGATTTTCTAAAAACAGACAACAATGATTTTGATTGGCAGACTATTCATTAAGCTAGGTGATAATATGACTGGAAGCCCTTCAATCTGTTCTGAAAATGGATACAATGCATTGTGGAACTTTGCCAATTTTAGTTTGACAGCTGCAGGTCTGTTTAAACGGTAGCTATGAGAGTAAACAGGCGACGATGGGTAGACAAAGGAGTCAGTCATGGGACGTATAGCCTATAATATACTGATAGGATCCGGCGACCCACACCCACGAGCATGTACACACAGACATACAAAGGTTACCGGGGTCGGCTGTCCACACGGTCCGGTCTGAGCCGTCCGGGAGACAAACCAGGTGCGAACTGCTCTTGTTCTTGTCCCCAATACAAACGCACCCATGCTGGGTCGTGTTACCAATACAAACACACCCACACCGGGGTCGTGTCACCAATACATACACAATATTTGACTGGTTTTCAGATACAAGCGGTGGTATCCTCCCGTAAGTTGGCAGGTAGCAATATCCGGGTGCATTCTAGGATATTGCGCAGTCAACTCCGATGAGGATACAACCGCTTTTATCTGAAACCAGTCTATATTGTATTTATCTAAGGAAGAAAACAAACAGAAAACCCTAACCTTAACCCTATGCCTAATTCTAACCCTATCCATGACCGGAACCCTAGCCCTATACCAAACCCTAAACCATCGAGATTACACTCTTTGCCTAAACCTAACCGGACTTAGTTTTCCAAATCCGCTGGTTTATTCAGTTCTCCTTTAAAAAGTAGGGGGACCTCCCGGGGCGAGTTGTCAAGCAATGGGGCGGGTTCTCCTGTACCATGTGGGGCGACTTAGTTTAAGACGAGTTCTCCAGTTACCCTACAAAGGCACCACCACAGGGGCGGTGTCTGTGTGGCCGCTACCACGGACGTTTTATCTACGTATGTACACATTACCTCCACAGTGCACACTCCACTCTACCCCCGCTCCCACCCCGTCCCATATCACCCAGGAGTTACATTCCTCCATATTTACATTCCTGGGTCGATTACCCTGATCAATGACTGGTCAATCGCTTGGCTTCTCTAACTGCGTATTTCCATTTTCAGTCCAGAGACCCACAGATGATACTTAGAATTCTCCTCTGTCCCCATCAATATAGGGGTGTGAGTTGGCGTTATGAAAAAATATGCTAGGAAATATTTGTTCATGTGGAATTTACTGTCTCAGGGAGACTAAGAAACCATGGAAAACACATCTTTATTGGCCGTGGAATGGAGCTGGGGTGTGTGGGGAGGAGGTTTGAACACCTGTCTTTTGGTGTGAATGAGACCCAATTTATTCTCTTTGTTTTATACAAGAAAAATAAATTCCATAAACTGAAAGGGAAAACAAGGATTTCCTTGGAAAAGAGAACTGGCATCTCTGCCAATAAGCGCTTAAAGATTCTCCTCTCTGTTATTTTTAAGACATTTATTCAGACTGGCGTGATCTCAGTCTGACAACTAGTCTCAACGGGTCAACAGTTTACAGCATGGTGAATTTACATTATTTCCTTCGTTATGGGGAGATGTAAGGCATATCGCAACATATTTACACATATAAGTGGTCAACAAGTGTATAACGTTCATGTGACAAAGTATGACAAATAATAGATGAAAAATACGCGTCCGTTTCTGAGCTTAAAATCATGCGAGAGAATGCAGCTATTGAATGCACACACATAACACATTCGACCAGTGTTATATCACAGTCCTGGCCTTGGCAATGTCTAGCCTGGTCCTGTTTTAGTCGGGACACTCACATGGGCAAACTGGATGTATAGATTATATTGCTGGCATGCAGTATTCATAATCGTCCTTCATTATACATGCAATGTTTAACTGAGCAGTGTGATCCCAAGCTGTTTCTTTCACACATAACTGTACTGAAAGGGGCAGATGTGTCTATTACCCTGTCAAATATGTGTGTCATATGATATATAGGTAATTTGAAGATGGAATATATGGATATACAGAGTAGGAGACAACCAATGGCCAGTCAGCAATTATTCATATATCAATAAATTGGTACATGCATGAACGCCTGGAATATACGGGAACTAACGGTCTATAATAGACCGCCTTAACCTCTCGCGTTGGCTGAATTGGTATGGAGAGTCTAGAGGCGAAACATCAGAATCTTACAAAAAAGATCTTTACATTTTCAATTTGAAAATTCTGAGCTTCAAAAGAGCTAACTAATTGCGAAAGTCAACCACCTTTGAATATGTTTTCTTTTTTTTAACACCCTTAACCACAATTATCAATGAGCTGGTTTTTCCCCCAGGAGACCAGACCGATAGACAGCTAGAGTCTATTCAATCTTCTCCAAACACGGCACTGTAGACGATGCTGCTGTAGACGATGTTACGTGATTGGGACCACAACCTGCTTATGTCATTTGCCATATGCCAGGAGTCGACTACGAAGTTTCTAGATCTATACATGGGACTCCACCCTGAATCTGATTTGCTTCCTTATATTCCCTTCTTGATCTATGTTCCCTTACCGGACTATATTCGGGGTTTAAAGTGGGAGCAGGCCAAAAGGTTGAAATCATTAAAAGTGATACTGCCACTTACCAACCAAGATAGCGTAGGTTTGAGGGCTGGTTCCCCCAATACGATCGATTTGCCGTGGTATATCTTGGTATATCTAGTTATATCTTACATTGTCGCGATGTGTCGTACCTCCGTTGTCGCGAAACGTAGCGTGCGATGTCGTATGTCTATTTTAGTGCTACACCTCAAAACACATCGCGGCAAATATGCACGCGATTATTCATGAACTAGCACTATTTAGCATGACAACCAAATCGTGCCTATTCTCGCTATATCTTGTGTGTTGGTAGAATCACCACTTTAGGCAAGGCTGGTTACCTAACTGTCTCTACTAAGCATCGAGATTAAATCAAAGCTCGTTGGTCTAAATGAATTTATAGGTAAAATAAGACAACGGATGAAATCTACGAAATATCAGGAGATTGGTTCTTTTATTATACCTCATTTAAGAAAACGTGTGAAATTGACGTGCGATCGGCGATCGGCGGGACGCTTAAGTTTTTTGATATAGCAATTTCATTAAAAAAACGTGGCTCAATTTTCTAAATCTGAGGATTTCGCCTTGCCACAGGCAAAATCTTTGAAAATAAACTGGGAGGTGGAACGCGGTAAACCCTGAGATTTGATTGCCGACCCACACTCTGATATTTTACTTTAAGCTTTGACGTTATAGAAAAGATGGCAGCTGGCAGCTCATGATTTGAGTAAGTCTATTATAGAAAAACTGTTTCTGAAGCAAGCAGGGCTTACATCTTTTTACATGACCGATGTAATTTCCATAGAGAATTTTCATCCACAAATTCGGGGCCAAGTAGTAAGATTGGGGGCGTTTCCGAACACTACCGCTAGGGGTCAGTGGGTGACGCCTGAGACGCCAGGGCGGCGGCGCCCTGCTTAGCAGCACTCACTCTCCAAGCCTAGATTCAGTTATCAGTAAGATGTTATAGAAGCTGAGAGGATGTGGTCGGAGTTCGGACGACCACTTCCAACAAACACTACCTGATCCAAACGGAGATTATCAGGTTTCCTCTAAATTAGACTTGGGCGGGAAAATAGAATAAAACGCATTTCTGACTGGGAGACACTGATTCCCTGTTCCCTGTTGGGCCGTTTAATAACCTATAGAATCGTACATGAAGATCATTTTCTGTAACTCATACAAGGGTTATCGTTTAATGATATTTAAGTCTGTTCGCCAAGATAACATAGGTCGTCCATAAGTGTTGAATTGAGTTGACCCACATCGTCCCTGGATCTATATAGCGTACAGAAAAGGAGCGATCTTAGATTATTAAACGGGCCCTATGTTCCCTGTTCCCCTCAACCTGCCTGTGGGTGCTCGGCGCCGGTTATAAACCATACTGACGACCTCAGCCCTGACGCCGGTAACCGTGGCAACAGACTATAACCGGCCTTTTTGTGGTGACATAACATCTGCTTGTGTCTCATGATTTGAGCCGTTTATCTTTACTAGAGGTATAGCGATGACAAGAGACTCAAGTTCTAGAATATAAAAGAGATCATATGACTGGTGTACATGACAGGAAGCTAAGAGCTGAGCTAGGGGTTCAAAATTATCAGAAATCGATGGGAAAAAATGCTTCCAGCTCTCAACCTATTTTGAGGTAAGTCACAAGGTGGCCAGACAAGTGGGGACCATTAGAAATGTGATCAGCTAATAAGAAAGTAGAGTCTCTTGATGGCCTGCATGTTGTATTATCTAAATATTGGAACATATATATGGATCACAAGCCTAGAATGACGCCATGGACGTCAATAGGGCACAGGGGATTTGGGTGATTATACACAGGCTGGCAATGTAATGGATCCATTCAGTAGACACTCACCACAATCCAATACCTTCCGATGTCTTATAATATGGAGAAACCAAACAAGAGTTAGTCCTGTTGTTGTTTAACGCACAACGGCAAGATCGCGTATTACTGCTCTCGGCTTCACCTCGCGCAGTAATACGCGATCTTGCCGGAGTGCGATGAACAATAACATGACTAACTCGAGTTTGGTTTAGAATTTATCCTATCCCGCCTATCTAAATTACTTCTACATTAACAGATGAAGTCATTTGTCATGTGTATCCCACTAGAGTAATATTTTTCTTTTTTCTGAACTCCAGACCGAATACAGTGACCCAATGTTAAGCCTATGGAGTTTTTTTATTAGGGGTAGGATAAATGTATTTATCTCACCCCTGGTATTTTTGTCCCATATGCTTATCACTGGGAACTCGTTCTCCATGCCCCTAGGAGTATGGCAGTCTAATTTCCATGATCTATATCTTATGCGTCGTCCATTCTTTTAGTGTGTACAGGGGTGAGATAAAAAGCAATTCATTCCCCAACTCATTTGACTGTTACGTGATATGAACGAGGCGGCAGCCGAGTGAATGTCACTCCACATCAAACTCGTGGAGAACGACAACTTTGAACAAAACTTGTTGGTTTCTTCTTTAGTATCGGATTGGAATTTTCGCTATACTTCATACTATGTCCATTAATGCAAATTTCTAGTTTTAGAAGCCTACATATGCTAAATTTCTGCGCCAGAAACCTGTCCTCGCTCTCAACACCAACAGCCCCATTAATGCCCATCAAATTCATATCATAAAAAGTGGGAGAGAAAATGGATACCAGACCAGTGGCCTTGGCGTCGTTCTCCATGTAATTCATTAGCAGATTACTTTGGTAATTACCAGAGGAGCCATCACTGGCTAAAACAATTAATTAAGTACTTTATCGGCGGAATGTTGATTACTCTGGTACCTTGGCGGACATAACGTGTCCTAGTGACTGACAACTGAGTGGACTGCATCTACGTTTTCCCTCATCAGTCGCCACTTCTATAGGCGGCAATTAATACTGCAATTAATACTCTTCAGTAGTAAAACTCAGGTTATGATTCGTAAACGTCACGGACATCTGTGCCATCGTTATGGTGTGGACATTGGACAGGACTATTCATACACGGCCTCATTCTTGTCATACTCTCTTCGTGGATAATAATCGCTGTGATATTAATCCGTGGCCGACAACCGTCTACTTATCTCGGTCCCCAGCCCGCCTGATAGCGGCGTTATGGAGATGGCACTCAAAACGAGGCAGGCGGCTCATAAACCACGTGACCAGACAGCGTCTGAGGCTGATTGGGTATTCGCTGATGCCACCTGGTGGTTGCTATTGAGATGATATGACAGTGCAGTGCGCTAAAACCAATCTTTCTTTAGGTTGGCTCACAAAACTTTCGCCCACATACACAATATTGATTGGTTTCAGTTACAAGCGGCCGTATGCTCCGAGGAGTTGACACGTAGTAATATCCGAACTTATGCTTCACCAAAAAATTACATAAAGTACCGAATATAACTTATCCAAACACAGGATTCAGAATCACGAATGCCTAAGCAAGTGCCAGGGAATTGTATTAGTATCCCATGTTGTTGTTTCAACCCTAAAGTACTCTGCTATGTGTCTCATAGAACAAACCTATTATGTATGTCATGTGTTACAGGTTTTTGTTGTTATTGTTGTTGTTTTTTACTGCGTATGTCACAAGAAAAGTGTGTCTGTGTGGGGAATATTATGAGCGACCAAGATTAAGATTAGAAACGATAACTAGAGGCTTACAATTGATGAATCTGTCTTGTTCTTTAAGGAAAAAAAGAAGAAAAAAAGGAGCAGGTCACTGTATTTATGCTACTGAGTACACCTGGTATATTGCCTTGAAAACTGCAAAAATCCTCTGTACCTATCACTTATGATATCTCGATATAAACCAAGATTCAATAAACTGCTTGTTAAAAAAAAAAATATATATATATCCGAGCGCATGCGAGGATATTGCGTGCGGGCAACTCCGAGGAACATACAACTGCTTTTATCTGAAATCTGTCTATATTGTATTTATTATCCACTTTTTCCTGACAAGTGGGGTACCCATATTAGTTCATTTTAGGTACGCCCTATCTTTTCTTACGAAAAATTGTCCCGTATGCTCCGGGTTTCGTATACAACATATCTGTGATACACTCCCTATGCGCTTTCTATGGACACTTTGTACTAGGTGGACAATAAAACTAAGTATCAAGCAGAACAGTCCACGTTTAGCGTCAAAACTGCCGTAGACACCAATTCACAACAAAATTTAAGGCTCTCAGGCAAGATGTGTCTATTCCTAGTTTCTACATATTTTGTTATCATACGAGGTATGTAACTTCATGGGATGAATATCGGTAAGCTGGGCCTATTTTCTAAGGCTCAGTCCGGATTACTTTTCACGGATGTGTTCTACAAAATGATTTACTGACTATACGTTGGATATCAATTCTCGGATGCCGTCTACAGATGTAAAGCTTATACAAACTGGTATCCTTTACTTGTACTGTTCCTCGCCTATTTTTAACACGGGTCATCGCTGCAGTTTTTTTTCTTATACTACTATGACGCAGACATCTACATTTCTTTATCTGAATAATGTTATGCTTTGATGTAAACACTTAGCACTGCACGGATGTGGAATATATTTGGTACTATTATGCTTATAAAAAATTATGCTCTTAAAAAATTATGCTCTTAAAAAAAATTTTTTTTTTAAATGCTTATAATGCACAATATTTCCCTTCTTGCTGTCAGTGTTGGCTCCAAACATTATGGCTCATTTAGAGTACAAATTTCTAATGGTTATAGCAATGGTGATAGAACCACACAGCACACTATGGAGATGCTACGTTCACTGCTGCTTCCTTGATCTCATCTCTTAACGAATAAGATCAATTTGATCCATCTTCCAAGTTCCGATGGCTACATAAGAAGTCAGCGATCGATTCAACTGCTCCTTTTTAACTAAAACTGACGCTTAAATCTAGGCGTCTCTTTATGCGAGGAGCCATGGCATGTCAAATATCTTCTAGAACAAGTTGTGCATCCTACACTTTGAATGATTTTATAATCCTTAGTAGTGAAGTCCTGAAAAATGTCTCCACACGGCGGTGTTTCACCTTCTAGCTTTGTTTGTGTAGTTCAACGTCCAATATCTTTAAAAAAAAGTAAAGTTTCTCTTTTTGATCTCGTATATATTTTTTACAATAACCCGATGTATAATACGACGCTCTTGTCCGTTCGCACTGAAGCGCAACGTTACTAGAATATTGTCTGTATACAATTTCTGTCCGTATCAATAAAGGAGGCATCTGGCTTCAATCCTATTATGGATTGGTTTTCATGCCAGAGCCTGAGGGAAACGATCTCTTCAATACTCATTTGCAGTGTAGAGTCGGATTATATTTGTGACTGCTAGACAGACTATCAAGTACAAACAACATTTCCGACATAATACTATGAAGAGACGTCACGAGTTTGAGTCTGAGTTTATTTATGCCACGCATTTTGTTGGCTCCATAATTTCACGAGTCGAAGATGAGTGACATTATGGAGCCAACAAAATGCGTGGCATAAATAAGCTCGAACTCAAACAAGTGGCGTCTAGATTTTATCCTACCCAGTTTCCATATTTTTTCAGTATCAGAAAGTAGTGGCATAAACAACACTTTATGTCACACCTGTGAAATAAACAAATCTTATGTTAAGCCTATGGCGTTTTTTATTAGGGTTAGGATAATAGTATTGTATGTACCGGCATAATGTACCTCAATAAATGCCCAGTTACCGAATTTTTTCCATCATACATTTCTTGTTGATACTCTAAAGGCTGTGCTCTACTGCAGCCGATCCTGTGGAGATTGGGTGGCGATCACTTGGTCGCTGGCCGCTCAGCACCTAGTTGCTGATAGTGGAGCTGCAGTGGAGCTACGGTTGGCACTCAAACTTCTAGCGGTTTCGCGCATGAGGCAAGAACAATCGGAGAACGGGTGGAGATTGGGTGAAGATTGTTTGGAGACCAATAATCGCCGCACGTAAGCACCATCTTAAAACTCTTTATAAGTGGGTGTGTTGGGGAGTAACGGGTAAGTTGGTTCCATCTAAGTGCACCATGGTAACTCACAAAACGAAAATAAAATCTCTGACCAAACATTAACTCAGAGCCTCTATTGCCAACAATTTGTAGGAGGTGAAATAATTTCCTTAAATATTTCCTTAAATACTTAGGATGTTGTGTCTATATATGGCATCAGGCTCTCGCATATTACTATGTTTTGATTTAATAGGGTTAACATGTGGCAACATTGTATTTGCATTGTCTTTATATATTCTTTATTTGTTAGATGAAGGACTTTTTTTTCTTCTTTTCTACATTAGATACTACAGCGATCAGTAAATGTTTTTTTCCATATTGTGGTCGGCTAGATCATTAAAATCAGTCGTGTCTGACTGAGATCTACAGCCTCTTTATCTGTCATAATAATTAAAACCCTGGAAGTTCTATGAATATGCTTGACATTGTACAAATATGGCAAATAAAGGAAGGGTAAAAAAAAAAGCTTGACAATTCGGAGTGTACATTTTCAATAAAGGTGCAGTACCAGGCCTGCTATTACGTGGTTGTAGATATGTTCTATTAGACTTCCACCTTCGAGCGCAAATCACACTCCACACTTTCCTTAAATGCCGACTGGCTGACTGATATGTGTATTCGCCGAGATATGAGGCACCTGACTTCTCATTTTCTTTATAACGGATTCCGGTGAAAACCGGATCGTAGTTTGATCTATATATCGACTTGCCCCAGCGCATTGATCCAGAGAACTGCCAGTCCCGGACCAGGTTATTACAGAGAGCTATGACCATCACATAAAGAGATAATGATCTATATGGTGAACAAAACCAAACAGCTGCTTTACTATCTAAAGAAACCTCCTCAAAAAGATATGATATCTCTAGTAGGTATTTTTTCACCATCCATTGCTACTTAACTATTTTGTCTGACTGTTTGGACGCGTTTGGATCCGTGATACGAATGGCAGTATAAATGTTATTCTATGACCCATATGTGTGGATGTATACCACCTACACTCAACCAGTTATTTGGTCCTTGCTAACCAACGGAGGTTACTTATATACTATAGTCAGTGAAGATCCCACAAAACCTCGCATATTATCGACCAGGGTGAACAAGTGTGTTAACTTGTATGAATAGTAACCCAGGTATCTACCTTGTTAAAATATGAACTGCAGAGGAACTAATTTATGTTGAATCAACCACACACACACGCATGCACGCACTGACTCAGTGACTCACTCACTCAATGACTTACTCCTCCAGTGACCCAATAACTCACGCACTGACTCGCTCAATCACTCAATCACTCAGGCTCAGTGAGTGAGTGAGTGAGTGAGTGAGTGAGTGAGTGAGTGAGTGAGTGAGTGAGTGAGTCATCGAGTGAGTCACCGAGTGAGTGAGTCACTGAGTGAGTCACTGAGTGAGTGAGTGAGTCATCGAGTGAGTCATCGAGTGAGACACCGAGTGAGTCACCGAGTGAGTGAGTGAGTCACCGAGTGAGTGAGTGAGTGAGTGAGTGAGTGAGTGAGTGAGTGAGTGAGTGAGTGAGTGAGTGAGTGAGTGAGTGAGTGAGTGAGTGAGTGAGTGAGTGAGTGAGTGAGTGAATCAAGGCATCATGCGTCTTTAGTGCTGTGATGCCTGGAGGCATCATACGGCAGTACCACATGGTTAACCACCGCATATTACGTAATCCACGGCAGCACGATGGCGACCGCATGGAAAGAATAGATCTGAGAAGATCTTTACACTACTTGAATTATATCAAAAGTTATTTTATCATTTTCAGTAGGCAGGGTGTCTCACAAGTCTCATAAGTGAATAAGCGAATAACGGGTGTACGTGCTGATAAAAGGTTTGGTCCAGCACCATTCAGAAGACTGTACCCGGGTTGAAGACTTGGGTAGACACAATTTATACCATAAACATAGCACAAAACCAAAGACAGTCCCCCGAATATGACCTCCAGTGATGTAATTATGATGCACGTGATTGACCGTGGTGCTCAGGAGTAGTCGAAGTGATGAATTAGACCATTGAACTTATGAAGGACACAGTCTGAGACTGAGTGAGTGTATGAGTGACTCACTCACTCAGTGACTCATTCAGTCAGTGACTCACTCAGTCAATGACTCACTCAGTCAGTGACTCAGTCAGTCAGTCAGTGACTGATTGACTGACTGACTGACCAAGAGATAATAGAGCAATATTCATGAATTATTCTTAGACTATGGATCTGACATGATATTCACAATTTCAATTAAAAAAGAAATAAAATATGTAGGGTTATGAATCCTATCACGTGATAACAGACTCGATTTATGAGTTTTAACAATTATGTGGCCGTCCCCATGTAGTATACACTACCACCAGCAGCCGTACTTGAAGGGCTAATCGGTCATAATCCGCTGTTCTGGCCAACTTATCTGTTGTGTTTTCCGTTGTCCTGTGCCATACACATCTATCCAGCTGTGTTAAATGGAGTCGGGGCCGGCACGAAGTGGACTTATGTTTTGAAACCTCCTCCAGAGGCCCGTTTAATAATCTAGGATCGTACATGTAGACCCTTTTCTGCATGCCATAGAGATCCAGAAACTATGTGGGTCAACCTTTTTCAACACCTATTTACGACCTTTAGTATGGACAGCTAATATTGTCTTAGCAAACAGACTTGAATAGCATTAAAAGATAACCCTTGTAGGAGGTACAGAAAAGGGTCTTCATGTACGTGACTAGATCAGGGATGAAAGTCAGGACCGAGGAAAAAAATCGGAAATTTAAAACGCTTACAAAAAAGGGAATCATTTATAATATTAGTTTAGTACAGAATAGCTATAAATCGGTATGTTTTAACACTTCTTGTGTTGCTGACGTACATATGAACTGTCTATTTTTTTATTATTAAAAAATGGCTGGAACAAAAAAAAACAAAAAAAACAACATATGAAATGTCGAAATTCCGTCATTTGGCGGAAATCTTGTATCCTTGCTAGGTTATTAAACTGTACAGGGATGGCAGTTGGGGTCAGGAAAAAAAGAGGAAATATTTTTCATGTGGAATTTACTGCCTCAGAGTGAACCCAACAAAACATGGAAAACGCATCAATGTTGACCATGAAATAGGATTGAGGGTGTGTGGGGAGTTTCAAACCACTGTTTTATTGGCGTGGATGAGGCTTAATGTATACTCTCTTCGGTATATACATAAAAAAATAATTTTATAAACTGTAAATGAAAACAAGGATTTCCTCGGAAACAAAACAAATTTTAATTGTCATGGTTGTATGAAGTTGATATAAACTTTGCGCACATGTGCATCGCATGAAAAGTAGGCTAGACCATGGAAACCAGCCTTATGAACAGGTTGGGGTCTCAGCCCCTTTATTGAGTACTATTATTGTTACTAAAATTTGTGATGTGCTACCTGACTGTAAAAGAGAGTATCAATAAAGAAATTTTACCAAAAAAGGAAAAAAAAAAAAAAGAGAACTGCCATCCCTGTAATAATAAAACAGCTCCCGATCATCTCTGTAGAGACATGTAGAAAACGAAGCGGCGCCGATCCGCGCGCGTAAACACTGGCAGAAGAAGAGGCCCTGTTGTGGGTAGTGTGTCATGTAAACAGAGAAACCAATCTGCCCGGGAGGACGAGCACATTTGCACATGCGCCGTCTACTTCACTCTGTCCTACCTCGGCCGGGCAGAGCGGACGGGTCGGGAAGGCCTCTCCACAAACCGAGAGGCTACCATTCTCAGCTGGCATCGAGTGGGTAGTGATGGTGGGGGAGTAGAGTGATTACGATATCCCGGCATTGAACGGACAAGGCTGATTCCACCACAGTGTCGGTCTACGCCTCACACTGGGGAAAGGAGCGTTGTATGAGACAGACGATCTGTGGGGCCAGCTTAAATCTGGTAACTTTTTTTTTTTTAACCGGATTCTTGACTTAAATTTTTTTTTTCTTGACTTAAACTTAACCTGTTTCCAAGGTTTTCAACTTCTGAGACCAAGGACCCCCTTTTCCCTGACAGATAATAATCAACTTCTATGTCTGCCAGTGCTACACTCCCTTTTTGACAATTGTATAACTTAAATAAAGTTGTCTGGGGCATACACAAAGTGTTTCACACCAGAAGTGTGATAACATCACATGCCTTGATACAGCCTAACTATAAGATGCCTGAAGAGTCCGATCCGGATGAAACCTTGTTATGCCTCATTGTTCTTTCAACAATGTCACCTGGGAGATCGCATAGCAACGGTTTGGTTCTGACATGTAGCTGTCATTTTCAAGGTAGCATCGGTTGTGTAAAGAGGTGTCCTTGCCTCGTATCTATAACTAAATCTAGTAACAGGGATGAAGGTCGGGATTGAGGAGAAAAATTGGAAATTTAAAAGCCTTATTTGACATATACATATTCTAATATCTCTTAATTAAATCACCTGAAGAAGCTGGTTCAACACCATGCGAAACGTCGTGAAAACTTTTTGATACCACGTATGTAACTACCATTGTACACCTTGGTTTTAATAATAACATCATCTACAAAACTTACTGTGTCTGGTTTTTTGTGATTTACCACTCTGACTATCTCTTAATTATACTATGGATTTTAGTATTCGGAGAGTAATAAACATGAAACTAAATGGGAGATGCACTCTAACATTGTTGTGCTGTCTGTGTATAGGGCTGATGTGAGGTGTCACACTATCAGATGGTGTGTCTTCTATAGTAAACTTTAAAAACCTCAAAACTGTAGAATGCAGAAACAAAAGGGCAATAATGAGAGATGTATGCTTATAGAAGATGTTTGAAATCTAACGAGCCGGTATCATTTACAAATTAAGGCTTGTCTATATCAGTGTTACTATCTTTCTCTCAAGATTTAACTTGATCGATATCTGTCATCGATTAGTGCTTAGATCCGTTGGTGTTCAAAAGGGCACATCTTTAAAGTGTTATCACCATAGCACGTCTTCTGAATGCCCAATAGGCAGTCTACACTATTATCAAATTAGATATCAGTTCAATACTAGTTATAAATCATGTATGATTCAGGGACAGCAGTTGAAGTACAAAGAAAGAAAAGGGTAAATATTTTTCAAGCAAGATTTGCTGCCTCGGAGAGCGAGAGAACGTCAAAAACATACCTGTGTCAGCCAAAGCCAGGAGCTGAGGATCTGTGAAGACTTTTCCCCCCTTTTTTCTTGTTTTTTTTTAATTTATTGGTCATAATTCAATGCGAGGTTGATTTTAGATTACGGCCGTGACAGTTCAAACGGCTACTGCATCATTCATCGATTCTAGATTGTCACATAAAATTCTAACACATCGTGAAGACAAAGTCGACAAAATGGTAGTAGTTGTGATAGTACCAATGATATTGGAACAAATAAAGATGAAGTAGTTGTTTCCTGGACTAGTATGAAGGGGGCCTTTCCCACCACTGCATTATTTGCCTGAATGAAGCCCTATTAGTATTTGATATTAAACGTAAGGAAACAAAATAAAAACAAGGATTTCCGTGGATAATTCAAAAGCTGCCATCTCGGAATTATATATAAGTGTGTCAGCTATCATGTTAGCCTGATATAAATGTCCATAAGCTTAACATTAAGAACCCCTTCTCAACAGGCATGCGAGTACGGTAACTCATACCCAATGGGTGATAAACAGATAACTATATCCAGGCTAAGATAAAATCAGAAACATATTCAAAAGCTGCCTGTTTGAAGCGCTTGAAGCGCTTCAGAATATTCACTCGACTATCGCCTCGTTCATATCCCTGAGCGTCTAATCTCGATGGCATGTACGGGGATACTATGGAGAAACCAAACAAGAGTTAGTCTTGTTGTTGTTTATTGCACGACAGCAAGATCGCATATTACTGCGCGAGGCGAAGCCAAGAGCAGTAATATGCGATCTTGCCAGAGTGCGATGAACAATAACACGACTAACTCGAGTTTGGTTTAGAATTTATCCTACCCTGCCCGTCTAAATTACTTCTACATTAACAAATGACGTCATTTGTCAAGTGTATCCCACTAGAGCGATATTTCGCATTTTTCTGAACTCCAGACCGAATACAGTGACCCAATGTTAAGCCTATGGAGTTTTTTATTAGGGGTAGGATAAAGACCAAACACTCATCAGTTTCTTCTCAACACTACTTTGTATACAAGGAATACCGGGCTGGGCTGAATGACCGGGTCACTGATAAGAATTCCTGATAAGACTTGACTACTGATTACATAGAGAACTTATATACATGCATATATATAAATGTAGGGATGCCAGTTGGGGGTCAGAGGAAAAAGTAGAAACATCTTTTTCAAGTGGAATTTACTGCCTCAGAAGGACTATCAATGTTAGCCATGGAATGTGACAAGGATGTGTGGGGACATTCAAACCGTTACCTATTGGCGTGAGTGAGGCTCCATTTAAAAGTAGTTTTGTTTTCAAATATTCTTTTGTTTCTTTGAAATTTATATTTCAAGGTTGAAAAAAATGAAGGTTAAGAAATCTCTCTCTTTATCTTTATCAAATGTATTTGTTCAGTGAAAACAGGTATGGTCCATTTTGTCTACTTTGGAATGCAATTCAAGACTTTGAAGGTACAGAGATAATGCTGGCTGATTCTGGATCACACTACGTCACACCTTACAATGTCGGATCAGGGTCCAGTGGATGACACATTGTTCCTGACAAGGACACCGGTGTAACGCAACCCAGTCACCAGGAGTTGGAGCCGGTGAATATTTCATCGACATTTGATATTGACACAACAGAGTACATAATGCAGTACCTGAGCGCTATCGAGTCGGGATCTGCTGTGAGCGGTATTTGCTACGCGTGTAATGAGCAGAGACATCTGGGAGGTGATTTTGAAACTAAAAACGATAAAATAATTTATTTTATCGTGGTCTTGTATTCTCGTTACCTAAAGTGATCCGTCTTTATGGAGGACAGTCTTACAAGACGATCAGGAAAATATATATTAATCTGTATATATTGGCATCTGAGTTTTTCCTCCTTTTTTTTTTTTTAATTAATCCAATAATTGGCCACACGAGCGGGCTTCCGTTATAAGGGGGAGTAGTACAATATACTATTGTTCTATTCATTCAGCATAATTACAATATTAAAGTAGCTTCATATAGACAAGTTATATCAATATGGTATGCTATTGTATAATGACAAAAGTTACAAGGTTTTTATGCCCATCTTATAAACAAATTAACATATATACAAAGTGATGGTGGGGATGAGATGAAATGGATGGTAGTTTTAGAAGATTAACTGTTTGATTTAAGTTTGTTTTTCCGTCTTCAACCCTCCGCCATCCACCATTCACACGACACTGCCGACCCGTCCACGTCCCACCCCCACGTGACCCTTCGTCACTTCGGTTCAGGAGACGCTGGAACGCTGCACCGGAAATAGAATCACACCGCTAAGCTCACGTGCCGGGGTCACGCGAGATCTCATTGTAGTGCGGACGGACGCTGGAGATGGAGGTCACGGGCAACTTTCATGGCCGGCCAAGTAATCAAGGGGGACCTCTTTAGTGGAGGCTACAAGGTGACTGTGGTTAGCCTCCTGCCTGTGCTGGCTCGTACTTCAGTTCTTTGAGCAGTAAGACAGCCACCTGGAAACTCCACAGGTATTTCGGTACATTCCCAACTGCCTGACTCCAGTGCTGCGGACTCATATTTGGTAGTGTCATGAGTCGGTCTACAGGTGTTCAGAGCAACTGAGAGTTACTCTACACAAGTGAGAGTTACTCTACACAACTGAGTTACTCTACACAAGTGAGAGTTACTCTACACAACTGAGAGTTACTCTACACAACTGAGTTACTCTACACAAATGAGTTACTCTACACAAATGAGAGTTACTCTACACAAGTGAGAGTTACTCTACACAACTGAGAGTTACTCTACACAACTGAGTTACTCTACACAAATGAGTTACTCTACACAAATGAGAGTTACTCTACACAAGTGAGAGTTACTCTACACAAGTGAGAGTTACTCTACACAAGTGAGAGTTACTCTACACAAGTGAGAGTTACTCTACACAAGTGACAGTTACTCTACACAAGTGACAGTTACTCTACACAAGTGACAGTTACTCTACACAAGTGACAGTTACTCTACACAACTGACAGTTACACCAGAATAACTGGCCTCTGAGGTGATTAGATAGGTCCAGGTATGTTGGCATATATGTTCAGAGTGGTGCTGAGCAATTTGTAGGACATCTATGAACAACTTCGTGTCGCTCTGTAACTGTAACAAAAGAATACCTGAATATTGTCCTTTATCGTGAGAAAATACCTACCATCCATACACCCACCCATCCACCATCTATTGGGTTAAAGAGGATGCATTCCTCGACAATGAACATGATGACTAACCCCTGGTAAATTACGTATTTTCTATTATCTCATGTACATTTTAATGATAAAGTAGTCTGAACACTATCACGGTATGGGATATTTACTTACTATTGATTAACACTGTTATCATGATACTTGAAAATGGTAACTGGTTAGTTACCTGACATATTGGACTGGAGAAGCGCATATTTATAGCTTATCTCCGTTCTGATGTCTTCTACTGTAAAGTGGGTTTGTATACTTTTCTGTCGCCAGAACCAGATAAGTAAATCAATGAGTCAGTCCCAAAAGGACGTAACTAGCTCACTTAGTTGTGAAACAATACAAATAAATAGACAAACTAGACGCACTAGGTACTTGGGTGGGGTCACACTATAGGACTGTAAATATCTAAATCTGCATCAATCCACAGACTTCCTCATTAAGTTGACTAATCTATTGTCGTAGGGTACATCCCTTTAGAGCATACTCTTAGCCCATGAATAACTAAATAGATATTGTGTAAGAGGAGTGACTCTCTGATCGGCGTGAGGGTTGATATAGGATCAATCATCTGTAACGAGCTAATTAGTGATTAGTCCGCCTCGGGTATCATTGACGTTGTCTTACCAACGAGGTTTCTGTTCTACTTAAGATGAGACAAGGCGGTCTGCTTTATGCCTGCACTTGTCCTTGATGCGAAAAAAGATAGGTTTCTGTTCTGGACCTATGGTTACTGATAGGTGGGCTCTTGTTGTATGGAGTGTGACAACTATTAGTAATACATGTATATCTAGGTCTTGATTCCGAGAGTATCAACATAGGGCAGTCATACTCAATACTGTGGCCAGGCTATGACACTTTTAGTGACATATGCGTTGTTGAATTAGTAACAAATGTGTTCACTCTTTTTTTCTAATAACCATCACCCATCTTGACAAATTTGCAAATTCCCTGTAAATTCACTGAACTTGAAAAAAAGAAGTTTCGATGATTTTCTTCTGACGTGGGCCAACCATGAAAACCCTAAGATAATTTAGATGTATCTTCATATTTATCATACAAAGCCAAATCCCAAAGGCCTACACACAATTTGTCCAGACATCCCATGACTAGATTACTATGCCTTGGGAGAGCTAACCAGCTTTAGTCACCTAAGTGTGACATGTAAAGCACCTGTGTGTGAAAAATGGTTTGGTAACACATGTCACACTACTCTCAGGATGTTGCGTGCTGAACACCTTTTTTCAAAATTTGATTTATTAGGCTCTCTCTCCAATACAAAAGTTTTTCTGAGCTTACTCGATACAATAAGAGTAAGTTCATTGTCACATCAAAATGTCTTTCCGGTTGGAGTTAGAAGTGTTCTTAGCCACGTTCTCTAAATTCACATCAAAATGTCATCAACAATATGCTTAAAGGAGTAGGTGTAGGGCAAGGGGGCCTATCATTCGTGGGTCTAATTTACTGAATCACGTTTAGGGAGTGTAAAAGCTAACTAACATATCTCAAATCCGGAATAACCGGAGAATTCAGGATCTCTTTCCCCTTTGGCAATGATCCAACATAAATTGGTATGTTGACTTGACGTTGAAGCTGTCAGGTAAAAAGGCCAGACCAGTCCCAGATTTATCATAAACTGACCTAGATACTAATATAAAGTGTCTGAACACGATTAAGTAGACACATAAATTGTGATGTGAATTTACCCCAGAAGGCCTACATTAGCTTCTGATCTATCACGAATCTACATACTTAATGAGAGCATGCAGAATAATACCCCAGAGCTGAAGATAGTAATATACTGAGGATATTGATTAGCATATTTGACCATTCGATGCATGTAGTTCAAATGGGTCTACGGACACCCATCAGCCCACGTAAGTCAACCCACAGCGATTAACCTTTGAAAAGCTTGTATAGTACATTTAAAAAAAAAAATTCTTATTAAGTATAAACTAATTTATACAAGTATGCCAGCAGCCCTTGAAGAAAATCCCTCTCAATATAAGGTCTGTTATGATGTTGCGCTCGTCAGAGCTCATGGACTATAGTTCCCCTGACTGAACATCCAATACAATATAACTTCTGCACTCCTTCGTTACATATCCCCTCCCCCGACCCGCTTCACCATTACAAGAGGGACTGATCAATACAGATTTCGATCTCTGTGCTCGAGGTTTGGGCAGGTTGCCGAGGTGGTGCCCTTTGGCAAACTACACAATGATCAAAGGTCAGAATGGGACAGTGAGGGTGTGCGCACGACGCTAAGACGTGCGTCCACCCGGCGCCCACTAATCCTCTCAGTGAGGTTTCCTCAGTGTACCGTAAGCCAAACTGCCTGGTGTTACAGCCTCTCACAGTATACGCTGGGAGATTGCACCCATAGCAATGATTATCCGGGTCGACTATACCGCCACGGTTATTATGCACAGTGTTTGCTGAGGACAAACTTTGAGCATGAATGTTGTTCTTGAAGCCACTAACCAAGACTACCCAAGCGTTGTCTTGCGTTCCCAAATTTATTTTTATTTCTGAGCATGTATGTCTGGGAGACTGGGTGGGGATTTTTTTTATATAATGAGCTTCTATAAACCTCAAACAAGGCACCGACGTTCATTTATCAGTAATTCATACTCTTGTACAATAATATATTAATACAGATAGATATATTTTCGTGTAAACAACACTATGGCTTTGAATCTCCTGTATATGCGCAATAGAATCTAGACACATTGTTTGGTCCATGACGTAATACAAAGGAAATCACATGTACTTTGCTTGAAAAACCTTATCACTGGCAAGTGTTTAAAATTAGCTAATGAATAAAGCAACACAAGGTTGTACATGGCAGGCAGGTAGCTATCTTACCCACAAATAAGCATCTGATAATAAAAACATCTGGGCAACCTCTCGTGTCTGAGTCTGGTGGGGTACCAAAAAAAAAGTACCACATCGTTGTTCCCTATAATACTACTGCTTTATGAGCCAACAGGAATAATCTGAAAGTCAGCACAATTGTACCATCACAAGACCTATACTCTTTGCATATGATGTTCAGATATTGCTTGATCTGGAGGTCAGATATTGCATATGTTATGCCAACCTCCAAGTTGCAGTGTAATGCAAATGTGAACTAAAAGCATGGAACGCCAATACTTTTAGTATTCGGGCAATATCCCGTGCTACCCCATTCACTTCGCGCAACCTTAATCCCATGAAGACAAATTCAACTGTTTTGTATTTTTGTTGTTGTGTAATATGACTTAAATCACAATACTCTCATCCTCGCTGGAAATGATATCCAGGACTCTGCTCTTCAGAATTGCAAAGATCGCATTTCGAAAAAAAAAAGAGATATCAACTTCTCTAGTTCTATCATTTGAGAACTGTGATTTATTATTTTTTTTAAGTTGTTTTTTTTTTCAAGTTTTTGCATAAGTCAACAAAAAGAAAATGACATCGCCTTATCAACAAATGAATGGCAATGAATATTTCTGAGTGTAGAATCAGCAGGATGAATCTTTCAAGAACACTTCGAAGAACGAGTAACATTTACATAATATAATTGTGATACGGGGCTGTGAGTACACTGCATGAAATCTTCATTAATTTACTTTATCAAATTATAGTTTAGAGTACAATAACTTGTGAATAAGTCTAGAAAAAATCTAGATCTAGATTCTAGGTTTGCCTGTATTGGTTTGTGTGTAGGTTTAGGTATGCACTGTGTCTAGATACAAGAAAACAAAATTTATACTTTTGAATGGGTAGAATACATATATATGAAATAATCTGAACATTGGCACCCATGACGTTGGTATTTCAATCACTACATTAGCAGGGTCTTGGACTCTAGATCTAGATGGGTCATCTCGATCTAGGTTTTGAAGGCGGGGACAGTTGTCGTTGCCGGTTCAGTGAACTTGGCTCATAACAAGCGTTTACAAGTCTTGTCCATACTTATTGCTGTTCTGTCATCAAATGACCATAAGTCCATGCATCAGATGGGGATTTAACCTGCTCAGAATAGCAATCATGTGGGTAAATGTGGATATGACATCGAGTTTTGTATGTCCAGCTACCGGTCTCGACCACTGTGTAGACGGGCTGCCAAGTCAAGAATCGTAGACTTCCGATTAGGGGCAACCAAAACACTTACCTGTAATAGGACAGCAGGCCATTTTGCAGAACAAACCACCTTTTCTGGTAGCCCTTTATGTAGTTTGTCCACTTGTACAGCCAACCTTTATATTGGTCAGATTGACCATGCTTGGATTCTGACATTACGACGGAAAAATGTGTATCCAATCTGAAGATCCGATGATGCCGAACCCAAAATGGCGATAGTGACACGTCATGAAGGATGACTTTGCGCAACAAAGATAAGTCCTAAAGCTTTATTAGAATAATTTTGTAACAACGGATACTATGTGCGACCTAAAGACGCAAATAATGTATTCTATGTTCGAGTTGCGTATAATATTAGCTATTTTCTTGTATTCAACAAACCAGTAAGCGTTTTTCGGTGCGTAATAATATGGAGTATTTTTCCGGAGGTCAAGGTCGCTTAGCTCACCCCCGGAAGTGATTCCTGGCTGGTGCCTGCGAGATGCGTTTTTCACACGCTCAGTGGATCCACATGGTGTGATATATTTTCAGTAGGTGTCTCTCCTGCACGGTCTACAGTGACAAGTACCTCTACTGTCGGTCCATTTCCAGACAGTGTTGTGGCACCATCTATGAAGAGTCCAACAAGCTTGCAGCGACGGCAAACGAGCGCGAGAACTAGATCTAGTAGTGGCTACCTTTAAAAATGAGTCGTAAATATTACTGTGAACTCTGTGACAAGAGGTTTGCCGACAACCCTCAAAACAGGAAAAATCACATGAAAGGTGTTCTGCATCAGCGGATGAGAAAAGCTCATTATGACACGTTCCGAGGTGATTGTTTTAAAGGCTAATGATATTATAATTCTATTATCGCTCAACTTGGCAGTGACAAGAACTTGATCTAGCAGGTACCCCCTCAACTCCTTGCCTTACGCTATGTTATTTTTCCCTCCCGGAACAGTTGATGTTGAGGTTGAACATCGTTTGCAACTTGTGAAACAGATTTAAATGACTCAACAGTAATAAACACATAATAATCAATAACCTAATCTGCTGGAATGGAAATGAGTGTAATTTAGAAAACATTATGGAAACGTAGAAAAACAACAACTTTGCTCTCTGATGTTCAAATATCGTTTTCATACAAACTGGCATGATATGGTTGAACAGAGAACAGGGACTAAAACATCTTTATGGTGTAGGCCTACCATACTACGAGGAGCAAATAGAATGTTCATCATTGATGAATGAGCGTGCAATTATACATGAATAACAACTAAAAGGTTTGGGTTACATTCAGTCTATAGATAGTTTTCTGTGACCTAATAGAACCCAGTCAACCTGCTATTTCTGCAACCACCTGAGTCTAGGATCCAACAATATCAAGGTCAAGCACCAATAGGTCACTGAGGTATTTCGGTCTCTAGTGATTGGTCATGGTCAGCTGAGCATGCTTATAAGACCCTGAGACACTGGCACCCTGCTCCTTTCACACTATCACAGTGGATAACATGCAGATAGTGAAAGGATAGTTTTCTGGCAGCATGCTGAAAGTGTATATATGTCACCACTCTAACCTATGGGTCTATAGATGATGTATATATATAGGCGTGCAAGCACGCTCTAAAAAGCACCTTAACTTAAGCAGGTATTCCACCAAGCAGGCGGTAGCCCGGGCTGATGGCATTGTGGACGTTGGAGACAGATGCCGGCTCAAATTGCGCATTGGTGGTGATAATTTCCTTTGTGGAATAGCAAAAGAGGTATGCCAGGCTGGTGCTGCTGACTGCCAGCCCATTGCATTTACTGTGTCTCTAAAGGGCTGACACCACCAACAGGATGGATTTGCCGTGCTATGTCTTGTAGTGTCGCGATGTGTCGTACCTCTGTTGTCTCAAAACGTAGCCATGCGGTGTTGGGTGTATGTTTTGGTGCTCCATCACCGCGACACCTCAAGACATTGCAACAAATAAGCACACGATCATTCAATCCTAGCCCGATGTAGCAAGACAACCAAATTGGGCCGAATCTTGCTATATAGTGTGTGTTGGTGGAATCACCACTTAAAAACCCTGTCACTGGCCAGCATCTTCTGGCCTATTCTTCGTCGCTGGCTGCAGGCTGGGCCAAATAGCCATTTTTCTGCTAATCCACCAGCTGGAAGGCCAGTCCTTTTTGAGGGCTAAATTAAAGCAGAATCTATTCAAATAGATATTTTGTGTCGGGTGGCAGGGCAACGCCATGAGCTTTGCCAGAATCCATGTTGACCACTTGCCTGCATATACTGCGACACACACCGGCAACATGGATCGAGCAGAGGCAAAAAGTTTAGATAGTTTGGGTATACTGAGTGGAATCCTAGCACCAGAGTATGCAATACACATTCCTAACACCAAGCCTTATCTTTATTTACCTTCATTGTCCAATTTAACACAGAATTCAACAGATATTTGATGAACTCTCATCATTCCTGTACAAAGCCCAACATGGCGGCACACTGCTCTGGTTGATATGCAGCTTTCACGGATCCAGAGCAGCTTAGTGTTTGGAGGTGCGGTTGAAGTGCCCTTCATCTACTGAGCGGGGAACTTGCTTAGTGCGTTTGCGGCCAACATCCACCAGACAGCAGCAGCATCAGTTCATCGCTCCATCACCTCGCCGGCACCAGCTGGCCTCAGGGCTTGGTGGAACCGCTCACTGGGCTCCTGCAGAGCAGTGTGTGTGCACCTTGTTGTCATTGGCGGGCCAGAATTTGGTGATCTGGTGGAACAGCTTGCAGAATTTGCAGATTTAGAGCTGCCCGGAAGGCCAGCCCGAGTGAGCAATGTTTGCTGAAGGGTAAAAATCCTGCCTGCAGAGTGCCTATTTGGTAGAATGCACACATTGGTCTTGAATTGTCCATATCTTAGAGAAGCCAGAAGCTGGAACTATCTACCCAGTGAAGTTAAGCGAGTGGAGACAAAAGATGAATTTAAAAACTACCTTCGGTTTTGATATTAGTCATGAAGGTGTTGTATTGGCTGTATGAGATATCTTCTTTGTTTTATCAACATCACATCCCACCATACTTTATTTTTGCCTCTCTTGTATTATGCAATTAATCTTCTTGGACAATGCTGTATATATACATGTATTTGCACTGCGAGTGGTCTGAAAAACTCGCCTACGTGAGAGACACTCTTTACTCGAAGTCGAATTGAACAAATTGGACGTAAAACTATCCAAACAACACTCTTTACCTAATGACAAAATAGAAAATTGCCCTACTCGATTTGGTGTCTAATCATGTACGGATAATAGGGAGCCAAAGTGAACCCAATGAAACGACAGGTACTTGTGTTCAAAACACTATTTCTGGATAGTGGCGCTCAGATCTTTGACTATGTGATTCGAGACTGTATGTGTCACTCTCCAATCTTTTAAATGCATATTTTTGATACACTCAGCATCTGTCATCGTAACATAGTGACAAACTTAAGGGCGTGCTCCACCAGGCCGGCGGTATAGCAAAAAAATGAGCGTATGTGGATAATGAACGAGGATTTTGTGGATAGGCGGCCATAAACCACGAGAGGTTGACCCGTAGTAATACACGATCGCGACCCAACGAGTATAGAGCTCTACCTCACCCTAGTCTTTTTTCCTGCTCTACCGTACACCATTTATTTGTATTGATGCCGTTTGTTTACATTTTTCAGATCCGGCAGCTATTCTATCAGAAGAGATTTCAAAGAAGCCTTGTCGTACATATATACAAACGGGTAGGTGCCCAACATAACTCATCTCTTTCAGATATTAATAAGAATTGTAGACCAAATGATTAAAGTTTACTAGAGTGAAAAGCTGACACTTTAGACTCTCCTTCTATATTTAACCGCAGTGTCACCTTGGACATGTAAACTAACAAGCAATCTGTCAAAAACATTGTTAGATGAATGCAAATAGTTGGTACAGTTTAGCCGATGTTCTAAATATAGCCTAGAACTAAATATTGTGTAATTTATCCACGTTTCCTTTTATTAACCTTTGTGGCCGTTAGCACCTTAGTCTGTAATTCAAAGACAGGAAAGAGCTATTAGAATATAAGTTTAATGTTTGCATCTTTTTTTCTAGGGGAGTGCCGCTTCACGCCGAATTGCAGATTCTCGCATCTGACTCCAGAAGCAAAACAGGATCTCGAAAGGCTTGGTGAGTTAAAATCAAGAACCTTGAGACAATAGACACAATTTAGGGAAAGTAATGTGACCAGATTTCGGTCTCTGTGTATTTGATTTCGCACGTGCCACCAACATTCAGGTTAATGAATGGCAATACGGAATGGATCTACAAAAAAACCCAATAAAAACGTGGCTAACCCGATTCGATCACCGCTGAAGAATTAAAAAAAAAAACCACAAAAAAGATTGAGGTTAATGGATGGGACATTCCCGTGTCAAATGACATCACACTATTAAGACAGTAGATGGATGTTGTTTCTAACATTCATGCAACCTTTACCTTGAGAACCATCGGTAAACATTGTAAGATTTCTGGACATTGCATGTATAGTATTACAAAATCCATAACCTTTATGACAAATATATGCCTAGAGAATTGGCTAACAAAACACACATCAACATCAGTTTTGTTCATAGGTTTTATCGACACTAGTTTATTGGGTTTTTTTTCTTTTTACATCGCTCTGTTAATGATAATCATAGTTCCATATGCCTACGTTTTGACCAGGGGGTGTGGTCTCCTTCAGGGCTGGAGTAATCATCAATAAGAATAAGACGATGTAAAGGGAAGTGGGTTTTTACCAGCATGGAAGAAAATCACTAATATGCCACATTATGTTTACATGTTGACGTATTTACTTTCTCAATAGTCTTGGAAAAGAAAGAGGCTGCGAAGTCAAAGCACAAGGACTATGCTCCGAGCGTGGAACAATGGCTAGCGAAGAGAGCCAAGAAAGACACGTCAAGTGAAACAGAACCAGCAGCAGACACGACGGTGACCACGGATCCGGTGTTTTCTACTGTGAAGGAGTACACATTGCCGGATTGTCTCCTGGGTGTACCCAACCTGCCCATCTCCCTGCTGCCCCCACCACCAGGCAGTCTGCTGAACCTACCCGTGGAGGAGTGGGGGTGACTCGTCTCCATGTAACAGAATAGGTCACTCCAGACTTGGTGGAAGGAGGAAGAAACATTATGTCAAGCATGCAATACGCCTATAACTGTTCAGCATATCCTTGAAAACTAGTAACAACATGAAAATGTTGTTTGAGACCATCCCAAAGAAAAATATAATCAGATTTTTTTAAAGAGACCAATCACTTTGACTGTTCATAAAATATTAAAAAAAAATAGATTTAAAATACGTGGCGAATAGCACTTCTGTCTCCAACCGATGCTAAAAATATTGAAAACATTGCAAAGAAACGACTGAAATAAGTCTGGAAAAAGTAAAAGTTGGAATCTTTGATGGTTCCTTTATACCTTCAGGGCCTCTGGGACGTTAAACCATAATCAAACTTGATATAACATAAAATCATATTGTGGGATAAAATAAAGTGTAATTGAAGAACATTCTGTCTCTTATGTGAATTATGACCAGAGTTTATATAATACATTTTCCTTCTCTTCTTTCTAACATTTGGGAGGGGGTAAAATTTAAAAGCCATGTCATTTCTATTAGAGTAAATATTGGTTAGTACACGATTGTATTACATTTAAATTGGAAAAACGATAATTCACTCCAATCGCCAGGGGATCTTTGTTCCTTCTGTCATTCATGATCTGGTAACAACTTCAGGCTACCCGTTAAAAGTGATGGTCATGCTAGTATCAAAGTAAGAATAACTGGAGAATATTTCCTTGTATATATGTACATTGTGTTTTAGAGATGAATTTACTATAAGAACGCAACAAAGATTATATATGTAATTGTGATATGATATTATAGAGATACCAGGCTAGACATTTGGGAAGAATATCTCCTCCGTTGCTAACGTGATTAACAGGTTTATCATTGGCTGCTACCTTCATGTTGATGTGGATATCTGTAAGATTTTGAAGTAACCTTTGTGCTACTCCTGTCACAGTTTCGACCTTGTGTCTTCTCAGACTTACTAGTAATAAGTGCAGTACTGGTTAAAATACCAGAACACACAGGATTTTAAGGGGGAAATTCTGTGGTATCTTTTCTTACTCTAATGTTAAAATGACAATAATTAAAGCCTAATTTCCTACACTGACATGGTTTTTGATTAAAGTTTAAATTTAAAAAAATTGATTTAAGTATACAGGAGAGGTTACTGTAAATATTTTTACACGAGAGCAACCAAAAAATTCCAATAAAAACAAAACGACTATTGTAACAATGATAAAGAAAGGTCATCGACCGTTTCCATATATGTTGACCGACAGTATAGCCATGAAGTACTATACTGATGTTCTAGTATTCTCAATTTAACAGGAAACGCGATGACTTCTACCTCAATTTAAATCCCATCTATAAAATTGTAAGGTGCTGGTTGGCTTTATTGGTATGTCTTCAGTGCATGGCTTGATTTGGATTTATTCCACTTCAGTCACCACATTTAATTAATCTACGAAAAGCAATTTAGCAAGTGTGAAACGATGGCACAATAAAAATGATAAATAATCGTATGTCTTTGACATTTGTCACGAATATTTTCGTCCACTATCATAATTTCATAGCTGCATATACAATTGCCTATTACTGAGATGGATAAAGCCAGTTATTATTGACCAAATATACAGGTGATACTTAAAGGCATATTCTATAATTCGCAGTGCCGCTACCTGGTGGTTTTTAGATAATAACATGTATCTATTTTAATAGGTTCTTTGTGGCATAAACCAAATAACAAAATTTAGGTTTTGTCTAGTTTGACCTAACCCAATAGATGAAATAGGCCTATTTCAGTTTGCTTTGTAAATGCTTTTCTGAAAAAATGTTTAAAAACATTTATTAAAAACGATTTTATTTAAAAACGAAAACCATGGACTCGTGTTTTTTAATCTTGAATGTCTAGTATTTTACATATACATGTACTACATCCTGTAAAAGTTTGAAGAAAATTACATGGGTTTCACCATATAAGAATTAACTTATTAGAATTTCTATATATTCCATATTATTATTATAATATCAATATCCAAAAATACGCTAGAAAGGTGACCCGCAATTTCCAAGTTAGATATGTGTTCCATAATACTTTGAGATCATATTAAATTATCATGAAAATGGGTTTTAATCTTCAAGACAAATTGAATAATATGCCTTTAATGTATGGTTCTCCCAAACTGGGATAGTTTGGGTTAGACTGAAACCGCTATTCGTCTCATATGTTTTGCCCATTGTTGTAATGTAGTATTGCTAATATTCATCAACTTTTATGTGTTATTCATTAAATTACTCTTTGTAGTGAACATCAATAACCATAAGAAAAATAAAAAGAGGGTCTAATGGTACCATAGCAACGATTTTCCCTAGAAAATGGAAAAAGTCATTATTTCATAGAACACTTTTGAAAAAAAGGTTTAGATTTAAAATACGGGGCGAAAAGCACTTCTGGTCCCAACCGATGCTACCTTGAATATGACAATAACTCGTCACTCCAAACCGTTGCTATGCAATCTCTATAGGTGCAGTGTCATAAAGAACAATGCAGCATAACAACCACCCTTCACAACAATAACATAGTGTTGATGTGAGCGCTCTCCAATCGTAATTCGGATCGGGAGGCGTAGTGGACCAAGCATGATCATGGTCTAGTAACTGTCCATAATAAACAGTGTGGGTGGGGTTCAAGGTTTCATCCGAATCGGACTCTTCAGGCATCTTAAAGTTTGGCTGTGTCAAGGCATATGACATTGTCACATTTAGAGAAAGAACCACATTGGCAAATTCTAAACTTTATTCAAGTTAAATAAAGTGTAAAGTAGAGAGAAAGCAATAAATCCAGAAAGTGAAAAATATTTTCACCCAGGGAGTTTTGCGGGGTCTGAGACTTGCGGGTCTGCTTCCGCAAGTCTACTAGTGTATAGGTCACTGATCCGGTAACATAAAATTTTTAAGACGAGGCAAGGGGAAAAAAAAAGAAAAAATGAAAAAAAGGTTTAACATGGAAACTGGTATGATACTACACTTTTTGGAACAAACGAGCATCAGATCCAGATCCCTGATGTCCTAATTAACTAACATGGCAAGCGTCATGCAGTAGACTTTCGGGTGTTATTAGGACCCAATTTTTCAAGCCATTGTACTTTATTTCCAAAGATGTTGTAATTTTTATAATACATATAGAAATATCAAAACAACACCATCTAACAGTGATTGGTGAATGCATCAGTAGGAAATCTACTCCAACTGACTAATTTGGCAGTGAAGACACGTTAGAAGCCGTTAGAAAATCAATGTTCCGAATTTGGCCATTTATATCATTTATATTGTACATGCATAGCGACATGCAGTGTTTTTCTATTTTCAGACAAAGCCTGATAGTCATCTTGAATACTTCATAAAAACATTGCATCTATGAATTTCAGCATTAGATAATCCACCAGTCTAAAGACGACTATATCTGTGATAACTAATGATGGTTCTCCTAATCCATGTGTCCTTGTACCGTAGATGTTATAGGGAGATCAACGCCTTGTAAATAACACTGTAGTTGTCTTCAGACTCGTCCTTCTTCCCGCACCAAGTTAGAGTGCGGCTTCCAAGGATTCCCGCCCACAATGCCAGATTCTCACCGACACCGGCAACTTCTGCCCGTTTCTCACGTCAGGACGTTCAACATGAACCATTCCACAATGCACATCTCCAATACAGCTTTATGTTCTGCACCGTGGAATAGTTGGTGGTTTTCAAATATCAAAATATTATTTCCTTATCATTTGAAGAAATGTTAGAATTAAACTTGGCGAATTTCTCAAATTCAGTTGTGAGAGGTAGTCATATATATACATATATGTCTGGCTTTAGCAGGCCCAGAAGGTGACAAAAGTGTACATCATAAGTGTCAATAAAATTTTCCTGTTTGTGGTTGGTGTTAGTTTTCCAAAATATAAACTGAATGATGGTATTTTGCGGATTCCTTTAGACCTTAGGTCTTATATTACTATACATTATTCATTTTTTATTCAAACTATTACTCAATAAGAAACAGTTGTACAGAGCTTCGTTTATTACAAATATCCAGTATACAAATCCAATGTACCAACATAAGAGACAAAGTTTTCATAATTCTTTTGGCAAATCATGTTGACAAAATATGAAAACAGCCCAAAACTGTTGTGCTCATTTGAGGAAAAAAAAAGATGTATGAAAAAGCAAGCCCTTTTTTCTAATTCCATGTTTGCCAAATAAACCAGATACCATGTAGATTACAACGCGGCAATATAGCAACATACCTTATCGATAATACTATAGATTCCTGGCACGGGGAAATGTTTTATTATCAATAAACCATAAAAGCCACATTAATTGTGTTACCTCAAGTGTATCGCCCGTGCTTGAATTGAACCCCAATACTCGGTTGGTCCTAACTGACAAAAATCACCCCTCCGAGAATAAGAACTCCATGCAGCTGGACACGAATCATACAACTCTTTTGACATTTACCTGTCAACTGTTTCGTTACATGTTCATAATTGATGCACTGTTCATAAATCCAGGGCATCATCATCATATTAAGCATGTCCTGGAATTGTTTCAAACATCCTAACGTCACCTGACCGTCGTAGCAATAACACTGCGGTTAAATAATTACAATAAGGCGGGCGAAAGTAGGTCATTTGACAAACGATACAATTGGCTTTCTAATAGTCATTCAGATATAACAAACTTGTTTTTTTACTTTGTGTATATATTAGACTTTGTGGAGGGTAGTCAGAATCCCCAAACTGTCTTCAATGTCTTGCATATATACTACACCATTACGGAGGCTCCCTGGTAATTCTTCAACATGGAATTTTCCCCCTGTACTTGTCCTTCAATATCATTCAAGAAAATAATACCATAACCCTTAACCTAGGTCTTATTTGTTAGTTCTATGTTCAATGCTCGCCGTTTTCGAGCTCAGCGAGTAGAAATGCTTAATTAAGTTATCTTTACGCAGAGCAGCGTCAGTACATCCTGTGAACTAATATTAGACGTCATAATTTAGTGCGACTAGTCTCAACTCTGATTGGGATCTCAATGACACCTATAAGGGTCCTCTTCAGGAAGCACCTTGTGGCATGTGGGAGCAGCCACGAGTTCAATTACGACCCACCCGAGGCCATCGGAGAATTCTATACGTAATACCGACTATATTTCGCCGTCTTTCTGACCAAATTACCATTATCTTGACGTTTAGAGGGCACAGCCCGGTATTGGTCAGGGCTTACGAAAATAAGCCTTGGCTACAATGACAGCCAGAAATTCATCGATAAATGCCGGGCCTACCTTCAAGAGGTCCCATTCTATAGATAAACTTGGACTTCAATGAGACGTATGTACGAGAATACCTGGCTTGTCGTCGACACGAGTAACGCAAGGGTTTACACCTGTCCTAGCATGCTAAACCGCTCGTCTAAGCAGTGGGCCAGTGCAACCAGCACTATTACATGAAGGCACACTGAAGGAGGGGGCGGGGATGCGTCCTGGAAAAAGGGGCATACAAAGCGGCGGGTGGTGCAAAATAGCATATACCAGGGAGTCTCCCTAACGTCTCAAAACTCGCAACTACTTGGACTTTTGGGTGACTGACAACAATATCTGGTTGAGTAGGTGTTGCCTGTGAGTGACACAGCTTCTAGTCTCCACAAACTGCAATTGGCTTAACTTGGCTTTAACGCTTTAATCTTAAACTACTAACACATCAGCAGCTATGGTTCTTTGCTGCACATTAAGTTCCACGTAAATACACTCGCAGTATGAACACTGATCAGTTACCTTAAGTTCAAATACAAAGTATAGCATACATTCTCTTTTTAAGTATTCAATATTTTGGAACTCGGAAGGAAATGCAGAATACACACTCGACTCGTAACTAGGTATTTAGAACTTTCGATTGAATATATATCAAGGGATGTCATTTTAAAGATATGATCCATGACATTGAAAATGCAATATATAGACCATCACTGACAACTAGGAAGAAATATAAAATATACTGCTCTAATATGAATACCATGGCTAAGCTCTGAATATGTAAAAAACGAAACTGAATAATAGTAGCGCATGCTACTCTAGGCATGTGCGTGTACGCCATTTTTCGACTTACTAATGCCAACAGTTTACAAGTTCCTTCCAGTGGACTCGGAGGCTTTCAGTTAAGGATGACTCAAGTACAAAATGTTATTTTTCTTTAGCCTTATACCGCATTTCTCGTGATCATATCTCTTCTTGATAAGGTAGACATCTAGAACCTTGTGTATTGTCAATATAACCTGGCAAGTTTCACTGCATTGAAACACTACAATGTCAGATTTGCCATTGCAAATATAATCATCGGAGTATATATAATGACTGTTCATAATCCCAGTAGAGTAATTCTTTGTAATACATTATAATGCAATAGTTCCTTTGCTGTTTTTCTAAAGATATCAACTCATGTTCATTACTCACTTAATCATTTATACCTAGTTGTGGAATACCCAATATTAAGCAATAACTTTCTCATTGACCAATATTTGAGAAACTTCCTTTTGCCATAAAAAAAATGTCCGATTATGTCAAGTAATAAAAATAATACAAGACAATACTATAAAGATGATCAAGTTCTCGAGACTACACCTCATTTACTTCCCCAGTAGATATTACAATACAACTTCATAAGTTGAAGGCATGGTGCCTATACTGTCTGGGCTTTTTCTCTTGCATCACAGTCGTCCTCTTGGCAGCCACCCAGCCCCTGGGATGATTTCTGCCTTGTCACACTCCCATTGAGTTCTCCCGACGTTAAGTCATTTAACATTAAGATTTGACCCTCAAAGAAGTGTGCACAGCAGCACTTGAACAACTGTTAGTCATAAGCGTCGTAGTTATTGTTGTTGTAATAACCACCATAGCCGCTGGTGTAGTTGGAGTTGGACTGTTGCCTTCCCCAGTCGCCGCTGCTCTGGGAGTAGCCTCCTGAGTTGTAGCTTCTGGAGTTATAACCTCCGCCCCCTCTTCCAGAACTGGTGCGTCCACCACCCATACGGCCGCCGTAGGATGCCATTCCCCCGTAGTTGTTGCCACCATAACCGCCGTTGCTGCTATACCCGGCACTGCTACCGTAACCACCGCCGTTGCCACCGCCGTAGCTGTACGTTCCGTAACCACCCGAGCCGTAGCTGTTACCGTAGCCACCGTAGCCCCCGGCACCCCGGCCGCCAGCGTAGCCTCCGCGGTTGTAGAAACCGTCGTTACGGGTTGCTTTCGGTGTCGCTCTCTTGACGTCGACGTATTTCTCACCAAGCTTTTGCTTTTCGTCTTTGCAGACCGAGCCTACTGCTGCCTCCGAGTCGAACGTGACAAAGCAGAAGGCCCGTCGACAACCCTTGGTGCGATCGTAGGGGAGGTCCAAATCGACAACTTTACCGTACTGGCCGAAGTGGTCCCATATCGCCTGCTCTGAAACCGTCGGGTCCACGCCGCCAACGAACACCTTGAGGATTGGTTCGCGGCCCTTTCTTGCCCGGCGTGGTGTGATCGTCCGGCCTTGTAGACTGTGCTGCTGACCAAGTACTTCGTCGACCGTGCTCGTCTCTTGAAACAGGACGAAACCAAAGCCGCGTGACCGACCTGAAGCCGCATCCACTTTCAGGACGCAGTCCAAAATGCCGCCAAAACGACTGAAGTACTCCTTGAGATCTTCCTCTGTAGTGCCCCAGCTAAGGCCTCCAACAAAAATTTTACGGTCGTCATCGTCGTTTGAGGACGCACTTGGGACAGGATGTGATCGGAAGTTCTCAATGTGGTCCGCCATTTTGGCTTGTTCCTCAAACAGCGTGCCGATCTTCCAGCACAAATCCTGATCAGCCGATAGTAAGCACGAGTAGTACCAAAGATCTGCTTAGAGAATGAAAGCGTGCCTTTACCGGGCATGCGCAACAATAAAGTAGGTCATTGGTTCAGAAATTGCCCACTATGAGCCGCCACCGTTTTAAAGTAAGGTTTTTCGATAGGGAGAGCCACAGTCGATTTCCCCGAGTTTGGAAGCGGGCCATGCATGAACTAAAGTACGCAGTTTGCCCATGCCCCGTCTCAATCTATTGCATACAAAATAGGGGCGGGTGTTAACCTTTTCAGAACTTTTGCGTACATACTATATGGATGATCTATGTACGTTTTGAATACAGCATCCCGTAGATCTATAACTTCAAATATGTCAAATTTTAGCTGT
The DNA here is from genome assembly GCA_950022655.1 of Alentia gelatinosa. NCBI lineage: Eukaryota > Metazoa > Annelida > Polychaeta > Phyllodocida > Polynoidae > Alentia > Alentia gelatinosa. The sequence goes on from OX465587.1 coordinate 36,530,305, forward strand.
TTTTATCATACCTTAGTCTTAGAGTTGTACCATCATAATTTTCCTTCCCAAAGAAATATACGTCTTCAATTCTCTAGAAAAAAGACACCCAACAATTTAAAAGAAATCTTAAGTAATAAAAAAACAACTTTTTTTATAGATATTTTGGAAAGAATATCTCAGAAACTGGCAAAATACTGTAGTACAGAAGGACGAGTAGACCGGAGGATAGTTAAGTATGATTTATTACATTATAAACAAGGTAAGCCTCAGGCGGAATGCGAGTCCAAACAGTAAGTAATATCATAGAACTAGAGAAGGGGTTCTGGTTCTTTGGTAATATGTAAGAACGTTTCTGAACCAGAACTCTGAATACACGTAGTGGACTCCGGCCTCCAGATGCTTTGTCCCACTCCGGTACCAAGCTGTACCCAGGTAGTTGCTGGAGGTGTCCCAAGCACATTCTATGATTCTAAAGCCAGACTGACTCCTGGGGGGCATTCGGAGACTATATTGTAGTACAGAATACGATCACACCAGAGTATATTTACAAAGGTTTATTCAGGTAAGCAAGTCAAGCCTCAAGGGGCACAAGGTAAGTATGACGAAGGTAAGTACGAGCCGGAGGCTACGAAGTACGATCCGGAGGCTACGCCTGTATTTAAGGTTAGTGAGTTTCTCAGTCTGTTCTCCTCTGGTCTCCCGGTCGACGGCACGCCCGTCTCCCGTTGCGGCTGTCAGGTATGGTGGTGTCTTCTAACACTCCGGTCCGCCGGAGGTCTCAGGTCCTCAGTCCAAGTTTCCCGGAGGTGTACCGCATCGAGTCCCAGTCCAGACTGACTCCTGGAGGGTCAGTCACCACTTTTGTAGGAGGCTCGCCCCAGGCTGTCATGACGTCACTACCGGTCCGGGCCACCCCTAGCGGCCCCGGGAGGAGGCTCCGCGCTCCTCCTCCGGTGCCTCCGGCACTCCCTCAGGCACCTCTGGCTAGCCGGAGGCAAGAGTCTCTCCTCCAGGAGTATTAAACCTATTAATACTACAATATTATATAGGAAGTCACCAGGTGCCCTCGCTATGTCACTTCTGGGACCAGGGCGCCACCTGGTGGACTGGGAGGTGTCTCTGCCATCCACCTCCAGGGTACACTGGCCACCAGAACAGACGTTTGCTACGCACGTTAGCTCTGGCACAATCCGATCGTCGTTAGCCTTGACACGCCGTGGTAACGGGTATCTTACGTCATTGCAACGGGTGTAGAACGCATGTCGGAATGTTCCAGGGATCATAATTTGAAAATTTAAAGCTAATACACTGAACTTTATCTTTAAAATTAATTTTGATTTACATCCATATCATAAATAACAATATCTATGTAAAATTAAAATCGAACTGAAAGAACCTAGAGATACCCTCAAAGCCACACTTCAACGTCACTATTGTATTTTGTGTTTCATTAAATAGAATAACAATAATGCTAGACGTTATAATCATCATATGTTTGAATAGGAAGGTTTGATATCAAGTATCTCTGCATTATAAAGGCAGACTGAGAAATACCCCCCGCCCGCCCCCCCCCCCCCCTGGCAACTCCTGTGCCCCTCCGGCGACTACCACAATATGCAATTGGTTATGGAAAAGGCAATTTTTAATATTTCTTTTCAAAAGACAATAATTTCTATTTTAATCTAGTATAATAGTTACACCCTGGGGTGCCAGGGAAATACCGTAAATTTTACGGGTGACCTTAATATTTTTTTACCGTATTTCCTAACTGTATTAAACCGTATTTTGACTACGGTTGTGACCCGTGAATATATAGCATTGCAAAACTGTACAGACATACTATAGAAATGGCCCATTAATTTGCATACTCCATAAACCTTCTTACTGTGGGTCACTAGAACCGTTTTATGTTAGATATGTCTAGTACCTTAATATACATGTAGTTGTAATTGGCTCATCAATATCATTGAGCACTGCTATCATTGTGACCCATGTTGTTTCAATATCTAAGTTTTTTCAACAGATGTTGCCAGCACAGACTCACAGGATTATTGATTAGAATCTTGACAAGTTTAGAACTAATTATTCAGATGATTTACTTAAGTACAAACTCTTAGGTTTAAACTGAGTTGAACCACAACCGAACTACGACGGGGAGCAAATGGTATGTTCATCATTGATGCAGAAATGTCCCAAAGCTCATTATTGAGAACAATGTAAATCCCAAGGAGAAAGTTGGGGGAGGTGGTTTTAAAATGAAAGGTTTTTCTAGAATTATCAAAGTTCAGCTCTTCCATGACGTGAATGATTGGACAAAAGGTAATATTTTTCATAGTCTTCTTCTCATTGACCTGGAAGTCAAAGATTTGAAAATATTACCCATCTAGCAGGCCTTAAACTATTTGTTGGTCGATTCCAGCTATGTTCCTGCACAGAACAGTTGGTTTCATGGCCCTAGGTGTGCTGGGAGTTTCTAAACAATTGGCACAAATTTGGTGACTTTATCTCTCAGCCCCTCTCAGAAATCACTCATTTTCGCATGGTCACAAATAGAAAGTCAACGTTCTGTAAATATGACTCATCTAGCAAGCCTTAATAAACTATTTGTTGGTCGATTCCAGCTGTGTTCCTACACAGAACAGTTGTATTTATGGCCCTACATGTGCTAGGGGTATCTAAATAATTGGCATAAATTGGGTGACTTTACCTCTCAGCACTTCTCAAAAATGTTATTTGAAATTGTCACCAAAGACCAGTCAAAGGGCTGTCAAAAACCCTTTTTGTCGTCCTTCCAAATTATCTTCCAACTATGTAAATAAGAATCATTGCACCTTTCAAAGGATTTTTAGTGGTTGAGGATAGAAAACGCTCTGGAGCTATCGTGCTGCCGTACTGGTGGCGAAAACGGGAACTCGAGAACCCGTTTTAACCCAGGTCATCTAAGTCCGTGTACCGTATAAAGATAGGAAATATGAATTTAGGATATATTAATTCGAAGTCACTTGAGAGGATTGGTTCTAGATACCGAATCTAACAGCTAATGCACGCATTCTGAAAGCCCGAAATGCCTCTTTAATGTCACACTTTGTAATATCATCTCACACAATTTGAGCCCCACTATAACTTCCTGATTACCTACTATATCTAAAAAACTACGATTCTGGTAGTATCTGCTTGGACTTCTGCCCGCACATAAGGACAGAGTGAACCAGACTTAGGCTTGGAGAGTGAGGGGCCACGAGAGTGAGAATCTCGTCGAGGAAAATATTAGAATCTGTTCTTCTTTTTTGTAGATCTAGAAATATCTTTTCTCTTATGATTTATTTTCGAGCCATGCTGAAATCAATGTTTAGTAGTGTAGTTTTCTTATCTACTTTTCTCGTGAGAAACCAATGAGATCTCAACTTTCGCTGGTCGCCCCACTTTCAAAACTCCGCTGATTCCCTCCACCCAGCAACAGCCTAAGTATTTGACCCTATTAGAGCATCTGATTTTGTGGAGTAGTGGGCAGGGTGTTTCCCTGGCAATGCGAGTGTTGGGTGTTCGAACCCAGCAATAGGCAGCCCATGATTTCATTTTTCAATATTCTCCCCTTAACTCGGACTCAATAAAGTCGCTTAATATATCCATGATATTTATGAAAGATAGATAAAAGAAGCAAAAGGAACCAAACTGATTTGTTCCTGCTATATTTAAGCGTACCAATCTCTGATCACTTTAAAGTTTGCCTATAATGGATTGATAGCAAACCATTCCTGTTGAGGAAGCATTTGTTTCACACCGTCTCCACCAGGTGGCAAGCCTGTACCATGACTTGACCAGTCTCTCCTCACTGGTAGGGTTCCCTACACAGCATGTTGCAGGGCTTGCCCTGTAGAGGAATCATGTGCATCTTGTCCTGTATAACAAATTCAGAATACTCTCATCAGCAATGTTTAGCAAGACACATACTGATATTACATTATCTACCAATGACAAAGGGTTGGAGGGTTTCAATGTGATTTTTCTTGAGAAATCCTACATTGAAAAACGTCCCTGTGAACTAAATGCTTTTTCATAGAGGTTAATTAATTGCTCTTGAATGCTATTCCAGTGAGGGATTATGATATCAGTATATGGTAGTATTGTGGAGCAGCTTATAGGACTATTTCTTGGATTCTAAAAAAGCATAATTGAGACTTTTGTCATGGACTTCATGGGGCTCTATGTTCAAGTGAGGCCATTGTTTTAAAATGATACTAACATGATCAATTATACATAATTATCATATTTGACCTGAACTTCACCAAGGAAAATGCCATGAATCGTAAATAAACTGGGGGAGAGGGTCTTCTAGAGATAAGTGAAAATATGCATGTCAAATATATCCATGATACTTATTACCTACTATATCCAAAAAACTACGATTCTGGTAGTATCTGCTTGGACTTCTGCCCGCACATAAGGACAGAGTGAACCAGACTTAGGCTTGGAGAGTGAGGGGCCACGAGAGTGAGAATCTCGTGGAGGAAAATATTAGAATCTGTTCTTCTTCTTTATAGATCTATTGGCAGAAATATCTTTTCTCTTATGATTTATTTTCGAGCCATGCTGAAATCAATGTTTAGTAGTGTAGTTTTCTTATCTACTTTTCTCGTGAGAAACCAATGAGATCTCAACTTTCGCTGGTCGCCCCACTTTCAAAACTCTGCTGATTCCCTCCATCCAGAAACAGCCTAAGTATTTGACCCTATTAGAGCATCTGACTTTGTGGAGTAGTGGGCAGGGTGTTTCCCTGGCAATGCGAGTGTCGGGTGTTCGAACCCAGCAATAGGCAGCCCATAATTTCATTTTTCAATATTCTCCCCTTTACTCGGACTCGATGAAGTCGCAAAATATATCCATGATATTTATGAAAGATAGATAAAAGAAGCAAAAGGAACCAAACTGATTTGTTCCAGCTTGGTTTTGAGCGTACCAATCTCTGATCACTTTAAAGTTTGCCTATAATGGATGGATAGCAAACCATTCCTGTTGAGGAAGCATTTGTTTCACACCGTCTCCACCAGGTGGCAAGCCTGTACCATGACTTGACCAGTCTCTCCTCACTGGTAGGGTTCCCTACACATCATGTTGCAGGGCTTGCCCTGTAGAGGAATCATGTGCATCTTGTCCTGTATAACAAATTCAGAATACTCTCATCAGCAATGTTTAGCAAGACACATACTGATATTACATTATCTACCAATGACAAAGGGTTGGAGGGTTTCGATGTGAGTAGTATCTATATAGGTCGAGTATAGCACATCGAGCGAAAACACGGGTCGAGTATGGCACACTATGTCACGACCCGTGTTTTCGCTCGATGTGCTATACTCGACCTATAACAGGTTAGGAGTATCGACTTCTTTAGGCTGTATAATAGGTGGTTACCTATACTTTCAACATGTTTGAAGCAAAACCTTGGACTGAGTATGTGAAGCTTTGCAAGCAGAGTTTATTTTGGTTTAAAATCGGACTCTTAAAAGAGCCCATGCAAAAATTATCCTTTCAGTAGGCGATCGAAAGGTAAGCAAGTAGAGTCAGCACAAATTAAAAAGACAAGCGTTCTCCGCTTTGTCAAATAAAGAATCATCCAGTTGAATGGTGATTTGTTGTACAGTGAAACGCGGTACGCATATATTTAAAGGCTCGATTCATGTTTTGCAAAAGGTGTCGCAAACCCTCAATTTCATATCTTGGGAGATATACCTTGTTTATAATAGAGTTGTATATTAGTTTTTAACTACCTTCATAATTCCAGTTTTAAGCATCCTCCATAATTGTATTTACTAACCTAGCGACGCTAGACAAGATTAAATTAGATTGATAATGTCTATATGAGCAGACTGTTTTGAGGTGACCTCTAGCGGATAGATTCGATAATGTTTTATATATGAGTAGACTGTTTGAAGCGACCTCTATTGGATAGATTCGATAATGTTTATATGAGTAGACTGTTTGACGCGACCTTCAGTGGATAGATGAGGTGTTAATGTTTCATATAAAGCAAAATACGATCGTAGATACGATACTCACCCGAGCTAGCTATATAATGGTTGAGTATAGCTTTGCGGTGAAGTTTTTACAGGGAGAGTTTATTTTGGTTTTAAGATCGGGCTCTTAATAGAGCCCTTCAAAAATTAACCTCCCAGTTGGCGGCCGAAAGGTTCAGTGAACAGAGGAAAGGTTATCGAGAGAAAGTAAACAGGGAGAAAGGAAAGAAGACAAAGCGTTCCCCGCTTTGTCAAATGAAACAAATCACAAGGTTGAAAGGTGATTTGGTGTACAGTGTAACGTGGTACGCATATATTTGAAGGCTGGATTCATGTTCTGCGGAAGGTGTCG